>CM028359.1:21459088-22010721 GCA_016618105.1 Dendrobium huoshanense | reverse complement strand
TAATTAAAAGGTCTATTAAAATTATGAGGGTTGTGAGTTAATAATTATTAATATTAAAGTATAATTTTTTAAGTGTCTTGTCCATCCGTTGTCTCATTTTTTTGAAGATTGTTTTATGACTGTTTGTATCATGTCATATCTATGTCGCTATGCTTTTCATTGTTTTTTATTTGGTCATAAATTTTGTTCAGATACATTTTAATCCTATGCGGGCACAACTATCTTTGCATTACAGATCCTAATACTATTTAAGCGATGGATTTTATTGTTTTCGCTTGGCAGTTAGTTTTTAACTTCTGTGCTTTTAATTCAGGAATGAGGATTGGTATTTTCAGGGGAAGAACAACACACTTTCATTTCCTTCATACTACATCAGTGAAGATGTAATCATTCTTCTATTTTTTTTTACTACATCTAAGCTAAATCAATCATAGTTCAGGTCTGCTTATTGGACACCTTTGCTCTTATATCTGCAGGCAGTGCAATGTCTAGAAAATGATGGTTGCAAGATACGAAGTATGATGCAAGAAACTGAAGATGATTTAAGTTTTGATACCTCAATTGCTTGTGACTCGTGTGATACATGGTACAAACATTCATTTCATTTTACATTCAATTTCACATATATGAAACTAGACTTACTGCAATTGTAAGATTGTTGCTGGATTTTTAGAAATGATCATGGTTTATTTTAGATTAAGCCCAAGGGTAAATCACCTTTAGGTCCTTTAAGTTTGTACCATGTAACTTTTTTTGTTGGGTCTAATATCTTTTACTTGTTGGTAAAGGTTGCTTCACTATTAGTTTCTCTATTCATAAGAATTTAAAAGGAGTATACTTACACCTCTTTGATCTGCAAAGGTCAAAAGGTTTGAGTCAGAGAACCCTTCTGTCATCTCTATTTTTTTAAATTTTTTTGTCAGGCTTTAAAGTTCTTAGCGAAGATTGTATGATAAGATAAACTCATCATTTCTCAGGAAGCTAGTAACTCTTTAATTTCGTGCAACTCTGTTTAAAATTTTCCCTTAAAACTTTGTCTCTCTTTAAAACTATGAGATGCATCAAAGTTGCGTGAATAAGGCTGATAGATAGAGTTAATGTGAAGGATTAATAAGGATAAAATGCAGAGCTATTAATGTAGGACATTCTATTGTCTAGGGAAGTATTTGCTACTTTCAATGAAAACCTAAAAATTTTCAAATCAAATTTTGAAAAAAGATGTTGCCTTGCATTGTTATTAATATAAAAGTTGAGTGTATTATAAATGAGAATGTTAAGATGGATGTGTGGCAAAATTAGAAAAGATAAGATTGGAGTGGCATCTATTGAAGATAAAATTGAAAATAAACTCAAGTATTTTGAACTTAATACAATAAATGGTAGAAAATATGCTTGTTAGATGTGTTGATAAAAATAGTGTAGAGTATTCGGAAGAAAAATGTGTAGAGCTAAAATTACATGAATATGATTATTCAAAATAATTTTTGAAGAATAGATTTAACAATTTTGACAAAACTCACTCAACATGAAGAGATAAAAATTAAGAATTCATAACATAGATCATAAATTGTTATGATAAGGAAGTTAAGGATTACAAAAACCTTACAAATCTGAACTAGTCTTATGTATTTTTTTTGGGTACTTTCAAATCCCGCTTCCCCACCTTAGATATTGAAAATTCTAACCAACCACTCCTTACCTATGATGCGCAGACACGGATACAACACGACACGGACACGAGACACGTCAATTATTGAAAATATAGGACACGGACACGGGTTGGACACGATATTATAATTTTTATATTTTAAAAATAGTGTATAAAAATTCAATAAGTATAATTTTAAAAATAATTTAAAAAAATAAATCATTTAACTAGAATTTGTGCTTAAAATGATTAGTATTAGGATGTCGAGAATCATGCATCGATGTCGTTTATCAGTAACCGAGAGAGGAGATGAAAATACCTTTACTGCAAAAGAAGAATGAAAATGAGAATATTCGATGAATGGGTATTAAGTGCGGACGTTGATTTGGTGTTGTGGATAGAAAATAAGAAATTTAGTTTAAATCTCACAAAATACAAGAAATTATATTTTTTTTAAAATTCATAAAATATTTAAGATACGCGGGTCTGACACGTGTGTCCAATTTTATTTAATATTTTTTTAATCGGACACGTTTTCGGCGTGTCCGACACATGTCGGAGTGTCGGACGAGTGTCGTGTCGGATACGGTGTCCGACACTGCACGCCTCTTTGGGGAGAAGTGTCGGTGCATCATAGCTCCTTACTATGTGTTCCATATTTGAAATTTTGTCTAAGAAAGAAAATCATTTTATAATAATTTAGAAAAGAGTTAAATATGCTTTCAACCAATAAAAATTATTGAAAAAAAATGGAGACACCGTTACAAAAGGGGATGATATCAGCAAAAAAGTCTTATATTTAGAAAAGGGGATAGCCTCCCTCAGGAACTTTGTTAACCATAGGATTATTTTCTTTGTATGCCTAAGATCTTTATTTATAATCCTTCTTGGAATATCAATAGAATAAGGAATCATCCAAGGAATCAATTGTGAACTCTGTATGATCCTGATAAGTCCTATTAGTTGCAATGCTCAAAACCGCAAGACCTATAACACCTACAAGAAGAGCTGCAAACTAAGCAGGGGATCTACAGAAAAAAAGGAAAATAGAGGAATTTTTGAAACTTGAAAAGAAAGGAGCTACTTCATTCTTGAAATGGAGGACCTGCATGAATCAAATAAATAGAGGAAATAAAACTTCCACTGTTACAGTTGCAATAAAGATCCTTTCAATCTTCTAGCAGATAATCCATAGAATATGGTAAACTAGGAAATCCACTTGGTTGAGAAATAGAGCAACAAGAAACAAAACTCCTTGACTTTCCTCATTCCATCTCAATAGTACTCCTTGATGGTTGCTCTCTAATGGTAATTTCACAATGAACTCTATTTGCAATTGTACCAGTTCTTGATGAATGGGGGTGTCTCTTCATATATCGCTTGGATTTTAAATTTTATTAAGTTGGTCAAGATATCTATTCATGCTTGATGATTTACCTGAGAAAGATACTTGCAAAGTATATCTTCATAAATTGGGCATTATTAACTCTGATGTTTGTAGCATGTGTAATGTAGCTCATAAATACAACTTTCATTACTTATTTTTTTGGGTTATTTATAATAGTTGGAGGAAATTATATTTGTTGTTTGGAGTTCCTATTTCTATACTTAGTGTTGCATTCATTCAACATTTATAATATGGAGGGACAATTGATCATTTTGAAGGTCTTTTTTTAGCAACTATCTGAATCATTTGGAAAATAATACAATTGTTGAGTCTTGAACAATTAAAACAAGGATTATGTAGCTCTTTTATCTGACATTGATTCCTTAGCTTATTTCTTGATTGGTTTTGATAAACAAAGGAGGATTTCCTTTTTGAAATCTACAATGGAATTACTCAAGTAGTCGAACACCACTTAAGATCTTTTTTGACGAGTTTTTGATGTAGCCTTTTATCTTTGATTTTCTTCTTTTGTTGTTTTCTATCTTTTCTTGTTACCGCTTTACATTTTTTTTATTTATTCTAATGAGAAGGCTGTCCTACTTTTCAAAAAGAATTTTCAATGACGTTTTTAAGATTGATTGATGTCAAATGATTAGAGAATTAGCAATTTTGTACTAGTTTTCAATAATTAAGTAAATGTCTATGCTTATTTTGATTATTGGGAAATTAAACATAGGTGTCATACACTGAAGTTATAGGAGGAATATAGAAAAAATTACATTGATATTTAAGGCTTCGGTTATCCATATGTTAGGAAGATCCATAATGGATGTGATTGTTATGCTAAGGCAATTAATTTAAAATATAGAGCAAATAATGTTTTTTTCATATTGCTTTTTCTTATTTGGGGAAGACAAATGGCAGAGCATCATGCGAATTAAGTTGATGTGCATTAATGTAAAAAGGTGTATGAAATTTATATTGAAGTAGTTAAGATTATGGAACATTAACAATTGTTAGAACTTTACATCACACCATTGAGGTATCTTAGTGTATGCATTCATGATAAAATTATAGTTGGGATTTGTTGAAATAGGTGAAAATTAGAATAATAAAGAAAATAGAGAAAATGATCAAAATGGTTCCTCAACTCTTTGTGAGGAACCAAAATGGTTCCCAACTCTTTTGACGGACCAAATTGGTCCCTCAACTCTTCAAAATGGAACCTTTTTGGTCATAATATCCAATGTTGGAGTTAATAGTGTTAAATGTTAGGGTATTTTGGTCATTTTTTACTAATATTTATTAAATATAATTTTTCTGAAAAATTGAATTAAACGTTTCTTTAATAAAAAAATTAATAATAATTTTAGTTTTAATTTTAAAAATTTTAGTCATATTCTATAAAATATGATTGATAAAAATATATGTGACTAAGTTGAAAGTAACATCCATTTGCATTTGATTTCTCTGCAACA
Source organism: Dendrobium huoshanense (assembly GCA_016618105.1). Classification (NCBI taxonomy): domain Eukaryota; kingdom Viridiplantae; phylum Streptophyta; class Magnoliopsida; order Asparagales; family Orchidaceae; genus Dendrobium; species Dendrobium huoshanense. Next base: position 22,006,208 of record CM028359.1, on the reverse strand, counting down.
ACAACAACATCAAGCCTTTATCACACTGTGTAGTTGGCTACATAAATCTTTTTTTTTTCATTGTGTCCTGTTAAGAGTTAAAATTACTCATTTAAATCTAAGAACGATCATTTCTAATATTTTCTAACCAAGTCTTTTTAGGTCTACCTCTACCTTTATTAGCATAAGATAAATCTAATACATCTACTTTCCTAACCAAGTCATCGGAAGGCTGTCGTTTTATGTGATCAAATCATCTAAGACGACTCTCTCTAATCTTATCTTCCACTAGAGCTACTCCAACCTTTTCACGTATATACTCATTTCATACATTTTCTCTATTCATCCACCTGATCATCCTCATCTCTGCAACACTTAACTTAATATTATGCTTCTCTTTTAATGGTCAACATTCTGCACCATAAAACATTTCAGGTCTAACCACCATCTTATATAATATTTTCCTAAGTTTGCGAGAGACTTTTCTATCACACAACAAACCCGATGCATTCCTATACTTTAAGCATCTAACTTTAATTCTACTAATAATATCCCCATCTATTTCACCATACTCTGAACAATAGACCCAAGATATTAAAAATGTGTACTCTTATTAATGACTTGATCGCCCAAAATCACAATCCCCCACTAGATCTATTATTAACAAAATTACGTTATATATATTCAATTTTAGATCTACTCAAGCAAAAGCCTTTAAACTCTAAGGTTGACCTTCACAATTCAAGTTTACCTTGAACCTGCTCTCTATTCTTATCAACAAGAAGAATTTCATCAACAAAAAGCATACACCAAGGTACAATCTCTTGCATTTGATTTCTCTAAATCAATAAATATCATATTTTATAAAATATGACTAAAATTTTTTAAATTATGATGAGTTGAACCAGGACATAGCCAAATGTGCTGCCTGAAACTCGCAGGCCAATTGATGTAGGACTAGAATGCTTGAAATGATTTGATAAGAGCTTGCACAACTTATTGATTAGAGTAATAAAAATTAGAACTATTAGCAAAATAAAATGACAAGATAAAACGTAAGAGCGGTCACTTCCATTTAGGCTAAGTTGCAAAATAAGAACTTTGAATTATCAAAATAACATAGGAAATCAACAACATGCAAATATAATAGCTTTCAACGAAAATCCCTAATCTAACAATAAGATTAGAAGCAAATAAGACGCACTCAATCCCTACGTTTATTAGGTTTTGAGCAACGGTGAAGCAAAACCCTACGTTTACTAAGTTTAGGCAAAGGTGAGGCACGACTTCTTGTGAATCATCATCACCTACAAGATAAGGGGATTAGGAAAATAATTAAAAGGGAAAGAAGTCCACCCTTTTCGTGATTTACCTAGAGAGACGTTTCTCTCAAGAGTTGAGGTGTCGAAGGTGATCGCCGTTATATTCCTTGAAATCTCAACTAGAGAGGAATAAATTCTCTCAAGACTTGATGTGTTGAAGACGATGGTAGCTACTTCCTTGAAGGTTCCTATGGAGAGAGGAACTCATCTTGCAAATTCCAAAGGGAAAGAGGCGGAGAGATGGCCGTCCATAGGTGGGGAGCCACACGTTTGATGAGGAGAATAATCAAAATCTGAAGTTTGAATTTCAGATTTGAGTGTGGAGGATTTAGGGGTTTGGAATTTGAAATTATTCCAAAGAGAGAGAGGGAGAATTAATGGCAAGGAGAGAAGGGATTGGGAGCAAGATATGGGGCGGGTAGGAGAGATGGGAGGATGTTAATTGATTTCCAATTGGAGAAGTTCTCTAATGTAAATAAATTAAATAGTGGGGGCTAGGGAAGAATTCGGCCAAATGGGAGGCGGGTAAAATTGGAATTGCTTCCAAAAGGTGAAATTGGGATTTAGGAAATAATTTCCTAATCCCACCCAATAGGGGCCGGCGGCAATCAATGCTTGGAGAGGATTGATGACGATGCTTGGAGAGGATTGATGACGATAGATTTGTAGCTTCTTAATTTGGGTATTGGAATTAGGAAAGGTTTAAATTAAATTCCATTTGAATTTGAAATTCAAATGGAATTTAATTTAGGAACTTTCTTAAAATAGGTTTCTTAATTTAGGGAAGAAATTTTCAAATTCAAATTGCTTTGAAATTTAAAACTAAACCTTCCCAAATTAAGAGTAGATGCTTATGGAAAGGATTCAAGGTGGGATTTGAATTTTGGAGGGAGGATGAGAGAAGAGGGCCGGCAGTTAGGTAGGCTTGAAGGGGATTTCGGTGAGGGTGATGGGGATGAAGTTGGTCGGTGGTTTGGGTAGTGGGAGGGGTTTATGCGGTGGTGGTGGTGGGAAGTTGAGTGGCTGGCGGCAAAGGCTTGGGAGAACCTTGGCCGGCGGCAAAGGCTTGGTGGGTGATCCGATCTCCCTCTCCTAGGGTTCTCGCTCTCTCCACGAACACTCTCAAGATCTCTCAAGAACTCAAGCAATAGCACAATTTTTTTTTGTCATTCAATCATTAACTTTAGAAGAAGAACATGAGGGCTATAAATAGCCTCGTACAAAAAGGACTCAATGATAAAAGACGACCTTGCCTTAGGGCTTACATACGACTTCTCTTAAGCAAGGGGTAAAACGGAAAAAATAATTACAACATAAATAACAAATAACATAATAAAACAAATACATAAAATAACTCAAAACACACCGACTCGATCGTGGCCGTAGATCGACGACCATGCCTCAGATATACTTTTCATGCTCTGATGTCTCCATCACCAATCCTATTTTCACTCATCTTTTTAGGGTCCAGCAACCAACCTAACCCACCATGAGTTGTTTTCAGGATCTGTGAGACCACTCCATATGTTTGGTAATGATCCGGCCACTGTACTATCAACATTTTATTGTTAAGTTCCGTTTAAGTGCTCTTTTAAGTTAACAATAAATGTCCTTTTAAATATTTTATTTATGTCCTCCATTATAAATAGTTTCGTATTTGTAATTTTCTTTTACTATTTCTCTCTTTCTCAATCATCTTTATGGAAGTGTTGGAGACTGATTTTACATGTTTCTTGGCAGGAATTGAATTTAGTATCAATATTTCTAACATAAATGCCAACCGGCCACTTATTAGAATGCTCCTTTTGTCCTTAAGCTTTTTATATTTTTTTTCACTAACTTGATGTCCTGATTTGCTAAGATTTATTGTATTTCCATCGAAACAGGTATCATGCTTTCTGTGTGGGATTTAATCCTGAGTTTACATCTGAAAATTCATGGTTGTGCCCAAGGTAATTTATTAAGCACCATGTGATTTTTCAATTGTCATTCTTCCTGGTCATGTTTGTCTAAATAGATTTTAAGGAGGAACATTCTAATTCTTTGGTTCCTACAAATTGCTTTCATAGAAGGCATGATCTGTCCAATTTGATAAGTTGGTGTACAATTTGTGAAGTTTATGTTTCTGATAGGTGCATAAACAATGAAGTGCCACAAAAGTTAGGTGCAGTTTCATTACAAAGCTCTTTAAAATATTCTTCTCCACAAACTGCTGAAATTGGATGGACAGTAGATCCTTCTCTCTCTGGGAAGGTAGCAGTATCTGTTGATGCTGGTGAGACGGCTGTTGTTGTCTCAATGATTGAAGGGAAACAGAAGACAGATTGTGGGACGTCCTTTTTTGATAGTCTTGATTCCAAGAAGGATTTAGTGATAGAAAAATCTTCATTTTATTCAGATTTTGAAAATTCTGCAACAGATTTTCAACTGAACAATGGAAGTTGCATTCAAGTTTCACAGAATAGCTTGCTTTTCAGTGACGATAAAGAGCACCATACCAATGCATCTGATGTTAATAGCAGCTCTGAATGTATTTTTGATATATCACCTGAGATCATTGATTTCCAACCTTATGCTGAATTGAAGGAAGCTACAATATCATCTTTTTTCGATGATGCTGCTTCAAACAAACAAAGGAATGATATATCGGAGTCACAACAACCGCTAACATTGCAGGATGTGCCATTTTCGTTATCTTATTCTGAAGCTAATGATAAAGGGATAACTATCAATGCTCTTGCAACATCTCTTTCAGTATATTCTGATGTTTATGTCGATTCATCTTCTGTGGCTCATGGCACACCTAAAGCCAAGGATGAACCAGACAATAGTTCTGATAACATTATTGGCACTTGCTCAGCTGCTGCTCCTCCTTCATCAGGTTTGAATTACAACTGTTATGAGACTTATCAGATCTGGCTTATGGTTAAAACAATTTTTTTTTGGGTATTAATTTTGTTGAATCTTGAAATCACCAAAACTTATGGTAACAAGTTGGCAACAATGCTGTTATTAATGTCCAGTAATTATTAAGACCCTTTGCCCACCATAGTTAGTGTCTGACAAATTCCTGCTTTATGCAGTGTATTGCTTGGAAGCATTGTAGCTAGCAGCGTAGGTATGAATTTTATGAGCTTAGTGGCTTATTATGTGGCTGGAAACTGATAAAAATAAATATTGTTAGAGGTCGTCAGCGGAGGGAATAGGTAAGGAATTGATCATTTGGAGGTGTTGGTTTCTCATCAATCTACCATGGCAGAAAATTCAATTCATTCAATCTTATCCCTTTACAGATGACATATCTAGCTATTTATAGTAATAAAAAGAAAAAAAGGCCTTTAAACGTACTTTTACATAGTATATAAAGTGTATAGAAAAAATGACAACATTGGACTCAAAATGGCATTGAAACTAAAACAAGCAATAACATGCAAAGAATGTTAAATTTTGTATGATTTCATGAACTGATTGTGGCATGAACTTTTCAACTTGAGTGTTGAGGTGGAGAATTCTGTCCCAATGGATTTGATGTTGTAATAGGAATGGAATTGACTAATAATTGTTGAAGTGGAAGAAAACAATCCAACTGCAAGAGTATTTGGGGAAGTCTAGGAACTTAAATATACCTCTACTTGCTAAGAATTAGGTCAAATCAAACAGTGGATCCTTTCTCTACTGTATTAAATAGCAGACTTGTTGATCCAAATGTCAGAGTTTATTCTCATAGAAAATAAAAGATGTGTGCATTGATACAAGAAAATGAACTTTTTAAATGTTGATTTTATTCTCTTAGTTTTTTATTTTTGTTTTAGCTTGAAAAGAATTGGAGAGAATTTGTTTTGTGTTTCATTTCAACATTTGTGTATAATTTATAATTTTATACAACCATATGAGAACTTCTAATATGAAATATACAAAATCAATATTTGAAAAAATATATAAAATTAATTATATCATGATATCTTATGGTTTGGTGAGGTGGCAGCAATGATCTCATGGATTAAAAGGTGAAATGAAGCAAGAAATCAGGAAAACTAGACTATCTGGTGTGCTTGGAAGCAAACCTGGCTAGCTTTACAGCCAACTTAGTGGGAGATGGCATGTTGTAGTTGAGATAGAAATTGTGCTAGATGAGTGGAAGTCATAGGAAATCCTTGGGCCAAGACGAAAGTCTTGGGAGACAGCATGAGTAAGGTATTTCAACACTCAAGCGAATGAATGAATGTTATCTATTTAAAGCGCACTTGATAACTATTGGAAGACTATTCTAGGTAATCCTTTCGTGGAAATGTTTGCAATGTGTTCACTGTGGGCTCCGAAAATTCGGCCCCGGCCTCCGCTCGCTTTTCTTTTTCGGCGAGGGAGTTTTAACGGACTAAGTTCCGAGGTAAATTTTGGAAGGCAGATGGGTTTGTAGATAAGACACTACCCAGAGATTTCGCCCTCATTTTGTGAGGACTTTATGATCTGAGTTCTGGTTTCCTATAGGCGCAAGCCCCTATAGTTAATTACCCCTCTCAATCATGAGAGAGAACTTTCGATTAAGGCTAGTCGTCAACCAGATACGTAGAGAATACGTGTTATCTGGCATATAGTAGCAGCAGCAATGGGTTTAGGTATTGAAAATTGGATTTTGATCTGGGTAGAAATTGGATTTGGAAATTAGGTTTGAAAGGGTATTTGGAGAGTTTGATATTTAAAATAGAAATTGCATCATCTAGCACTTAAAGCGGATGGTGGGGGAATGGATGATAGGCCCGATCAAGATCCCATGGTTCCGTCGTCCCAGGCCATCGTGGTCCCTGGTCTACTTAGTCAGAGGAGGTAGTCGACCCAACCTGACAGAAGGATCCTTGTCGGCAGCCATGGGTTGCTTCGTCCAAGGGGACCTTGTAGACTTGGGTTGGATGTTTGTCTAAGGGAACAAATTTAAATCCACCTTAGCTTACAGAGGGCTTTGTGCCCTATCGATCATATCCTATTGATTCATATCTCAAGGATTTAACGCCATTAAGGAGCGTATTGGCTCTGGCCATAACCGCTATCTGTGGTGCCATTTGGCGGCAAAACCACTCGGTTCAGAGGGCCCCGGGTCATAACCGTTTACCTGCAGTGCCATTTGGCGGCGAAACTGCCGGTTAGAGGACACGTACCACGTCCTTACTGGCAAGAGATTGTTTGAGAATGGATCCTCGTGATATTTTCGACTAGGCATTTGGCTCTTTGTGAGCTAGAGTTCATTTGAATTTGTCCACCCCGACAGACTATTGCGGATGGTGGATGGAATTTGCTTTAAGTGATTAATGGGTTTATTTCAATTTTAAATATTTTTGGGATTTTGAGATTTTTGTGGGATTTTTGCAGAGTTTTCTGGGATTTTTGGATATTTGGAACGGCGTTGGAAACTATTTGGGAACCCCTCCGGTTGAGATCTGCGTTCAACACGGCCATCATCGGGGTGTTTGGGGTCATTTATCTTTATGGATTGAACCTTGTTAACTCTGTCGGGCTGTCGACAGAGGATCGGATTTTATAGGCTTTGATCCCTTGATAGTGAATTCTTATTGTTGTAGGCCTTGATGGTCTAATATGAATGTTTTAAAGCAAATATACTGGTCGCCACGACCGTATACTTGTTCAATTGTTCGAACCCTGTCGACTCCTATTGATCCGTATAGAAGGATCGGGTTCGAACATGAATTCACTTATCGACCCGCGCAGCATCCCTAGACGTCACGTGTGTACCAATAACACGCTCGCCGGGGCCCATGCAGGTGTTTGGGGGCATTTTATAATTGAACCTTGTCCACTCCTTTTATCTTCTTAGGAGGATCGGGTTCAAATTTGATAACCCGCGCAGCATCCCTAGACGTCACGTGTATTTCTATAGCACGCTCGCCGGGGCCCATGCGGGTTTTATAATTGTTTTTACCCCTTTTAGTGTACCTATGTGTATACAATTTATAGTGCACGTGCAGGGGTACTTTTGGAATAAACGCCTTCTGTCTGCTTGTACGAATGTTGCAGATCCGGTGGCGTTCTAGTCTTGATATTGACTCCCCCCTTTCTCAATCACCGGGGAGGAATTCTTTTGGACTTCGAAGTCTACTGATTGTCGCTTTGCTTTGAGAAGATCTTCTTTCAAGATCTTTAGTGTAGTAGAGTTTTTCGTACATCGGGTTGCTATTGTACTCGATATACTTGAAGATCTTGATCACCATTGTCGTAGGTGATATTCGTACCTGTGTCAACTATGGTTCGTTATGCTTACGATGTACACATTGTTGTTATCCACAAGTGGTTCGTGCTTATTTGGAAGGACCCGTGGTATTTGTCACGATCTCTTAGAGATGTTCGTAGGAGATGTACTTGTGTCCACAGTGGTTTGATAGTGCCTACGATATGCCCACTGTTGTTATCCACAAGTGGCTCGTATTTGTTTGTAAGGATCCGTTGTATTTGCTACGAGCCCCTAGGAATGTTCGTAGGAGACCCTCGTTTGTCCACCTTTTCACCAATCTCAGGTGGTTCGATGATTGCCCTTGCTTGCAAGGGGCGGCTCTTTGACGATTGATCTCCAACGTCGCCTTCTCAATCAACAGGCGTTGTAGTGACTGTTGTAGGAATTTGTACATCTTTATGTGCATCGGGACTTCATCTCCCACTTGCAATTTATTGTTTAGCTTGGACGATCGTGCATTTGGGCCTTGATCTGTTCATTCATCCAAAGCCCCGGTTTTATGTATTCCATCGGTTCTGAGCTCAAGATAAGCCTCAAACTCTAGTGATCTTGAGAATCAAATATCTTATCATTTTAATTAGAGTTTAAGTTAGATCTTTTGTTTTTATTTGTCCAGGCTTTGAGTCCAAGCATAATTCAAACTCAAAATGAGTCTCTTCCACTTGTCTGAATCTCCTACAATTCTTTGAACTCATCGGATTGAGTCAAATGGTTACAAATTCAAGTGCACAAGTTCAACTGCTTGTTCAAGCTCCTCTGAAGTCCTTGCAAGTTCAATCTTGTGTTCAAATGATCTGAATTTGAGTTCAGTTTTGATTTTATTTCATTTGGCCTTTAGGAGTCATTTGAGTTTTGTTCAGCTTGAGTCCGACTCAAGTCTTACACAAGTCCTTCATCATTTTTGGTTTTGAGTTTGAATTAAGCATTTTATTAATGTCTTTTCGAATGTTCAAATGAGTCCAAGTACAAGTTCTTCGTCGTTCTTGCATGTCATTCGAGTGCAATCAAGTCCAAGTGTAGCATCACTTTCACCCGAAATTTCGGCAGCCTTCCGGCGTCTCCCCCGTTTAGGGGAAAACTACGGAAAACTGGGCCTTTCCCACCACGCTAAGAAAAGCGTGCATGGTAGATGCCCTCTTTCGAGGACACCGTGGCTGCGTAATTTTTCGATCCCCCACCACGCTAAGAAAAGCGTGCATGGGTATTTTTTTGTTTGTAAAAAAGTATTTTTTTTATCTTTTTTTTTTGAAAATATTTTGCAAGAACAGTATTTCCCCGCAAGCGGGTACTTAAGGGTATCCCCGCTTCGTCGCGCGCATCGCACCGGGATCCCTTCCCACCACGCTAAGAAAAGCTTGCATAGGCGGGGTTTCCAAGACGATACGAACTTCGAAGAAGGAATTTGGTGATTACCCGCTTCGTCGCAAGCGTCGGGACGCACTCCCTCCCACCACGCTAAGAAAAGCATGCATGGGTGGTTGTTTTGTCTCGACGCATGCGTTGAAACGGGTTCTCGGAGTTTTAGGGTTAGAGAGTTATACCTTGGCGGTCGTCGGCGCGGATTGAGATAAGAGAAGGAAGAAGCATTTTTAAAAATTTTTTTAATTAATTATAATTAATAATAATTAACTTAATTAATTATAATTAATTATTAATAATAATAATTAATTAAAAATAAAATAATTAATTATGACTAATCTTAATCACAATTAATTAGGAATTATTTTTAATTGATTATAATTAAAAATAACTAAATTATAATTACCTTAATTAATTAAGATTAATTATATTTAATTAAAAGTAACATAATTAAATATAAAATATACTTATATATATATATATATATATATCTAATTAAAATAAGATAAAATAAAAACTAAACCTTAATATCTATGGATGTCGGGTAGGAGGGGATCGGTCGGCCAGAGACAGAGGAGCTCGACGGGGCTCAAGGTGGAGAAGTCGGTACAGGGCTTGGAGGAGGAAGAGGTTAGGAACAAAGCTCTCTTTCTTTCCCTCTCTCTCTCTCTCTCTCTTTCTTTCCCTCTCTCTCTCTCTCTGCTTGCGGTCGGCACAGGCAGTCGGCAAGAGGGGCTTGGTCGGGGCTGAGAGAGATCGGGATTTTGGTCGGGACAGAGAAGGCGACGGAAGGTGGAGAGGGAGGCCGTGGGCTGTGGTCGGGTGGAGAGGTATTGGAGAGGGAAGGGGCTTTGATCGAAGGAGGGAGGAGTTCGGTTGTGGAAGTAGCGACGGGAGCAGAGCAGTGTCGTGTGAGAGGAGTTCGGGAGAAGAGGAGCGTCGTGGGAGAGATCGGAGAGAGCGAATGGAAGAAGTGTTCCTAGAACGAACCCTTCGTTCGCGTTTTAAAGGCGAAGGAAGGGGCGAGATCGAGGCGAGCTCGCGGGATTTACGCAGAAGATGCGGAGAAGCGACGCGAACGGCGCTGCACAGCGGGATTTCAGTTGGATTTGCGGGAATGAACGCGAACAGCGTCACGTGTACAGTGATTTTGACGGGATTTCTGGCTGAATTCGTGGATCCCTTGGATGAGGTATGTTCTGTTATACATTTTTTTGTTTTTTTTTTCTTTTGGTTTTGATCCGGAGGTCAACAAATGCCCCCCAACAAATGTGGTACGCGTCTAGAGCGAATCACGTTTGTTGTAAGCTGTCTGGCCTTGTGGATCTCTAGATACTTGTTCTAGATGTCACACAAGGGCCTTCATTTAGTGGATCTCTAAAATTTTGCTTGGATGTCATACTAAAACTTTCCTTTAGTGGATCTCCAAAAATTTATCTGGATGTCACACTACGATTTTCATTTAGTGGATCTCCAATAGCCTGATTGGATGTCACACTAAGATCTTCTTTCTCCATGGATCTCTTGGATCTATCAATAGATGGTTGAAATACTGATTTCTTTTGCCTTATGCTTTGTGATGTGGACATTGATAGAGAATTACCTGATTTGTCTTTATTGATTTATCAGGTGGTTTTTGTACCTTCGGCCCTATGCTTCTAGCTTTGGCGGGCTTGTTGAAGGAGTGGATGCCGGTGACCTAGACCCTTAGGTTTGTTTTAGGTCGATGGCGAAAAGTCATTGGTCCAGAGCTTTGTGCATAACGGACTTGTTGATGACAGAATCCACTTAGTTCAGCCTTGGGCTTTGTGTGAACTTTGGGATAATTTTCTTCGGTCCTTTGCTTTGTGCTTTGACGGACTTGTTGAAGAAAAATTCCTTCGATCCTCGCTTTGTGCTTTACGGATTTGTTGAAGGATTTGCAGGTTCTGGAGTCAGTTGATAGTACCGAACGTAGGTAGTATCTTGATCCTTAACCACTTGAGAAGACTTTAATCTGAATCACTCGAGTTCGTCAGATCGGAAGAGCTAGAATTTAATAGCTCTTTGTCCTCTGGTTGCTGAAATGGGGGTTCCTCTACTGCGGCCTTTCTTATGGCTTGTTGAGTAGACAGAGCTGCCAGCGATCCGGCCATATTTGGGCTTGTTGGATCCGACCTCTTACACCCATTCAGGTTTTAGACTTGAGCTATGGGAATTGCGCTCCCCAATGTTGATTTTGCTGAAGTTGGTAGATTTGGAGTCATCCTTTGTGGTTGAAGATTTTGGAGCCTACGAACATTTGGTAGTTGCTCGAGACTCATCCTTCCACTAGAACTTTGATTCTCCAGTCACTTAGGAGAATTTTGTAGACTACGATCACTTGAACTTGTCGAGTCAAATTTGCCTTCATACTTCATACAGTCCCTACTGACGGGTTGACGAAGTGGGGGTTCCGCTACTACGGCCTTTCTTATGGCTTGTTGAGTAGACGGAGCTGCCAGCGATCCGACCATATTTGGGCGTGATTGGCGGCATAGGCCTCTGACCGTTCAGATCGATCAACTGATATGCTCCTCCTTGGTACACCTTCTCGATGACAAAGGGACCTTCCCAATTGGATATGAATTTGCCACCAATTTTTCGGTGTGGAATGATTGGTCTTCTCAGCACCAGGACCAATTCCCCTTCCTGAAATGATCGAGGACGCATCATACGATCGAAGGATTTTGCCATTCTTCCTCGATAAATTTCTAGATTTTGTTGGGCTTGTAACCTGCGTTCATCAAGTGCGTCGAGCTCCTCCATTCTGAGACGAGCATTTTGCTCTAGAGTGAGATCATTCTGAATTGCTACTCGGAGTGACGGTAATTCGATCTCCAATGGTAATACGGCTTCAACACCGAACACCAATGAATAAGGAGTGGCTTTCGTTGGTGTTTTATAAGTTGTACGATATGCCCATAGAGCTTCTGCCATCTTCGTATGCCACTCTCTTTTGTTCTTGGCGAGGATCTTCTTCAACAATTTCACCAGCGTCTTGTTGAAAGCTTCTGCCAATCCATTTGCCCTTGGATTGTATATGGATGAATATCGCCAATCGATTTTGTGCCGATCAACGAACTTATAGATTTTTGTGCTTTTGAAAGCAGTACCATTGTCTGAGATTATGCGGCGTGGCACACCGAATCTGTAGACTACATTGTGGGTGAAGAAATTGATCACATGCTCGGATGTGACATCTCTGAATGGAGCTGCTTCTGCCCACTTGGAGAAGTAGTCCGTCGCTGCCAGAATAAAGCGGTGTCCCGCTGATGACGGTGGATCTATTGGCCCGATTATGTCTGTGCCCCAGCATTCAAATGGACAGGATGCTACTGTTGGATGCAGAGGATTTGGCGGTTGATGTATAACATCACCGTGGATTTGACATTCATGGCACCTCTTAGAGTGGTCGATACAATCCCTCACCATAGTTGGCCAATAATATCCCATTCTCTTGATTTTGGCAGCCATCTTGGGACCTGACTGATGTGCTCCACAAAGCCCTTCGTAGACTTCTGATACCACTTTATCAGCTTTCTTGGTCCCTAGGCACCTTAGCCACATTTGATCAAAGGCTCGTCTATACAATGTGTCATTGACAAATGCATACCTCAACGCCCTTTTTCGAATTTGTGCGGCCATAGACTTTTCTGTCGGGAGTTTGTTTTCCTTGAAGTAGTCAATGAATGTCTGTCTCCAATCATTTTCGACTTCAATATCTAAACAATGCCACCACGACTCTGAAGCTTGACTAGCTTTATGTCTCTTGGCCACGTGATATTCTTCTGGATAATTCTCCATTACGATCTGATGGAGAGGTTGAGGGTCAACTGGAGTTTCATCCTGCTGACTTGAATCTGGAATTTCTTCCGCCCTCGGGAATTGTAATAGAGCGGGCTCTAAGACCCTACGAGTGTAAACTCCGATGAATATAGGCCTCTCCTCATTGATGTTCGTCATTTCTTTGGCTAATTTGGCCAGACAATCTGCTTTAGCATTCTGTCCTCGAGGAACTCGAGCTATTTTGACATTTGGTATCATCTTTAGAAGCTCGAGGGCTCGCCGGTGGTAATGGGCCAATTCAACTTTGCCAACTTTATAAATACCGAGGACCTGATTTATTATAAGCTGAGAATCACCAAAGATTTGGAGATGTTGGATTCTGACATCGATCGCAATCTCTAGCCCTGCTAATAGAGCTTCGTACTCAGCTTCGTTGTTGGTCCGAGGTTCAGTCAAACTGAATGAAAATCTCATTATGCCTCCCTCGGGTGCTACGAAAATGAGACCAATGCCGGCTCGGGCTCTTGCAATATTTGGAGGTCGGACATGTCTAATAGATGATGCACCGTCAAAGTACATCTCCCAAAATGGTAGCTTTTCATTTTCCTCGACCTGCATCATTTGCTCATCGGGTAAATCATCGTTGAGTGGAGAGTCAGCCGGGATTGGGTGTGCAGCAAGAAAATCTGCCAAGGCTTGTCCTTTCACCGCCTTCTGTGGCATGTATGTGATTTCAAACTGCAATAACAATACTGCCCACCTGGCTAGACGACCTGTCAACGCTGGTCTTGTCATCAAGAACTTCAGCGGATCGATCTTAGATATCAGTGTGATTTTATGGGATAGCATATAGTGGCGGAGTTTCTGAACTGCAAAAATCAGTGCCAGGCAATGCTTTTCGATTGGGGAATAACGGCTTTCTGCTCCAATCAACCTTCGACTGATGTAGTAGAGCGCATTTTCTTTGCCTTCTTCATTATTCTGGGCCAATAGTGCTCCGAGGGATTCTTCTAGTGCAGCCGTGTACAGTATGAGAGGCTTCCCTGGAATTGGCGCTGCTAGAATGGGAGGATTTAACAAGTATTTCTTGATGCTATCAAACGCCTCCTGACATTCTGCGTCCCATTTGAAACGGACATCTTTCTTCATTAGCTTTGAAAATGGTTGGCACCTACCCGATAGATTTGATATAAATCTCCGAATGAAAGCCAGTTGTCCTTGCAGCGAGCGAAGCTGTCGAAGGTTCCTTGGTGGTGGCATCTCTGTTATTGCCTTAATTTTATTGGGGTCGATCTCTATTCCTCGATGACGAACAACATACCCCAAGAATTTGCCAGAGGAAACCCCAAAAGCACATTTGAGAGGATTCATCTTCAGATCAAACTTTCTGATTCTCTCAAATACGATTCTGAGATCTTTTAAGTGATCATTTCGGCCAAGGCTTTTAACAACAAGGTCATCTACATAGCATTCGACCTTCTGATGTATCAAATCATCAAATATGTGAGTCATCGCCCGTTGGTAGGTGGCACCAGCGTTCTTCAGGCCAAAGGGCATGACTGTGTAGCAGAAAATCCCGATAGGCGTTCTGAACGATGTATGCTTTTCATCTTCTGGCGCCATTTTGATTTGATTGTATCCTGACGATCCATCCATAAAGGAGAACATGTCGTAGTTGGACGTATTGTCCACCAGGAGTTCGGATACAGGAAGTGGAAAATCGTCTTTTGGGCACGCCTTGTTAAGGTCCCTAAAGTCAATACAGATACGAATTTGCCCGTTCTTCTTCTTCACTGGGACGATATTGGCAATCCAATCAGCGTATTTTTCTTCTCGGATGAAGCCTGCATCTATTAGCTTCTTTGTTTCTGCGATCACCTGTTCTTCAATCTCCAATCTCATTCTCCTTGGAGCTTGCTTGACGGGTGCTACATCTGGTTTGATTGCTAATCTGTGAACTGCTACGTCAGGGGATAAGCCGGGCATCTCAGCATATGTCCAGGCGAAGCAATCCCTGAATTCACATTGGAGTTCTTTTATTTCTTCTATCTGTTCTTCGGGTAGGAGAGAACTAATGAAGGTTGGGCGAGGATCCTCCTCAGTCCCCAAGTTGACTTCTCTTAGTTTATCCATAGTGGCTGCCTGTCCACCATCTTCAAGCTCTTCTGGTGCAGGCTCGGCTTCTACGGGCTGTTCATCATAATCATCAGCTTCGTATGTCTCTTCAACATCACCATCTTCGGATTCAATTTCCACGCATGTGATGGCACGACAAATTTCTTTCCGGATAAATTTTCTTTTGATGAATCCAATACCTTTATATGCGTCTGTATACTTCTGCTGTAACGGACGCGGACTCCTTCCATACCAGAGGCCCAAACTTGTACGAAGTTGTCTCTTGGTAGTAGGAATATTGACTTGCTTTCGTAGCATTCTCTGAATATTTTTGGTATTGAACCTAGGTAGCCTCGTAGGAAATAACTCTTCAGAATCGAGGATCATGCAATCCCAATCATGATTCTCCTCTTCACGAACTCCCGTAGAATATAACACATTCTTTGGAATAGTCCCATTTTTACGGGGAGGCAGATAGAGGGTGGCGAGTTCCTCAACTTTATGCACCTCGAGCGGAATAATTTCTTTGAAATGTTGTAAAGGAACACGCGTGACTACGAGTACACTATCTGAAATTGATAAGCTGTCAATTCTTCTAGAGAACACATTCTGCACCGTGTTCATGTAAATGGAGTCGTAGTCATAATCATCATTTGAAAATTCAACATGCCTACTCCATTCATCCGTTGACTGGCACACTTTCCGAGATTTAGCAGGAGTAACATCATCTTCATCTGTGTCACTCCCAAGATGAGGTACATGCTTCTTTTCTTTTGGAATGGTCGGCACTTTGGGAAGAGTCGGCACTGCCTTCTTTCTCCCCACCTGCTTCTTATCACCTTCCTGTTCAGGTCGCTTTATACTCTTCGAATTTGATGCTTTAGCTTCGAGAGAGCTCGAAGACTTTTGCTTCTTTGGCATGAAGTACCGTGCATCTTCATAAACTGTTGCTTCATGAACTGTGAAGGGTTGAATGTCACCAGAGATCCTGAACTCTTCTCCGTCTTTGAGATACTTCATACACTGGTGTAGTGTTGACGGGACAATGCCATATTCATGCAACCAGGGACGACCTAGTAGCGCCTTGAATGAAGTATCCGCATCAATTACATGGAACTTAGCTTCTGTGTGGAGCTCTCCAAATACAAGAGGGAGCATGAATGATCCAAGGGTCTTCTGCCCTTTCTCATTGAAACCATGCACCATCAACTTATCTGGCCCGAGGTGTTCTACATCAAGGCAGAGGGATCTTAGTGCTTTCAAGCTTATCAGATTCACGGAGGATCCAGGATCGATTAGGATTCGACTGATAATCAGCTTATCACTCTCTGCAGTAACATACAGAGGACGATTATGGTCTGCAGTTCCGAGCATCATGTCTTCTTCGGAAAAAGTAATGAATGGCTCATTTCGAGCTTGTAGAACTTCAGTCAAACTACGTTCAGCAAAATACGCCTCGTATCTTTCGGGATCTTTGAGAGCCTGAATCAGAGTCTCCCGAAGGTCTTTAGACATCACCAAAGCATCGTATATGCTGAGCTGTGCTGGGATTTTTCTCAAATGGGATAAGATATTATAGTCTATCCCATTGGCTGAGGTCTTCTTTTTCTTAGGATCTTCAGGGATTATATCGTCATTAATGACTATTTCTTTCTCCTTATCTTTATTGGAGACCCCTTTCTTCGGTGGAGGCGGTAGTACCTTGCCGCTTCTTAACTGCACTTGAGCAATCTCCTCCGGTTCAGAGTCATTTAACTGTACATTTTCTTCAGAATCAGCCATTGTTACATCTAGGGACTCATCTGTTGATTCAGAATCACCACCTAGGTTTACATGTCCCATCCGAGACGCTATGCTAGGGTCTGATTCGTCTCCCTTTGGAAAATACAAATCCTCCTCCGAACTGTAATCCATTGACAAAACCATCATACAAGATTCAGAGGGTACTTCTTCTGTGTATTCCTCTTTTATCGGGATACTAGGCGCCACTGAGATGACCCGACATACTTCTTTTGGAAGACAATCTTCATCTCCTTCTTCAGCTTCATCTATTTTGAGCTCTGCCATGAAGTCAGCAAGCTTGATAGGTCGTCTCACAGTCTGGTAGTGCTCATCCAAACTGTCAATAACCCTCTGAGTTGCAGTCTTTTTCTCCTTGGGCTTCTTCAATTTGGTCTTCCTCTTGGAGGATTTCACCTTTCCAGACTTTGAAGTACTAACTTGATTGGAAAACTGTTTTGAAGTAGAAGGTCGTACCTCCGGCAGTGCCTTCAAATCTATCATTGGCTCAATAGGAGACTTCCACTTTACACCTGAAACTCCTTCAAGCTGCTTCAACATTTTTACAGTCTTCTTGGAGATCGCAGTCTCCCACTGTTCTTCTTTAATTGGCTTCTTTTCTTTTCTTCTTTCTTCAACCAGGGGTACGGAAGAGGACGTGACTACCCGAGCTGATTCCTTTTTAGGGTGAGACAATACATTGTCGGACAATGTGATCTCTCCCTTCTGATATTTTCTTTCAAGCCAATCCTTGAAGATGTAACAATCTTCAATAGGATGACTCAGCACCCGATGATATGGGCAGTAATTTGGGTCACCAGTGTGCTTCGACTCTTCGGGTCTCTTGCATTCAGGCAGTTCTAGACCCGATTTCAACACTTGTCGAAATAATTTGGCGACACTCTCCCTTTTGAATGAATATTCTTTATTCATTTTATCTTTGAGGGATTGGAACGTTCTATCACCAGTTCCTATTGCTTGTCTCTGGCCTCCAGCTTGATAAGTCCGTGGCTTATCATTTCCCCCTAGTATCAACTTTGGTTGGGGGTTGGGGTTGTAGGCCTGTTTGGGCTTTTCTTGATATTGCATCGGCTGCTTGCCCTTGTCTACATTATAAATCACCTGCTTTTCTCTATCAGCTCTGGAGAAGAATGTAGAGTCGGCATCACCCCTTCTAGCACCTGGGGCCTTAGCCTTCTTGGGCTTATCAGAGTGATTTTCTGACCTAGACAAATTCAGCTTTTCAAACTTAGCCACTCTATCGAGCAAGTCTTGAAATGTATTTATCGTAGCCATGCACAGGAAGGGTTGCATCTTATCATCAATGTTGCCCATTAACAACTGTACTGCATGTTCTTCCTCAAGCTGCTGCTCACATTTCATGCTTAAATTTCGCCAGCGAGTGATGTATTTAGTCACTGATTCTTCTCTTTTTCTCTTATCCAGAGCGAGGTCAGCAATCGTGATCTTCTCAGTTGCACTAGCGAATCTCTTCACGAACATATTTTCTAATTCCGCGAAGGTTTTCACAGAATCATTCGGTAGTTCAGCATACCATTCGAAAGCAGTTGCTGTCAAACTGCTGACGAATTGTCGGAAGAGTAGGGCGTCATTTCCTCCTGTGTTCCCACAGGTGGCTTTAAACTGTGCCAGGTGCTGTCGGGGATTGTTAGTACCATTGAAAGTATTGAACTTTGGTACAGAATACCCTTTTGGGTACGGTACTTGGTCGTACTCAGTCGGGTACGGACGACCTTTGCCCACCAACTTTTCTGCTTGATCGACGGCTATAATAGCCCTGATCTTTTCTGTAATAATCCCTTCCAATTGTGCAGCGGTCACAGGTTCAGAAGTACTTGCAACATTTTGTGGAGTGAGCTGACGGATCACATTATGAGCCTCGTGACCATCTTCAGGAGTGCCCCGTACTCCTGAGACTTGAGGCATTTGAAAGTTTGGAGGATCCGGAGGAGGATTGGGCATGGCACCAACAGCAACAGTTCTCTGCATCATTTGCATCATTGCCCCCATCTGAGCCATCATCTCAGTCATTTTCTCATTTAACTGAGAGATTTCTCTATCTTTGGCTCTCATCTGTCGCTTCATATGTCTCTGCATGTCTGCAAGCGTGACATTCTCATCAGCGAAGGGATTCTCCTCGGCTTCTTCTCCTTCTTCTTCTGCTTGAGAGTGACCACCTCTGCCAGTGGTGGACCCAGCTTCACGACGACGGTGATAAACTCGCCTAATCGGGGGTTGTTGATCGTCTTCATCTTCACCCTCATCATAATAGGTTTCCTCATTAACATTGGTGTGTCTCACCATATAGACAACTTCCATGTCCAGAGTATTATTTGTTTCTTGAATTTCTTCTTCTAAATTTTCTTCTTCTAAATTTTCATCTAGAAATTCATCAATGTTTTCTTCCCCTTCGAGGTATTCTTGTATGTTTTCGTCCTCTTCAAGGAATTTCTCTTCTTCAATGTTTTCTACCCCTTCCATATTTTCTTCTTTTTCTAGTATTCGGATCTCCGAGCGGCGCCGCCACTGGATTTCCGGTTCTTGGTTAGGTATGGGGACTTCTTCAACCAGTGGACTGCGATCGAAGTTAGTCTCTTTCTTTGGAGGGGATGGAGGGCGACGGGACCCCCCGGAGGATTCTCCAAGGTGTCTACCGTTTGGAGGAGTGTCATTATGGGTCCTTTTAGGGGCCCATTTTTGATGTTGTTCGTAGATTTGGGCGGATCTCCGGGAAGCCTCACCGGATGTCACGCCCAGATCAGTCCTCCTTTCTCTTCTTTCTTCCTTTTCATTTCTTCGAGGCTTTGGCCTCCAGACTTGTTTTCCTTTCCACTGGGACCTTTCAGCAGTGGATCCCTGAACATATGGTTCAGGTGTCACACCCCGATGTTCACCACGTGGGATATATCTTCTTTCTCTTCTTTTCGCCACAGCAGATAGACGTTCCCTTGGCGGAGTTCTTCTGGCCTCTATTACTAAGGGCCGTTGAAACTTTTTCTTTTTAAGACCTTTTTCCTTTACAGTCTTCAGGACCCGATAGACCCGGGCTGAGAGAGTTTCAGGTTCCTTTCTCTTTGGAGGAGCTGGGACCTCCTATCGTTGCTCCCAGAAAGACTTCTTCAGCTCACCAGTGGAGCTATTTCTTTTCACCCATTTTAAATCAGAAAATTTGTTCCGGGTAGGAACATTGGCTTCAGGCACTTGGGCCGACAGATTGGAAGGGTGAACAGGGAGTTGTTGTTGCTGAGCTCGGAGTTCAGCATTCATCTTTCTCCTTTGCCTCCTTGTTGGCCTTCCTCCAGATGAGGAGGCTTCAGCATTGTACTCTCCAGGCGCAGATAACCTGGTCGACAAAGTAGTGGTGTTGGCAGTCACCACTGAGATTCTTCCACCATTCACAATTCTTCTAGTGGTCAGGGCCTCAGGCTGTGACAGCCTCTCGAACACAGAAATTTCCCACGAGAATTTTCAGCAACAGGTCGTTGTGCCGGCAGATGCACACGACGGGTGACAGCTTCATCAGCATTGAGTCTTCTGGCAGACTTTCCAAAATTCATACCATTCACAGGAATGGCGGCATTCATTGCAGCAATCGCCGGGAAGTCCACGCTACCAAACTGGATGGTAGCTCCGGCATTTCCGGTCTCAATAATAACATTCGCCAGCTGAATCCTGGCTCCTTGTCCCAGTTGGACAGTCATCGGCGTGTTCTGTAGATCCATCTGCGTAAATGAAAGGCAAGGGTTAGTAATCAGAATCTGATACATAACCCCGCACTTTCAAAATGCAGAGACTTGCACAGAACACAAAAACAAACCAAACAAAAATCATTAGCATAAGCAAATAATAAAAATAAATTTAAAACACTGCTGATTGCCGAATGAATTTGTTGAATAATCATTTTGAAAGGCTCAAAATCTTGAGCACGAGTTGATATGACAGCTACTATAGAACTGAGACGACTAGCCAAAGATGGAAAGAGAAACCAGACCCCAGCGGAGTCGCCAGAAATCTAGGGGCGACTCCGATTGTTGGCTTTTAGCTCTATCGGGACCTTTCAGAGATGGATCTTTGGATACAGGGATCAAATGTCACATCCTGATGTTCACCGTACAGAGCTCAATATTATCATTATATTTTTTTTTGCTACTACTATAACACTGAGACAACTAGCCAAAGATGGAAAGAGAAACCAATCCCCAGTGGAGTCGCCAGAAATCTGTGGGCTCCGAAAATTCGGCCCCGGCCTCCGCTCGCTTTTCTTTTTCGGCGAGGGAGTTTTAACGGACTAAGTTCCGAGGTAAATTTTGGAAGGCAGATGGGTTTGTAGATAAGACACTACCCAGAGATTTCGCCCTCATTTTGTGAGGACTTTATGATCTGAGTTCTGGTTTCCTATAGGCGCAAGCCCCTATAGTTAATTACCCCTCTCAATCATGAGAGAGAACTTTCGATTAAGGCTAGTCGTCAACCAGATACGTAGAGAATACGTGTTATCTGGCATATAGTAGCAGCAGCAATGGGTTTAGGTATTGAAAATTGGATTTTGATCTGGGTAGAAATTGGATTTGAAAATTAGGTTTGAAAGGGTATTTGGAGAGTTTGATATTTAAAATAGAAATTGCATCATCTAGCACTTAAAGCGGATGGTGGGGGAATGGATGATAGGCCCGATCAAGATCCCATGGTTCCGTCGTCCCGGGCCATCGTGGTCCCTGGTCTACTTAGTCAGAGGAGGTAGTCGACCCAACCTGACAGAAGGATCCTTGTCGGCAGCCATGGGTTGCTTCGTCCAAGGGGACCTTGTAGACTTGGGTTGGATGTTTGTCTAAGGGGACAAATTTAAATCCACCTTAGCTTACAGAGGGCTTTGTGCCCTATCGATCATATCCTATTGATTCATATCTTAAGGATTTAACGCCATTAAGGAGCGTATTGGCTCTGGCCATAACCGCTATCTGTGTGCCATTTGGCGGCAAAACCACTCGGTTCAGAGGGCCCCGGGTCATAACCGTTTACCTGCAGTGCCATTTGGCGGCGAAACTGCCGGTTAGAGGACACGTACCACGTCCTTACTAGCAAGAGATTGTTTGAGAATGGATCCTAGTGATATTTTCGACTAGGCATTTGGCTCTTTGTGAGCTAGAGTTCATTTGAATTTGTCCACCCCGACAGACTATTGCGGATGGTGGATGGAATTTGCTTTAAGTGATTAATGGGTTTATTTCAATTTTAAATATTTTTGGGATTTTGAAATTTTTGTGGGATTTTTGCGGAGTTTTCTGGGATTTTTGGATATTTGGAACGGCGTTGGAAACTATTTGGGAACCCCTCCGGTTGAGATCTGCGTTCAACACGGCCATCATCGGGGTGTTTGGGGTCATTTATCTTTATGGATTGAACCTTGTTAACTCTGTCGGGCTGTCGACAGAGGATCGGATTTTATAGGCTTTGATCCATTGATAGTGAATTCTTATTGTTGTAGGCCTTGATGGTCTAATATGAATGTTTTAAAGCAAATATACTGGTCGCCACGACCGTATACTTGTTCAATTGTTCGAACCCTGTCGACTCCTATTGATCCGTATAGAAGGATCGGGTTCGAACATGAATTCACTTATCGACCCGCGCAGCATCCCTAGACGTCACGTGTGTACCAATAACACGCTCGCCGGGGCCCATGCAGGTGTTTGGGGGCATTTTATAATTGAACCTTGTCCACTCCTTTTATCTTCTTAGGAGGATCGGGTTCAAATTTGATAACCCGCGCAGCATCCCTAGACGTCACGTGTATTTCTATAGCACGCTCGCCGGGGCCCATGCGGGTTTTATAATTGTTTTTACCCCTTTTAGTGTACCTATGTGTATACAATTTATAGTGCACGTGCAGGGGTACTTTTGGAATAAACGCCTTCTGTCTGCTTGTACGAATGTTGCAGATCCGGTGGCGTTCTAGTCTTGATATTGACTCCCCCCTTTCTCAATCACCGGGGAGGAATTCTTTTGGACTTCGAAGTCTACTGATTGTCGCTTTGCTTTGAGAAGATCTTCTTTCAAGATCTTTAGTGTAGTAGAGTTTTTCGTACATCGGGTTGCTATTGTACTCGATATACTTGAAGATCTTGATCACCATTGTCGTAGGTGATATTCGTACCTGTGTCAACTATGGTTCGTTATGCTTACGATGTACACATTGTTGTTATCCACAAGTGGTTCGTGCTTATTTGGAAGGACCCGTGGTATTTGTCACGATCTCTTAGAGATGTTCGTAGGAGATGTACTTGTGTCCACAGTGGTTTGATAGTGCCTACGATATGCCCACTGTTGTTATCCACAAGTGGCTCGTATTTGTTTGTAAGGATCCGTTGTATTTGCTACGAGCCCCTAGGAATGTTCGTAGGAGACCCTCGTTTGTCCACCTTTTCACCAATCTCAGGTGGTTCGATGATTGCACTTGCTTGCAAGGGGCGGCTCTTTGACGATTGATCTCCAACGTCGCCTTCTCAATCAACAGGCGTTGTAGTGACTGTTGTAGGAATTTGTACATCTTTATGTGCATCGGGACTTCATCTCCCACTTGCAATTTATTGTTTAGCTTGGACGATCGTGCATTTGGGCCTTGATCTGTTCATTCATCCAAAGCCCCGGTTTTATGTATTCCATCGGTTCTGAGCTCAAGATAAGCCTCAAACTCTAGTGATCTTGAGAATCAAATATCTTATCATTTTAATTAGAGTTTAAGTTAGATCTTTTGTTTTTATTTGTCCAGGCTTTGAGTCCCAGCATAATTCAAACTCAAAAATGAGTCTCTTCCACTTGTCTGAATCTCCTACAATTCTTTGAACTCATCGGATTGAGTCAAATGGTTACAAATTCAAGTGCACAAGTTCAACTGCTTGTTCAAGCTCCTCTGAAGTCCTTGCAAGTTCAATCTTGTGTTCAAATGATCTGAATTTGAGTTCAGTTTTGATTTTATTTCATTTGGCCTTTAGGAGTCATTTGAGTTTTATTCAGCTTGAGTCCGACTCAAGTCTTACACAAGTCCTTCATCATTTTTGGTTTTGAGTTTGAATTAAGCATTTTATTAATGTCTTTTCGAATGTTCAAATGAGTCCAAGTACAAGTTCTTCGTCGTTCTTGCATGTCATTCGAGTGCAATCAAGTCCAAGTGTAGCATCACTTTCACCCGAAATTTCGGCAGCCTTCCGGCGTCTCCCCCGTTTAGGGGAAAACTACGGAAAACTGGGCCTTTCCCACCACGCTAAGAAAAGCGTGCATGGTAGATGCCCTCTTTCGAGGACACCGTGGCCGCGTAATTTTTCGATCCCCCACCACGCTAAGAAAAAGCGTGCATGGGTATTTTTTTGTTTGTAAAAAAATATTTTTTTTATCTTTTTTTTTTTGAAAATATTTTGCAAGAACAGTATTTCCCCGCAAGCGGGTACTTAAGGGTATCCCCGCTTCGTCGCGCGCATCGCACCGGGATCCCTTCCCACCACGCTAAGAAAAGCGTGCATAGGCGGGGTTTCCAAGACGATACGAACTTCGAAGAAGGAATTTGGTGATTACCCGCTTCGTCGCAAGCGTCGGGACGCACTCCCTCCCACCACGCTAAGAAAAGCATGCATGGGTGGTTGTTTTGTCTCGACGCATGCGTTGAAACGGGTTCTCGGAGTTTTAGGGTTAGAGAGTTATACCTTGGCGGTCGTCGGCGCGGATTGAGATAAGAGAAGGAAGAAGCATTTTTAAAAATTTTTTTTAATTAATTATAATTAATAATAATTAACTTAATTAATTATAATTAATTATTAATAATAATAATTAATTAAAAATAAAATAATTAATTATGACTAATCTTAATCACAATTAATTAGGAATTATTTTTAATTGATTATAATTAAAAATAACTAAATTATAATTACCTTAATTAATTAAGATTAATTATATTTAATTAAAAGTAACATAATTAAATATAAAATATACTTATATATATATATATATATATATATATATATATATATATATATATATATATATATATATATATATATATATATATATATATATATATATCTAATTAAAATAAGATAAAATAAAAACTAAACCTTAATATCTATGGATGTCGGGTAGGAGGGGATCGGTCGGCCAGAGACAGAGGAGCTCGACGGGGCTCAAGGTGGAGAAGTCGATACAGGGCTTGGAGGAGGAAGAGGTTAGGAACAAAGCTCTCCTCTCAATCTCTCTCTCTCTCTCTCTTTCTTTCCCTCTCTCTCTCTCTCTCTCTGCTTGCGGTCGGCACAGGCAGTCGGCAAGAGGGGCTTGGTCGGGGCTGAGAGAGATCGGGATTTTGGTCGGGACAGAGAAGGCGACGGAAGGTGGAGAGGGAGGCCGTGGGCTGTGGTCGGGTGGAGAGGTATTGGAGAGGGAAGGGGCTTTGATCGAAGGAGGGAGGAGTTCGGTTGTGGAAGTAGCGACGGGAGCAGAGCAGCGTCGTGTGAGAGGAGTTCGGGAGAAGAGGAGCGTCGTGGGAGAGATCGGAGAGAGCGAATGGAAGAAGTGTTCCTAGAACGAACCCTTCGTTCGCGTTTTAAAGGCGAAGGAAGGGGCGAGATCGAGGCGAGCTCGCGGGATTTACGCAGAAGATGCGGAGAAGCGACGCGAACGGCGCTGCACAGCGGGATTTCAGTTGGATTTGCGGGAATGAACGCGAATAGCGTCACGTGTACAGTGATTTTGACGGGATTTCTGGCTGAATTCGTGGATCCCTTGGATGAGGTATGTTCTGTTATACATTTTTTTGTTTTTTTTTTTTTCTTTTGGTTTTGATCCGGAGGTCAACATTCACCTATGGTAAGAAGTACAGTAAAAATTCGACGATCGGTAAGCTTATCTTTAATAAAATGTCTTTTAACTTCAATGTGCTTGGCACGATCATGTTGCATACGATTATGTGCCACATTGGTGGTGGTCTTGTAATTACAGTAGAGTCTAATGGGACCCTTACATTTAACTTTTTAATATTCCAAGAAAATTTCTTATCCATAGCAATTCACAAATTTCTAGTGCCATAGATCCAAATTTGGCTTCTGACCCCATCTTGTTTTTTATTTCTCCAAGCGTTGAAGTTGCCTTCTAAGAATATGCAATGTCTTATTGATGACCTCCTGCCGACGTAGGATGTCCATAATTTGCATCTATGTAAGCTTCAAAAAGTTTGGTCCTCCACCTTTTGAGTTAAATTTCTTTTACTCAGGTCCCCTTCAAATATTGTAGAGTTTTATATACTGCTCTAAGATGCAATTCTTTAAGTTTCATGAATTGACTTATATAGTTGCGGCATAAAAATTGTTGGGTCTACTATGTGATAAGTAGCTAAGATTTCCTAGAAGTCTTTGATAGGAGATTTTTTTGTACTCATGTGTCTTTTAGAGCTTCTCCAAGTTTATGATTAAATTCAATGGGGCTTTTGATAAGATTGTATTCCACTTAACTATTTGTTTCAATATGCTTGATTTGTATTTTTATTGTTATAAAAATATTCCATGTCTGGAGTATGTAACTTCATGCCAAGTACTTTAGTTTGCTTTATTCTTTGACTTCAGTTCATGGAGCAGTTTTGACAAAGATAAAGATAGGAGGATCATTTCTATCAACAAAAAATTACTTAATAGTCATTTTTCTCTTATTTTTTTATTAGGGGTTGTTAAGTAATTAGTATATTTTAGTCTTTAGGATATTTCCAATAAATACCCAAGTTGTATGTAGGGGAAGGGGTTTTTTTGGAGTTTTGATTTCAGATTTGAAAATCTGAGAGGGAGGGAAAGATCCTTTTCCTTGGGATGGATTTTCCCTAAACCTTGAGAGAAGAGGAATGAGGGTTTGTAGTTGAGTCTAGGACTTCAGCAACATCATTCTCCCATTACTTTTGCTCTCCTCCATCATTCTTTTCATCATCCCTCAAGCAGTAACTCTTTCATCCCTGAGAACCGCCAGCTGTAGTTTTTCCACTCCACCACTAGCAGTTTTCCCACAAGATATCTCCCTTCTTTCGGCCTTGGAATATTTGTTCAACCACTGCTAGGTTGATCTCCAGCAAACCAGCGTTCAAGAATCAGGTGGCCATTAGGTTCTTGGCTTCTGTCTTGCTGAAAATCACCTTCCTAAAGTCCAGCCATCGTCCAAGATCATGTTCTGCTGTTTTCTGTCTCCCTGTCACCACAAAAACAGCCCCAAAGGTTGATTGTTGGGTTCCAGTCACCACAAGATCTATTCGCCCAGGTCTTTTGCCTTTTTACCAATTGCTACACAACCTCAAAGGAAGATCCAGTGGTATTGCTACACAACCCTAAGGGACGATCCCTTCCAGCAAGAAACGTTCTTTCATGGACAGGTACAAGTCAGCCACCTAGTAAATCTTCAAGAAAGAACCAGAAACATTGCATGTGCATCTATCAGGTCATATGTACCCATTTTCCTCACTTCATTGCTGAATAAATTTATTATAAATTCTATCTACGGTGAGTCTTTCTTCTTTTCCCTGCAGGAAACAAATACTTAAACGCAAGAAAGACATTGATTACCATTGAAATCCCTTCAGGTGCTGGCCAAATATATGACTCCCATAACAGCCATTCACATGACTTAAAATCTTCTCTCTATTCTTGTAAGACAGTGTACTATCCGCCAACCAAGTCTTAAGAAATCCTAAATTTCTGCTGTTTGTTATTTATAAATGCTAGTTTTCATGGTTGTCAGGATGTTGTAGGAGTTGTCAATTGAGCATATGGGTTCTTTTGCCTTGTTTCTTTGGTTGAGTCCAGAGTCTTCCATGTTTTATGGTATCAAATTTTCTTTGTTGATTGTTTGCTCTTCCACTGTTTCTCGTCTAATATTTTTTTTTTACCATCAATATCAAGTTTTCTCTTTAATGTCTCCATTCCTTCTATGTCTCTAGACTCACAGCCTATCACGATGTTGTCAATGGGTTCCAAAATTTTGTGACTTGCTCTATTGGCAGAGTTTTGTTTCTAAAGAAATTTTTGGAAGGCATATTAAATTGCAACAAGACAATATTTAGAAATTTTGCCCTTATTTTATGATGATTTAATTATATGATTTCAGGTTTTTTGTAAGTGAAGCCACTATAGTTAATTGATATCCTTCTCGGTTATGAGAGGGATTTTCAATTAAAGGTAGTCATTAGATAGATGTTAAATGTTTTAGTGTATAGTATCAGTAAACTTTTGGGTTTTAGAGTAGATAGAAATTTATTGTCGTTAGCTTAAAACGTGGGAGAGGGGTGAAGACGAATATTATAAAAATCTCATGGTTCAATCATCTCGGATTGTCATGAATCTTAGTTTACTTAGGTTCAACCTAACTTGATCTAAGGGTCTCTGTCGACATATATGGTTGTTTCTTTGCTTTGGACCTTATAGAAATTTAGGTGAATATTTGTTTAAGGGGACAAATTGAAGTTGACCTTAGCTAATTTAGGGCTTTATATCCTATGAAATGCATCTTATTTTTCACAACTTGACAATTTTTAAAGGGAACTTATAGGCTTTGGATGTGACCGTAATTTAATGGTGCAATTTAGTAGCGAAATTACATGGTTAGAGGACATCAGTTATAAATGTTTACTTGTGGTGCTATTTGCTGGTAAAACAACCTATTATGGGACATTTGACACGTCCTTACTAGCGAGATAGTATTTGAGAGTAGTGAAACACTTGAGAAGACAACTCTTTGTGAGCTGAGGTTATTCTTAAAATTTTCATCCATGATAGATTGTTGCGAATGGTGGATGGATTATTACTTTAAGTTATAGGGGATAGATTTCACTTTTGCATTTTAATATTTATAATTTATGAGATTTTATATTTTGAATAGAGATTTGGGCCCACAATAATTGGTTTTGGGATTTCGGGGCATTTTATAAACATGGATCTCTCCATTTGAGAATTACAATCATTTTGGCCATCATTGATGTTTTGAACACTTTTATTTTGTTGCTTTGAACTTTGTCCGCTCTGCCCTTGTTCTAGCTGAGGACTGAGTTTGTAGATTAGCTTTATGAGTTTGCCATATAAACAGGGAAACTTTAGGAAATTGCATTTTAGAATGAAATTTTCTTGTAAAAGGCATTGATTAGGATAGGAATTATGCCCGCATATTTAGTGAGATGAAGAATGCCACACTGAAAGTCCTTTGAAGAAATTGATTTTGTAAGTTAAGTAAAGTTGCGGTGTTCTAGGCAGCAGTGCCAAAGTCAGACATCGTTATTGTTATTTGAAGTATATTTGGAATTTGAAGTTGAGCTTTTGGTTGATGCACAATTCGTTAATTTAGCTTGTATCGTACTTGAAGGATCATTTTTTTTGGAAAATAGGGTTCTGAAATTATCTCTATGTTGCCATTCATTCTTTCTAAGTTCCTGATAGTAAGTTGTAATCTAGGTTAGGCTCTAGAAGCATAGATTCAAGTGTTTGCTCTTTTTAGAGCTTAATAGAACATATTCTGACCGCTTTTAATGATGAATTATCTACAATATTGACATTATAATTTTTATGGCATAGGTTGCAATTGTAAACTACATTTTTTGTCTCTTTTCATGCAATCTTGATGCAAGCAAAAATTTGGGAAGAGCCCCCAATTTTTTGCAAGCAAAAGCTAGACTTTCCTAGGTAATAGAAAATACACGAAATACCCAAAATACACAAAATCCGACAATTGAACCAAAAAAATAACTTCACTTTATAATATAAAAGACTTGCAAACTTTTGACGATTACAAATGACAAAATAAAGACACAACGACTTTCCTAAAACTACTTTTTTGCTTGAGAAGAAGGATACAAGTGGCGTCGGACTTACGGATTGAAGAAGGAGATTAGAAGCCGAGACGAAGAAGGCATAACTCGCAAGTTATCCTAGAAGGAGGAAGGAATACATAGCTCGCAAGCTATCAAACAAAACCCAAAGGTTTTCTTCCAAAAATTACTTTCATCAACTCTCTACAACAGCCCAAAACAATCATATATATATAAGGGAAGAAGCAGCCCAAAAACCCTTAAAATAGCCCTCGTAAATTGGAGAAGAGGAAGGCCAAAAGACACCTCAAACATCCCCCCAAAATCTACACAAAAAACACACCAAAACACCCCCTAAAAACTGCACAAAAAACAGGAAATGAAAGGCTAAGGGTCAGCCATAAAGCATCCTAAAAAACCTCCCAGAAACAGGTTTATATTCACTGGACAACAGCCAGAAACAAAACCAGCAAACAGAGAATCCCAACGGGCAACCAGGTAACAGAGAGCAAACGACATAGCAAGGGGAATGAACAACCTTTCGGAAACAACACAATAGGAGAAGTCACAGGAACAACAACAGCCAGGAGAAAACCAATAAGACAAGGGGAAGGGAAGAGACACAAGGATATGAAGAGAGAAGCTAAAGGAGGGGAAACCAAAGAGACAAGGGCAAGGGAGAATGAATCTAAGAAATTTTACAATTTATGAGCTTAAGATACTCTATTAGATATTAATGAGCTGACATTTAATAGAGGATATTAATGCTCATCAAAAATAAAACCCAACTTGTTTTGACCCCCCCTTGCCTACATCAAATTCTCCTCCGGTTGAAAGAATTCATCTCCCGATGAGTTGTTTTTAAATTTCTTCTGAGGAGGCAACGAAAGCGCCTCAAGCTCTTGAATTTGGGCTTCGTATTTCTTCAGGATCTTCTCTTGCTTCAGCTTGAATTGGGCTTGCAGAAATTTCTTCATTTTCTCGAATTTCTCATCACATAAGTGCATCCATTGTTGTATTTTGTAAAGTTCATTTTGAATTGGGCCTGTTGAATCTCCATATGTCGGAACCCATCTGTCCATCAGAAGAGGGACTTCAAGATCTTCTGGCTTGCATTCGTCCACCGGATCACTATTTTTATCTTTTTCGATTTTTTAAACACTTAAAAAAAAAGACACGAAAAGAGACTTAGGAAGACACAAACCTAGGCTCTGATACCAATTTGATGCAAACAAAAATTTGGGAAGAGCCCCCAAATTTTTGCAAGCAAAAGTTAGACTATCCTAGGTAATAAAAAATACACAAAATACCCACAAGACACAAAATACGATAATTGAACAAAAAAAACAATTTCACTTTATAATATAAAAGACTTACAAACTTTTGACGCTTACAAATAACAAAATAAAGACAGCGACTTTCCTAAAACTGCTTTTCCTTTGCTTGAGAAGAAGGATACAAGTGGCGTCGGACTTGCGGATAGAATAAGGAGATTAGAAGCCGAGACGAAGAAGGCATAACTCGCAAGTTATTCTAGAAGGAGGAAGGAATACATAGCTCGCAAGCTATCAAACAAAACCCAAAGGTTTTCTTCCAAAAATTACTTTCATCAACTCTCTACAACAGCTCAAAATAATCATATATATAGGAGGGAAGAAGCAGCCCAAAAGCCCTTAAAATAGCCCTCATAAATTGGAGAAGAGGAAGGCCAAAAGACACCACAAATAGTGTGACGCCCCCCAGGCATCCATAGTGAAAGGATTCGTCGACAGTCTTGATCAACCAACACTTCTTGCTCTGACCTGAAATTGTTAACCACATATAATGAGCTTCAAAAAGCCCAGCAGGTCATCAAAAGCCTATAACTGAAATCAAAGCATGGTGCGGAAGCAATATGCATGTCAATCAGTCGAATCCATAACAGTTACTTGCACATGATCAGTGAATCTATGCAGCAGATACGAAAATCAGTAATCAATGCATGATCGATACAATCCACAATCATCGATAAAAGAATCGATAAACAATAGAAAGAAGTTCATAAAGTTCAATAAATCAGTACATACATCAAATCTCGTAAGAATCCAATCAAATCGATAGAGAAAAATCGTCGTCTCGATAATAGCAGTTAAATTAACATCGTATCAATGGAATCAATCAAATCAATCATCTCTGGTTAATAATATCAATCGATATGAAATCATATAAAATAATCAAACCAATACATCACAAGAACAGTTGAAATCAAATCAATACAGTAAAACCTATTCCATATCAGTCAATGAATCACATGCAGCAGTTCAATACGGTGTATCAATGAATCAATAGTATCAATGAGTCAATATCAATGAATCAATATCAATGAATCAATAGTATCCATGTCCATAGTATCAATAAGTCAATGCAATATCGATATCCATATCAGTATCAGTATCAATGCTCAGTGAGATAATGTGAATATCAATGAAATCATACAGTAACAGTAAATCCGCGATGATTGTGGATAAATCCTGCATAAATCCTGTGCATTCGACGCCTCTCGGTCACTTCTCAGCTATTCCCGCACTCTCCTCGATCGTCGTCTTATTCTTGTCGTTAAAAGGAGACAAAAATGAGAGCTGGGCTCGGTTGGTTTTTCTCAGCTTCTCCCGAAATCCACGAGCTCCTCTCCGACGCCTCCAACCAAACTCCTGTTCGGAGCTCCTCTCACACGACCCCTTCCCATCTCCGTCGGCCTCGTCCCTTCTCTATCGGATCGGAAATTCCGACATTCTGATCGGAAGCAAGAGCAGAGCTTTCTTGCTATGGAATCGCTTCTCAGCCTCCTCTGTGGCCGATCGACTTTGCTCCATCGTCGACCTTCCTTCCCTGTCGGATCGGAAGTTTCTGACATTCTGATCGGAAGCAACAACTAGAGCTTGCTCGCTGTGGAAGGTAGTGTCCCCCTCCCCCCTTTCACGCGTTTCTGCGGCTTGTTCCCGTGAGCAGAGAGGAGTTAAGGGGGAGGGATTTTTATTTTTATTATTATTAGTATTATTATTTTAATAATATAACATATATATATATATATATATATATATATATATATATATATATATATATATATATATATATTATATTAATTAATCATAATTAATTAAAATTATTATTTTTATTAATCAAAATTTGCAAATGAATTATTATTAATTAATTATATTTTATTAGAATTAATTAATATTAATTAAGTTATAATTAATTCTAAATTAATTATAACTTATTATCTTAATTGATTTTAATAATTTTTAATTAATTATTCTAATTAATTATAATTAATTAATTAAAAGTGATTAATTAAAACAATTATTTAATTGATTGTAATTAATCAATTTTAATTATAATTAATATAAATGCCTCATGCTATGCCTCGATCTCGTGCCAACACCGACAACCTCGCGCAGGTATAACCCTTCTAAACCCTAAAACTTCGAGAACCCGTTTTTGATGTTTGCAACGAGACAAAATGACCACCTATACACGCTTTTCTTAGCGTGGTGGGAGGAAGTTCGTCGCGGTGCTCTCAACAAATCGGGTGATCACTTAAAGTCCCTTCTTTGGAGTTCGTAGCACACCGGAAAATCGCCTATACACGCTTTTCTTAGCATGGTGGGATGGGAACCCGGTGCGATGCATACGACGAAGTGAGGATACCCATAAGTACCCGCTTGCGGGGAAACAACTGTTTTTTTTCTCTTGCAACAGGTACCAAAGACCCATACACGCTTTTATTAGCGTGGTGGGGGATCAAAAAAATACACGGCCGCGGTGTCCTCGTCCGAGACCATACACGCTTTTCTTAGCGTGGTGGGAAAGGCCCAATTTCTCGTAGTTTACCCCTAAACGGGGGAGACACCGAGAGGTTGTCGAAATTTCGGGTGAACACAATACTATACTTGGACCTGATTGAACACATTTGAACAACAAAGGAATATGCATAACTTGAACTCAAAAGAACAAATGCAAAGAACTTTGACATTGAACTGGAACTATGAAATGAACTTATATTTGGACACAAAGCAAAATATACTTGAATCTAATGAGTTCAAACTTGGACTTAATTTGAACGTCAAGTGGATGATTTGAACTAGTTGGATTCAAACTCAAAATGAACAAATAACTTGTTTCAAACTTGACTTGAGTAGTTGAACTCAAGTAAGGACTTGGACTTGTAACAAGTGAACTTGATTTGAACTCAGATTCGAACTTGAAAAGACCACAGGGGACCTAAAATTTGAACATGCTGCTTGGCCAATAAAGAATTTGAATTAAACAAAGACTCAATCTTGAACTTGCAAGAAGGACTCAGGGGACTTGAACAAACTGCAAAGTACACGAACTTGATTCATATTAAATGACAATGGACTTTTGAATATTCAAATTAAAATGAACAAGGGCATGACTTGAACATTTGAAATATTTGACTCGGACCACAGAAGACTTGTACTTGAACATGAACTGGACGCTAATTTGACTTTGAACTTAAGCTAAATTGAGAATTCAAAATGAATTGATCTCGAACGCAAGGACCACATGGAGCTTGATGCAAGAGAGCTTGAACTCAATTTCATGGAATGAGACTTTAACTTAGCAAATACTCCAAGTAAATACTAAGTAAAGACCTAGATCTTTCCAATGAATATCAATGATCAAACAAAGACTTGCGAATTTCAACTTTTCACGCTTATAATTAATGTAAGCTAATTGCAATAAGTGTAACCTCTTTCACAAGCAAAGATTAAATGAAGAAATGCAGTGTATTTACTAGCAAGTGTAAAGAGAACAGTGGACTGTAGGTGTTCGCCGCCAAATGGCACTGCAGGTAAATTGTTATGACCCGAGACCCTCTGAACCGAGTGGTTTTGCCATCAAATGGCACTGCAAAATATCGGTTATGACCAGAGCCAATACATTCCTAATTAGCATCAAATCCTTGAGATATGAATCAATATGATATGATCGATAGGGCACAAAGTCCTCTGTTAGCTAAGGTGGATTTGTCCCCTTGTTGACCTTTATTTAGATAGTAAAAAAAAAGAATGAAATAAAAAAATACATACCTGTCTCTGCCGCAAATCCCAGAAATCCCGCACCTCGGACTGTCAAACCCACAAAATTCGCAAGAAATCCCACCGAGGCAGTGTAGATTCGGCGCTGTTCCGGGAATTGCTCGCCTCGCTCGCGCTCCCGTGAACGTCGTTAAATATCGAAGCAAATGAGACCTTCGGCTGCTGCTCTTCCGATCCCATTGCTCTCCCACGACATTTCCTCTCCCACGACGCTCTTCTCCCACAAGCCTCCACGCAAGTGAGCTCCAGTCGCTACTATCTCTCCACGCCCGACACCACACGATCGCAAGCCTCGCAGCCTCCGACCTCCTTCCAATCCCGTCGCCCTTTCCTATTCCTAAGCCGAGAGAGAGAGAGAGAGAGAGAGAGAGAGAGAGAGAGAGAGAGAGAGAGAGAGAGAGAGAGAGGAGAAACCTATCCACATACCTGTACCCGACGCCTCCCCATCTCATGACCAAACCCCTAGATTCCGATCCCCTTGTGGTCGGACGGCTTTGCTCCTCTGACTTTACCTTCTTGTCTGATCGGAAGCGACAACAGGGAGCTCGCTAGCTGGGAAGGTAACTCTCTCCCTCCCGTGCGCTACTCTGGCCAAATCCCGTATATCTGCCGAGCACAGAGAATGGGGAGGGGGGATTCTTTTTATTATTATTATTATTATTATTAAATATAATTAGTTATAATTAAATTAAGGTTTAATTATAATTAATTATGTTTTTTTTAATTAAGTATAATTAATTATAATTAATTATAATTAAATAAATTAATTATAATTTAATTATTTTTTAATTATAATTATTTTATAATAATTGTAATTAATTATAATTAATTAAATTTAATTAGATTTAATTGTAATTAATTATTTTAATTTTAATTAATTATTATTGATAATAATTAGTTATAATTAAATAAGTTAATTTTAAATTAATTATTATTTTTAATTATGATTGATTAATATTAATTATAATTAATTTAAATTAGGAAAAAAATAATAAATAAAAAGGAAATGCTTACTTCCCTTCACTCTCTTACCTCGATGTCCGTGTCGGACCGGAAAACCGCCCCAAGCACGCCTTTGGCGCGTGGTGGGATGGGACCCCAATGCGTCACCTACGACGAGGTAGGCGAGTGACCCCTTGATCCATGTGTCATCCACGACGACCCCGCGGAGGTATGAATCTTTCTAAACTCAAACCCTGCTTCAATGTTCGTGGCGAACCGGAAAACCGCCCCAAGCACGCCTTTGGTGCGCGTGGTGGGATGGGACACCGGTGTGGCACCTACGGCGAGGCGGGGTCGCTCATAAGTACCCCCGGGCGGGGGGAATCAAAAAGTTTTGCTTTTCAAAAAAATGCTTTTTAAAACCTCATGCACGCCTTTGGTGGCGTGGTGAGAGAAAACAAAAAATAACTGTCGCGATGTCTCACAAACACCAACCGTGCACGTCTTTGTTGACGTGGCGGGTAGGCGGCCTCTTGGTTTTTCCCCTAAACAGGGGAGACGCCGGGAGGCTGTCGAATTTTTGTCTAAAATACAGACAAGGACTTGGAACAAATTGGATTTGTGGACCTCATTCAATTGATCTAAGTAAATATGAACTCAAGTCTAAAAAAAAAGAAGAAAAGAAGAAGAAGAAGAAGAGCACATAACTTGGACTCTCATTTGAACTCAAGCAAAGACTTGAGTTGGACCGCAGGGGACTATGGTTGAACTTGGACTCGAGCTGAACAAGGACTTAAATCGAACTTGTGGACATTTGAATAGCAAAGAACATGAACTGAACTTTAATTATAGAGATCATAATCTAATGTATAATGCTAAAATCTCCCAAATGAGAAGTGATCAAACATATAAGTATGAAACCCATGTAAAACAAAATTTTAATGCTTGATCTATTATATGAGAGAGACGGTGATCAATTACAACATTTGTATTCATTATGCGATTAGTCTACAAGCACACTCAAGAGGCATGCACTGAATACAACGACAAATTCATTGTGAATAATAGTGATTCGTATGCAATGATATGTCTACAATCGACAACAAGGAATTTCAT
The DNA here is from genome assembly GCA_016618105.1 of Dendrobium huoshanense. Taxonomy (NCBI): domain Eukaryota; kingdom Viridiplantae; phylum Streptophyta; class Magnoliopsida; order Asparagales; family Orchidaceae; genus Dendrobium; species Dendrobium huoshanense. Next base: position 21,969,614 of record CM028359.1, on the reverse strand, counting down.
TGAAATATCAAAGGGTCTTATTACATGTTACTAATCATGAATAGAGATAAGAAATACGTGTTCATAACCTATCTACAAGAGGAGGTTACTAAGAATACAAACTCAATTACAAAATCAAAGCTTGGGTTCTTTTGAGCAATACCATGATTGCAGTCAACAATGCAAGCTTTTCACTATCAAGAGACTTGTAATGAACACACTGATCTAATTACATGTGCATACGGAGATTTGATCCCCTTTCAAAGAATGTGGAAATATGTGACAAACGAAGGCATGTGGAACTTATGATGAGCAGAAGTTCAATTGTAATTTGTTTATAAGCAATGATCCATGGTGGACAAAAATCCTACATCTCGCTTAGCAACTAATGGTATAAAGATCAATGATTAATCAAAAGATTCGTGATGGATAAGTGACAAAATACCTGACTGCAAATTAATGTCAGTAAATTCCCAACCAATTTGAAAAGAATGTACAATATAAATGCACTAATATGATCATAGGTGAAGCCTGAAGATCTGATATATCTACTGAGCATGACAAATGCAGAAGTCAATAATAATCACCCATATCATTGGCAATAGTATTATGGCAAGAATACATATATGTTCCCCACAAGCAGAAGCATACGATATGCAACAGAATACAGGCTCCTACAACCTGTTGTAGAAGATTCATTATGCATCTAATGTATTGGTCGCAAGCAAAATGCAGAATAACTATAGCAAATTCAAATGCATGTAGTCAGTCCAAAGACTTGTATGCAAAGCAATAACTACGAACAAAAAAACATCATGTGAATGCATCTACAAATTTAAAGGCAGGAGATTAATTAGTGCACTACGATCCACCTACAGAAATCAACAAATAGTGCACGACAGTCTACCTGTACAAAGCAGCGAACAACTCAATTCAGAAGTTGCTACGATACGTCACCGGATTCGCAACTTCTATGCAAGCGGACAGAAGGCGTCAACAAAGTCTGAAATAAATACCCCTGCACGTGCACTATAAATTGTATGCACATAGGTACACTAAAGGGGAAAGTACAATCTCAACCCGCATGGGCCCCAACGAGCGTGTTATTGGTACACACATGACGTCTAGGGATGTTGCGCGGGTTATTAAATTTGAACCCGATCCTCCTATGCAGATAAAAGGAGTGGACATGGTTCAATTATAAAATGCCCTCAAACACCCGCATGAGCCCCGGTGAGCGTGTTATTGGTACACACGTTACGTCTAGGGATGCTGCGCGGGTCAATAAGTGAATTCAAATTCGAACCCGATCCTTCTATACGAATCAATAGGAGCCGACAAGGTTCGAACCATTAAGCAAATATGTGGCCGTGTCGACCAGAATATTTGTTTTAATACATTCATATTAGGCCTTCAAAGCCTAAAATCAAAAGAATTCACTCTCAAAGGCATAAAGCCTACGAAACCCGATCCTCTGTCGACAGCCAGACATAGTCGACAAGGTTCAAGCTTTAAATGGAAATAACCCCCTAACACCCCGATGATGCCCGTGTTGAATGCAGATCTCAACCGGAGGGGTCCCCAAATATTTTCAAATGTCTCACAAATATCCAAAGTTTATTCCTAATATTCCAAATTCCACTCAAATATCTACACAAATCCAAAAACCCCCACAAAGTCCAATGCTCAGCAAAATCCAAAGTCATTCAAATCCAGATATTTAAAATAAAAATAAATCTATCAACACTTAAAGCAAAAATCATCCGCCCTCAGCAACAGTTTGCCGAGGTGGACAAAAATTCAAACTACTCTAGCTCACATAGAGCCAAATGCCTAGTCGAAAATATCACTAGGATCCATTCTCAAACAATCTCTTGCCAGTAAGGACGTGGTACGTGTCCTCTAACCGGCAGTTTCGCCGCCAAATGGCACTACAGGTAAACGGTTATAACCCAGGGCCCTCTGAACCGAGTGGTTTTTCGCCAAATGGCACCACATATAGCGATTATGTCCAGAGCCAATACGCTCCTTAGTGGCGTTAAATCCTTGAGATATGAATCAATAGGATATGATCGATAGGGCACAAAGCCCTCTGTTAGCTAATGTGGATTCAAATTTGTCCCCTTAGACAAACATTCAACCCCGGTCTACAAGGTCCCCTTGGACGAAGCAACCCATGGCTGCCGACAAGGATCCTTCTGTCAGGTTGGGTCGACTACTTCCTCTGACTAAGTAGACCAGGGACCATGATGGCCCGGGACGACGGAACCATGTGATCTTGATCGGGTCTATCATCAATTTCCCCACCATCCGTTTTAAGTGCTAGGTGGTGAAATTTCATATTTTAAATATCAAACTTTTCAAACATTTCCAAATACCCAAATCCAAACCCAATTTTCAAAATTTCATACCCATGCTGCTACTATATGCCAGATAACACGTATTCTCTACGTATCTGATTGACGACTAGCCTTAATCGAAAGTTCTCTCTCGTGATCGGGAGGGGTAATTAACTATAGGGGCTTGCGCCTATAAGAAACCAGAACTCAGATCATAAAGTCCTCGCAAAATGAGGGCGAAATCTCTGGGTAGTGTCTTATCTACAAACTCATCTGCCTTCCAAAATTTACCCCGGAACTTATTCAGTTAAAACTCCCTCGCCGAATAAAAAGAAAAGCGAGCAGGCGGAGGCCGGGGCCGAATTTTCGGAGCCCACAGATTTCTTAGACAAATATTCACCCCAGGTCTACAAGGTCCCCTTGGACGAAGCAACTCATGGCTGCCGACAAAGATCCTTCTATTAGGTTGGGTCGACTACCTCCTCTGACTAAGTAGACCAGGGACCACGATGGTCCGGGACGACGGAACCATGGGATCTTGATCGGGTCCATCATCCATTCCCCCACCACCCGCTTTAAGTGAAAGATGGTGAAATTGCTATTTTAAATATCAAATTTTCCAAACATCCAAACTCTTCCCAAATTCCCAACTTTCAACCAATTTCTAAATCCAACATTTTCAAATACCAATGCCTTAAATCGAAAGTTCTCTCGTTATCAGGAGGGGTAATTAACTATAGGGGCTTGCGCCTATAGGAAACTAGAACTCAGATCATAAAGTCCTCGCAAAATGAGGGAGAAATCTCTGGGTAGTGTCTTATCTACAAACCCATCTGCCTTCCAAAATTTACCCTGGAACTTAATTCCGTTAAAACTCCCCTCGCTGAAGAAAAAGCACACAGTCGTGGCGGGGAGGCCGGGGCTGAATTTTCGGAGCCCACATCTACTAATAATATCTCCATGTATTTCATCATCTCTCTGAACAATAGACTTAAGATAACTAAAACGGTACTCTTATTAATGAGATTATGTTAACAAAGTGAACATAAAATTTAATCTCTTTAATTTTATAAATCTAATATAAATAAAATAAGCCAAACATTATTGCTATACAAATTGTAGATTTTTTTTTTCTGAGAAAAAGGTCAAAATGGTACCTAGACTATTTATTATTTTTTTAATCCAAAATTTTTAATATATCTAATTTAGTTCATTGAATCCTCAATATTGATTTGAAGCCCCTTGGCTCCTGAGAGCTGATTCAAATTAACTAATATTGTGGTTATTTTGGATTATTTTTTAGTAGTTAAAACTAAATTGAATGCATCAGATAGCTAGGACTAAAATGGCCCCATACAAAAAGTTTAGAGACCATTTTGACCTTTTTCTCCATTTTAATTGGTTTTTTATTTTAATGAAGGAGAAAAGGTATACTTAAGTGTGTATTGCTACACTTAATTGATGATTGCTTGTTTTGAGAGAGACTTAAGAGTTCAGGCTGAAATCATTCCATTTAAGCCATAGCGGGTTGGTTTTAGTTGGAGAGCGACCATTTTGATATTTTCCTCTATTTTAATTGTTCTTTTATTTTAATGGAAGAGAAAGGTGTAATTAATTGCGATTTTCTACATTTGATGTTTGATTGCTTGTTTTGAGAGGGAATTAAGAGTTTAGACTGAAATTATTTCATTTAAGCCATAGTGTGTTAGTTTCAATTTCAGCTGGTAAAAAATCAACCCAAGAGTTTAATTGGCTTTGGTGGGTATTAGTCATAACTTGTGGCTGATACCCATTCTGAGTTAAAGTGGGACTAACAATTAATTTGTTCATCTTTCAATTAAATGCATGCAATTTTCTTCTAGAAACACTTTTTTATTGAAGTTAATATAATAACAACAACATCAAGCCTTTATTCCACTATGCGGGGTCGGCTTCATGAATCATTTTTTTCCATTGTCTTGTTAAGAGTCAAATTCTCATTTAAATCTAATAACGAAAGGTTATTTATAATATTTTCTAGCCAAGTCTTTTTAGGTCTACCTCTACCTTTCTTAACATAAATCAAATCTAATGTCTGCTCTCATAATTGGGTCATCAAAAGACCATCGTTTTTATGTGACAAACAATTAAGGCAACTCTCTCTAATCTTATCTTCCACTGGAGCAGCTCTAATCTTTTCATGTATATGCTTGTTTCGTATCTTGTTCCTAAGAGTAAAGCCACTCATCCACCTGAGTATCCCATCTTTGCAATACTTAATATGATGCTTCTCTTTTAATGGCCAACATTCTACACCATAAAGCATTGCGGATCTCACAACCATCTTATAGAATTTTTTCTTAAATTTTAGAGACTTTTCTATCATACAATAAGCCCGATGCATTCCTCCACTTCAACCAACCCACTTGAATTCTACTAATAATATCACCATTTATCTCACCATCACTCTGAACAATAGACCCAATATATCTAAGACGTGTACTCTTATTAATGACTTGATCGCCCAAAGTCACAATCCCCCCACTAGATCTATTAAATACTAAAATTACCCTCCATATATTTGGTTTTTTGTCTACTCATACGAAAACCTTTAGACTCTAAGGTTACACTCCATAATTGAAGTTTACCTTCAACTCTCTCTCTAGTCTTATCAACATGAAGAATATCATTAGAAAAAAGCATACACCAGGGTACAACTTATTGTAATTTTCTAGTGAGAACATCCATGACTAAAGCAAAAAGATATGGGCTTAAGGATCCTTGATTGAATCCAACTGAAATAGGAAAATTTTATTGAAGTTAATAATTCATATTAAGTTATTTTGTTTCAATTGTATTTTATCTAACATATTAACATATTTAAAATATACTTGAAACTGAATAAGTAGTTGAAAGTCCAATCCCTTAGAACTTGCTGAACTACAACTTACAAACGAGTCTTAAACCAAAACTAAATGAGGTTTAATACCTTGGTTTTAGGCCGTGCTCAAGATGCTTTACAGGAATGTAACTCTTCAGGGGTTACCTTTTATGAGCATTGGAGTAATGATGTTATTATTGAAATGCACACCTATAAATTAAAAGTAATTGGGATTCACTGAATAGTTTTTATATTTATGGCTTGTATCTTGGTTTTCACTTTTAACTTTGTCTGTGAACATGAGTAGGTTTCAATATCTTATTTTATGAGTTTTCATAATGTTGCTTTTTTGTACGAATAATGTTATTTTTCATTTTGTATTATTTTTTTATCATTGTCAGTTGACAACATGGTGACAAACTGTAACGAGGATATGGTGGTTGATATTTTCCAAAAGAACAGGGAAGGTTGCAACTTGACTGAAAAGCCCACGATGAACATGACATGTTTGATGTAGGTGACCTCTTTACTAGACCACTCTATCTTCGTGTTGCAAAGACAAAATGAACTTTGCTAAAATATTTTCCTAAAGATGATTTTAAACAAATATTATTGTGACACTGCCTTTCTTGCTTGTAGATAGATTTTTTGAAGTAGGGTCACTTATTATTATTATTATTATTATTATTATTATTATTATTGTTTCCACACCTATTACTATCAAATTGTGGTTATTACGATGATGTTGGAGAGCTTGGAAGGGAAAGGCGGGAATGGCTGGTCAAATGTAGTTTAATTCTTTTCAACTAATATTATAAGCCAACAATGACATCATCCAAAATATAAATAGCCTATAATCAACAAAATTTTGTTCATATTTAAACCATCCACAAATTAGTTCTATTTCATACATCTCAACAAATTAACTAAAACAAAATACATATGTTCTTTAATACTTATTCTCACCTGCATCTCTTATGTACACAAATCCTTCTCTATCACCTATATAATTTAGATGATCCTTTTCTGAAAAATGGAAGTTTTATACCGGGTTAAATCACACTACAAACTCAATGGCTAATTACAGTTCTATAGTATACAATTTCAAGAATAGAAATAAAATGCAAGCATCCATCATAAGTAATCATTAATCTTTCATTTTAATAAAAATTTGAAGCTTATACATTAGTAATTTTTTTTTAGGAAAAGAAAGAGCAGACATCATTTTATAACATGACATTTAGTTAAGTATTTATAATATTATAGCATTTTAATAAAACAATCGTCACATGAGTGTTGTTTAAAATGTGTATTGTTTGAGGCACAACAATTTCTATTTGTTTTTCCAAACAATTTTCATTTTACACACAAATACCATAGCTTCCCTAGCTAAATGCCAAAAGGGGGTGAACTTCTTCGTTCAATGTGTACATTTATTTCCTTTTTATATTCATTTCATTCTTTTCATCATTTATATATACATTTTAAACTCCCAATGCAGGAGGTTGAAATAAAAATGCATTTTAATCTAACAATTATAGCAACATGAAGTCCTTTTTGCAAGAAAAGAAAACATTCTTTTAGTGGTTCAGTGAAAAAGTTGTATTATTAGCACTATTCAATATATTATTACAAGAATGCGTCGCTCATTGCATCATATGGAGTGAGAATTACCATAAAATAAAATAATAATTACTGACTTTAATTTTAAAGATTTGCTTTACCCCATTAATCTTTATGTTCAACCCCCTTTAATTGAATACTTATAATCATTCTTATGAGATATCCATGCAAATCATTTATTTTCTTCTTAATTCTAATATTTCATATAAGAATCATCCTTTTTTTATTGAACCTCTTAATTTGGTTTACTTTAGAAAAATCAAACTACAAAATTAATTTGCCTCTTCTTCTCATTTAACCTAAATAAAAAATAATAATATTAATATTTTAAATTATTCACTCAACATAAAATATAATAAACTTCTTGCATCCATGAAACAATAACATTTTAATTTTCTAATTTAATGACTACCTTAAGTATTATTTTTTTTTACGGAACTTTCTTTTTTTTTTTCTTCTTCTTCCTATCTACCTACCCTATTTGGTCATAACCTTAGCAAAATTACCTTGAAATATAAAGCTATGCTTAAGGTTTCCATTTGAGTTCATAAAAAATCCAAAATAAATTTGTTAGTGTTTTTGCCTTACCTTGCTTGTGAAGGAGGAAAAGAACAACAACAACAGCACATCAAGCCTTTGTCCCACTACGTGGGGTTGGGTACATGAATCCTTTTCGCCATTGTGTCATGTTAAAAGTCAAATTCTCATCTAAATCTAATAAAGAAAGATCCTTTCTAATTTTTTCTAACCAAGTATTTTTAGGTCTACCCTTTTGACCCTAACATGCAACCAGGAACCTTTGTTGTTCAATTTTCTTGTGGAAAAAACAAGCCTTCATCAATCGTCACATTTCTTCACATGTGCACTGCCCTGGTTGACGAATTCGCTCGCCTATCTCTCGTTACCCTTCTTCTTTGCTCAGTGATGAGATCTCCTGCGTTTCCGTGCTTGCTTTCTCCCCTCTCTTTGTCTGGCTTTCCCTCGTTATCTTACCTGCTTTCTTTTGCTCTCTAATTATCTATCTCCCATAGTCTTGCATGTGGTCAACTCTTCCACCTGAGCCCATCCTATGTATGCATGAAACAAAACCAGCTCGTTGATTCGTTTTAATTGACGCAGCTGGTTCAATATTCTAATTTATTTTGTTGTTTCTTTTAACTTGCTTTTACAGTGGTGATGCTAAAGAAAGAACGAAATTAGCATAGTTAGCTTGCAGCTCACCTGTCAGAATCTAGAATCCTCTATTAAATTTGTATTTGTTGCAAAGTTTCACAATTTTCAATTTGCAACTTAAGGAATGCAATTTTTTTCCGAGTTAGTTTCAGCCCTTGAGTTGTTGAATAGTTTTAAGATAGGTAAGGATTATGCTTGGCTGTTCTCATACAATTTCTTTTCTCTTTTCAGAAATATGAATGGGAACAATGGTTGCAATAGGAAAAAGGAACCAGAAACTGTATATCCTATGAAGAAACTAAAATTGGATGGAAAATCTAAAACTTTTCCTGCAGGAAATCAATCTGATTTGTCTTCTTTAGATGTCTCTCAAGTGCGCTCAAGAGAAAATAGAGATGCTAGATTAAGATATGCCAAAAAAGATGTTGCCGAGGCCCCAGATATTATGAGCATAGTTCAAGAAAGTTATAGCACTTCCCATGATATGCCAGCAGAAATGAAGGCTGCTAATAAATCCATAGGAAAAAAAGATGGTGCTTGTGGGTTGAGAGTGAAAAAGATCATGAGAAGAGTTGGAGAGAAAAAAGAATCATCCATCATAGTTCAAGAACTAGGGAAAGAGATAAGAGAAGTGGTTCAACATAAAGCCTCGAAAGGCGGTGGAAAGAGTAACTTTGATGAAAAGCTTCTGGAAGCATTTAGAGCTGCAATAGTAAGACCAAAGACCAAATTGACAAGTAGGTCTGAACTTGTTCATATAGGAGCAAAAAAGCCTCTTCTTATTAAAGGAAAGAAACGTGAAAATCTTACCAAAAAGATTTATGGAACTGTAAGTGGAAGGAGAAGACATGCATGGGCGAGGGATCTGGAGATTGAGTTCTGGAAGCATCGATGTAGAAGAGCACAACCCGATAAGGTTGAGACACTGCAATCAGTTCTTGAACTCTTGAAAAAGGCTACTGATCCTAACTGGAATAGCTCAATGGAACGAGATTCTCATGAGGAAAGTGAAGACTCCATCTTGTCTAGAGTATATATAGCTGATGCATCTCTATTTCCTAGAAAAGATGATATAAAGCCTCTGTCAGCATTGTCAGGAAGTTCTCAGCTTGATAACCATATTCAGGAAAAGGAAGGAAGCTCGATAAATATTGCTAGGGGTACTTTGAATGATGATAAAAACTCAAAGAAAAATTCAATTCAAATTTCCAAAAACTCATTGCAACTTAAAGCTAACTATTGTGACAGTATAGGCAAAAACATACATTCTTCATGTTTCCCAGGAGAAACTTCAAACTGTAAAGCAAATTCATGCCAAGCAGCAGCAGACCCACTTCAAAGTTCTGGCTCTAGCGGCTCTAAAGACAGTATAGCAACTTCAAAGGAGCATTCTTGTCTATCTGATGCTAAAACTGATAAAAGGAAATGGGCCCTTGAAGTTCTTGCTAGAAAAACTGCTTCAGCAAACTTAAATGCTAATAATAAAGGGCAAGAGGATGGTGATTTTCTCAAGGGAAAATATCCTTTACTAGTATGTTGATCTTCTCCCCATTATCCATGACTTAAAAAAACTGTTTTCTTATTTCATTTCTGCTGATATAATATGCACTTTTTTTTTTTTTTTTGATTTATTTTTGATAGGCACAACTACCTCAAGATATGAGACCTGTGCTAGCATCCACTCGGCATAATAAAGTTTCTGGATCTGTTCGGCAGGTAATAATGTATTCTCGCTCATCAACTTCAAGGCTTAATTTGCAATAAAGTTGGCTAGGTTAACTTTATTGTGTTTTTATTGTGCGATATACTGTAAAATAGATCGCATAAGTGAGATCGCTTGGTTGTGCTTCTAAACTGTTATGCCTTGCTGAATGAACTGAATTCAATGAATGGAACTTTTGTAGGATCGGTTGGAAGCAGCCAAAATTCTTTATTGTTATTGACTATAAATACTAGGGGTGCAAACGAGTCGAGTCGAGCTGGAGTCAGGACTAACTTGAGCTTGACTCGCGAGCCAAATCCCGAGCTCGAACTTGAGTCGAGCTCAAAAGGAGAGCTCGAGCTCGACTTGTGCCACCGAAAATGAGCTTGTCGAGTAGCTCGATTCCGCGGTTTGAGCGCACAGATGCTAGTTCACCTTTCATGGTTTGCACGCATAGAGGCCAATTCACCTTCCGCGGTTCACACACGCTTTTCCTCTGTAATTCGCACATGCTTCGCCAGCTCACCTGTCCACGGTTCGCCAATTTGCACGTGCAGACGTGCTTCGTCAGTTCTTCTTCCGCGCTTTGCCTTTTATGCTTTGCTGGTTTTCCTTTTACTTTTCGAGCTGCTTGACAAGTAATCGAGCCGAGAATCATGTGGATCAAACTCAAGCTCGATAATCCAACAAGCTCGAAATTCTACTCTAGCTCGCAACTCGATAAGCTCGGCTCGCGAGCTTGATTAACGAGTCGAGCTCAAGTCAGCTTGACTCATTTGCTCCCCTAATAAAGACTATATCATACATTAAGCAAGTTAGGTGAAATGATTGGATCATTGAATGTTCAAAAATTTTGTGTCCATTACAAAATTAGAATTCTAAAATCTTATATTTAGCTTTCAAATAAGGAACACCCAAAATTAGGCTTTTTGTTTTAAGTGCAAAATATCAATTTGGTAGAACATGCACTTTTTTATAATCTATTATTTTAGGGGGCATGCAGAATGATTTTGAAACCTTCGTAGATAATGCAATCCATTTAAGTTAATTAAGTCTATATTTGAGGTTATACATCATTAGAGAAATCATGTGAGATAATTGTTATGCTACATTTTGAACTCGTCTAATCAACCATTAGACCGAATAAAGGCAGATAATAACCTATTTTTCATCAACAAATTTCTTAGCTTGTCTTTCTAAATAGGATTGAGTGAGTAGAAAAATAAATTGCGTAGATCATCTCAAAATATCTTTCTTATCATTTAATATCTTTTAAGAGATTCATTATAATCAATGATATAAAAACATGCATAATTTAAATCATGAAAATAAGACAGTTTTTGATAATTTCTTAAAAAATTATACATATAAGAAGTTTTTAATTTATATAATGTACATTCATTTCTTTATTATATCCACGATTATATATCCATCCACAATATTAAGGTGCATGATAAACTAGGTCATCTACCTATGGTCCCACATGCTCCGTTTTCTTTTTTGAAAAAATGGCATCGTTATATTTGATGAGGTAAACACTATGTGGTATAAATAATTTAATATAAATGTCAAACATACAAGATAGAAATAATATGCATTATGGTCTTTTGAGTTAATGAGAGTATTTTTTATTATAGATATAGTTAGCTTTATGGAGTGAAAAACTAAAAAGAAAAAAGACTTTCTTTTATACTTAAATAAATATAAAACATAATTTTAAGAAGTATGAATATTTGTAAGAAAATGAAGTATACATGCAAATTTTTAAATCATTAAGTGCACTATACTTATAAATTATTTTTATGTAATTTCTTGCCCACTTTCATTTTTATTTTTTTTATTGTTAATTAATCTTTAAAATGTCATACGAGGCATGTAAGCTTTTGGTATATTTATATCATTAGTAATCTCTCGGCCTATCATTCCTAAAAAGTACTGATAAAGATTGGACAATCCAACATAACAATTATCAATAGCCCCTTGCTTTTATCATTGAACCTTATAGTATCAACCTTTTGGTATCGAGAGTTGAGAACTATCACTTTCCCCATTGAAGTTCATCTCGTCAGAATTTTTGCTCTTCATGTGCAAGGTATCATTATATGCTAATCTATCTCTCACATGATATGTAGCACTCAAATTTTATAGCACTACAGCAATTTTGTACTTTAGCTAAAATCGAATCTACAAATGCCAGTTAACAAGTGATAGTTGTAAGGAAATTATTGAGAAGCAATAATTTACTTATAAACCTTATCCTAAACCTTATTTTATATTCAATTCCCTTCTTAAAAGCTGCATGAGGCCGAAAGGAATAAAAGGGGCAGATAACTCTCGGTACAGTTATAATGGAGAAAGAAGGGATTAAAATAAGGGGAAGAAGGAAATAAAGGAAGTTGAGAAGAGAAGGGAAAGGGAAGAAAAAAAGAAGAGAAGGAAAAAAAAGGATAAGGAAGTTTGAAACAAGAAACAGAGAAGACAACAACAACATCATCAAGCCTTTATCACACTACGTGGGGTCGGCTACATGAATCCTTTTTTTTTCATTTTGTCTTCTTAAGAGTCAAATTCTCATTCAAATCTAAAAAAGAAAGGTCATTTCTAATATTTTCTAACTAAGTCATTTTAGGTCTATCTCTACCTTTCTTAACATAAGCCAAATCTGATATATCTATTTTTCTAACCGGGTCATCGAAAGGCTGTCGTTTTATGTGACCAAACCATCTAAGGGGACTCTCCCTAGTCTTATCTTCCATTGGAGCTAATCCAACCTTTTAACGTATATGCTCATTTCATATTCTGTCTTTACGAGTAAAGCCACTCATCCACTTGAGCATCCTCATCTCTGGAACACTTAACAAAGAATTAAAAAAAAAAAGAAGAGGGGAGGAAGAAGAGAAGAGAAGAGAAGAGAAGAGAAGAGGGAGGGGAAGGGAAGAGAAGAGATGAAAAGGAAGGGAAGAAGCAAATAAGAAGAGAAAGGAAAAGAGAAGAAGAAGAAGAATAAAAAGGGAAGGAGATAGGAAAAGGGAGAAGAAGAAAGAAGAGGAAAAGGGGAAGATGAGAAATCAAGACTTTTGGTTATAATCCTAATTTAATATATTTTTCACAAATTGAGTTTTGATTTGATTTTATAAGGATTGAAGGCTTGAATGGGGAGAAATCAATTTGAGGTAAAAATATTGTTTGATGCAAATGAGCTAGTTTCGATGAGGAAAATTAGGAATTTATTTTAAATTGTGAAATTTTGTCTTATTTGGTTGTTTATAAAAGAGCAAAATGTCGAGGTGATAGAATCAGGATATTCATCCTGAAGACGATCTAATATTTTCATGTTGCATACTCAATTTCTAATTTCAGGAGCAAATGTTTCTTAGGATTTAATAATTATCTAAATTCTATAATTTCATTAAATTATAAGTAGTTATTTTTTCAAATTCAGCATGTTATGATAATTTTAACAAGTTTAATGAATTTTTATATGATCACTTGTTTAATGAAATTCAAGATATTTTTAAGAAAGAATATTTAAATAACTTATTAAAGTCCATAGATGTTGATTATCACATATCATGTCTACCCTTGACACATGTTAAATAAATCAAGTGATAACATGTGAATATTAATGCTAAGCATTGCAATTTAAAATGTTAATGTTCATGATATTAAATGAGCTAAGTCAATGTAAGGTCATGTTATGTGGGATAGATTGACAGATTATCATGACATGCATGAGAAGCAAAAGTTCTAACGAGATGAGCCTTTATAGAAGAAAAAATATCCGACTCTCGACCATAAACAATTGATATTATAAGGTTCAACCTTGAGGTTGAGGTGTTATCAATATTTATTATGTTGGATTATCCAAACTTTATCAGTAGTTTTTAGAGCTTACGGGCTAGTAATGACTGATGACCAATGATAAAAATGTGCTGAAAGAATATATATGATATTTCTACATAAATAATGAGTAGTAATGAAAAATGAAAATAAAAGCTGTGCTAGTAAATTGATAAGTAGAGTGCACTTTGTGATTTTGAATTTGACTGATGTATTCCATATTCTTACATATATTCCATTTGCTTAAAATTATGTCTTTTATTTATTTAAATGTTAAAGTGAATTTGCTTTAAAATTTATCATTGTGTTAAGATAATGATGTCTATAATTAGAAATGCTCATGCTAGTTCAACAGACCAGCATGTATATCATTACTTATATCTTGTATATTTGAGCCTTATATTTAAATTGTTTATCTCGCCAAATGCTTAGCTCATCAGATATTATAATGACTATTTAAAAAAAAAAAATTAAGGAGCATATGAGAGTATAGACAAATAACCCAATTATCTTGTATCTCAATATTATTGATCAATTTATAATTATGGAATGTAATATAAAAAATGAACGTGATGTGAATTAGAGACTTCAAGTATGTATAAACTTTCTATGAAAGTTGTAGAAGCTATGTAATCAATTTTGATTGTTTAAATTATGCACGCTTCCATATTAATAAGCATGATAAATCTATTAAAGGAGGATATACAATTTCTGACAAACTAATCTGATTAATTTTCCATTTACTCAAACTAGGGGATGCAGGGGCTCTTTCCTTGCATTGAAAAGGCTTTAAGTTAGTGTTGTTTAGCCCTTTAGGAAAGCATCTAATGTTTTTTGGTCAGTGAAGTCTGAAACATTATTCTGCCAAATGGCAGCAGTGGTGTCAGTTGATTGTATTGTTTGCCTAGCTTACTGCTTTAAATCTAGTTTCTTTTTATTCAAACTTAAAGCAACTGTAGCTTATTTTGGGTGGGTACATAAAGCTGTTGCTATTTATAGACTGCTAACTCTGATGCCTCTATTGTAATCAATTTCCAAGCTGTGTACACCGTAAGTAAACTTAAATTCAGCATTGCACACGTTTTTAGCATCATAATCATTTGAGTTGTACTACAAGAATGACGAAGAGCAAAATCAGAAAAGAAGCAAGTAGTAATAAAATCATCAAAAGATCGGGAAGTAGATTTAAAAAACCTTCTATCTTATCCTGGTTTGCGAAATCCTATCAGTGAATATATTTCTAATATTCGATATCAAGTTTGAAGGTCGTACTTGCAAAGAGGTTCATGTCTTCCACACAATCATGAATTTCTTTAAAAAAAAAAATTAGGCCCCCTCTATAAGAAGTTTCTCGCTCTGCCATTGAACCTGAGTTAAAAGAAAAGTTAGGAGATATGTTGGTAGGTAATGAGTTTGACTAGATTGTCCACCTCTTTTATGCTTTTTGGTCGACTGAAAAAGGGTTAAAATGGGGCGTGATATATAGTGGTATCAAAGTAAGGTTTGAATTGCAGATTACAACAAAAGCATAAGTGATTTAGAAGTGAAGCTATGAATGGGATTAAATTTGGATATGATTAATACAAAGCTATATGTTAATCAAATTGAGGTAGGTGATTTAGCTGAGTGTTAAAAGTGGCCTATGCCTAACAACATCATCCTATAATAATTTGTAAATAAAATTTATATATTTATAGATAAACATGCTTGAATCAATATTAAGAAATAATGAATTGTCAGTTGTAATGGCTAGTCACGAAAACAGAAGTGCTTGTTGAGTATGATACAAATAGAAGTGTAGTTCCGAATAAAACAAATGAGACCAGATCCAAAGAGTTACATGAGATTGTGAATCTGATTTCACTCGTGGTCACCAAAATGATCTCTATTAAAAATCTTCTACAAGCAGTGGAGCGAGATTTGAGTTTAGCATTGAAACATACTAGCATTTGGGTGCAAGTGATCTTACTGTGTGATGCTATTAAGAATTTCTGTACTTTTCTTTTATTTGAACAATAGTATATTTTGTTTTCTATTATATTTTCTTTTCTTTTTTAGCTATCCAATGATGGGAAAGCATCCAATGATCATGGTAGATTGTGCATAAGGCTTGGTAGACCTTTGATTTGCTGGCTCGATTGGTCCTTGACTGCTGATGGTTCACGGGTTGTCTGTTTTGGTGATGTTTCACGGGTTGGCTGTTTTGGAGCACTTGGTATTGAATTCATTCTCTTGAGTTGTTTGAGCTGAAGTTTAGTAGCTCATTAATATCCAAAAAGGTACCTCATTAAGAAGAATTACTTTTGGAGTGGCCTTGTCCCTTCCCCTTCCCTTTCTTCTTGTCTCTTGGAAAACCGTGACCTGCTCTTTAATAGTGGCTGAATTCAATGCATAATATTAATGAGGAAATTGCTGTTTTTTCGTGCTAGGCCTCATTGAATTCCAGCCGGCTATTGTTTCCATGCCTGGGCCTTTTTTCCGAAATTGTGGCCCCTTATTTCCATGAATTCCTTGGCTCCCGTGAATGTCTCTTCGGTTTTGGCTTTGGGCTGTTTGTTTTAAGAGAAAGCAATTATGATGTGACTCTTGGCATTCTCCTACCATGCCTATAAATAAGAGTAGATGTTGTGAAGGAAGTTAGTTGATATTTGTGAGCATATTTGCTATTAACCTGCGGGTTTATTCGGAAATCCTGCGGGCTCTTTCCACCCTTCTTTTCTCATCCCCTCCGAAAATCCTGCGGGCTCTTTCCACCCTTTCTTCTCGGGCTTCTAACCTCTTCGTCTCTCCGCAAGTGCCACTCCATCTGTATCCTTCTTCTCAACAGTGAAGCAACTTTAGGGTGTCGTGTCTTGGTTGATTTGGAAGCATTTGGACAGTCTTGCAGTGGTGGACCATCGATTTGCTAGTCTTATGCACTTCTATTATTTAATCTACTATTCGATGCATGTGAGGAACCCGCTCTGACGGTTGTCTGAGGATAGCTTTTTTTTTTAATTTTCTTTGTTTCCTTAAAAAATCTCATAGTATTTCTTGTCAAGTTTTAGTTGTCCATCTTTATTTTAATAAAGTTTGTTTTAAGTTCTATCCATTGCGTCTGTTTCTTTATTGTGTCTACATCACTATTGCTGAAGATTGGTTGTTAAAAATTGGAAATTTATTGAATAATATGATTTTCCTTTGAAATAGAAGGGTATGCTTGCAACCTTTGAATTAGAAGGGAAGCCGAGAGATGGTGGCAAGCACAACACTGAGAAATTTGAGATTTTGTTCCAACCCTATCACCTTCGTGGATGACGCCTCCATCGATTTTGTTAGTCGACTATTTCCACTTCTCTCATTGATTATACTTCATTCAGAATCACTCATTTTAGGTCCTTTTTTTACCTTCAACTTTATCAACTCGATCTTATAGTCGTTTGAGCTCCATATCTCCATTCCCAACTTGATCCTCACTACCCCACTCATCAGCTGCCACTCAAGTTTTGACACGATTTTAGAGCATCTTTGTTTATCTATACTCATATTGCTTGTACTCATCATCAATCATTTGTTGAAGCTATTTGGGGGATGAAGGTTTTAGGATTTCATTGCTTACCATCTAGTCATTTCCCTTTTATTTTTTTAGTAAGGATTGGACCTACCTCAACACAAGCATCTCTTCATTTTTCATGGAAATCATGTTCTTTTTAGTATTCAAGATGAACTTTTTTAGCTAGCAATTCCTTTTTTTGGCTGTTATTAAAAACTTTATTTTTTGTCATCCCAATTTATGTTAAGACTTCATGATTTGTAACTTCGATATTAGGTTTTTGGATCTCTGCATATTCTTATTCTATTATTTTTATAATTATATTACTCTAGGATTTTCTCAAGTCGATCCTATTATGTGAGTGGCTATCTGATGTGTATGTTAGAGTGGTCTACTGACATTGGCTCATTCGTTTAACTACCTATCACTCTGGTTTGGATTGACTTTCCTTGACTTCATATACTATAACTAATGTCTCTTATATTTTTTGGGGTTTTTTAGTAAGCCCTTGCAATTTTGATCTTGCTACTCGACTTTTTAGATTATTTGTGGCTATTGTTATGGTCTAAATGAGCTTTACTATCTATTTAATAAGGAGGTTTGGATTAGTTTTTCCTCTTATGGTTATTAGTACAAGTTTGAATTTGAAGGCATATCTTTGTATTATTTTTCTTTTAAAAATTTTTAACACTAATTAGAATATTTCAAAGCTCATTTTGATTTGAGGAAATCATCTATTATTGATCCTTACACTTAGAAACAAACGGAGCATACAAATGATTAGAATCTACTTTCAAACCTAGTGGTCATAGTACTAACTATTTTAGATTAGGCATGCACATAAAATTAGTATTAACTTTAGTTCTTATCATGGAATCAAAGTCTTCCCTTATTATCCTAAGATCCAAGGATGTGATCAACTCCTAATCTGCATGCAGGAACATTGATCCACATCCTCCGAATGTATTAGTCCCTCATGATCATTCTATCTTTGAGGATGTTGATGACCAATATTCTAAGTAGTTTTATGATTTTGATGTTGTTATTTTAAATATGAGAAGTTAAGTGGATTGGAGATTTCAAATCATATTCATGAAGAGAGACAAGAATAGAAAAAATTATTGCCATTCTTCAAGGTTCACTACGCCACAAGCAAAGTGCATGAAATAAAAGTTTTTGAGAGTGTCCTTATCCAATATACGTGGATGCTTTCTCTTATGTCATCATGTTATTTTTAGTTGCGCTTTTTTATTTTTTATTTTATCTTCTGATAATTTTGTAATTGCTTCACGTTGCACTCATTTTATTAACTGATTATGAAAATTTTCTTTGAAAAAAATATTGGCATTCTATTACATTGTGTTTGTAAGTTCACCAATAAAAAGATTCATAGGATTTTTTCCTTTTGGCTAGAGCACAGAGTGGAGAGGAGGTTATTGAGTTGAGTTGGAGGGTCATGAAGTGAACATAATTAGGATTTTGATGGCTGCGTTTGGGATTCTATTATGTGAACTTGTTTCAAACTTTTGAATCTTAATCAAATGGTATGAATAATTTCATATTAATTAAAATATTTTTAGTTTGTATGAATCAACTTGTGTCAATGCTGATTAGGTTTAAGTGTGACAAATGCAAGTTGTTCGAACAGTGGTGTGTGCATGGTACTTGCTTTCACAGCCCGACATGCTGGAAGGTGGATATGTGTTTCATATTGTGTGGTATTTATATTTTATTTGGTTTAATTATTTAAATGTATTTTTTTCTAAGCTTTCTTCGGTTGTGGAGAAATTATTATCAATGATACTCTGGGTATCCATTTGAACAATTTCTCGGTGCAGTTGTTGGCTTTGTTTCTTGATTTGAAAATTTTAATTTGGATCAGTTTATCCAATAATTAAGAAGGGATTTCACTTTTTCAGATCCTAATTGGCATTTTGGTTTATTTAATGTTTCTTCTTCAACAAATTGTCATTTTTATTGATTTTATTGAGGTTGTAATTTAAGGTTAGTTTGTAAGGTAATGAGATGGGGAATTTACATATGCTGAACCAACTTGGACACGACTGTTAAGATATGCTGCCTAATGCTTGAAAGCTCCTGATTCAGAAACTGGATTTTTTTTTTCTGTAGGACTTTACACCATGCAAAAGTTTGAGAGGTCTGATTCACGTTTTCTATCAAGTTTTCATGGTTGCATGACATGTTCACTATGATGCACAGACACGGATACGGCGACACGGACTTGTTACACGTCAATTATTGAAAATATAGAACACGGACATGGGTTGAATACAATATTATAATTTTTATATTTTAAAAATCGTGTATAAAAATTGAGTAAGTATAATTTTAAAAATTATTTTAGAAATAATAAGTCATTTAAGTAGAATTTGTGCTTAAAATAATTAATATTAGGATGTCGAGAGTCTGACGTCGATGCCGTTTATTAGTCATCGAGAGAATGCTGTCGAGAGTCGGGCATTAATTTTATGTAGTAAATATTGGGCATCAATGTTAAGAGGGTGTTTATCGTCGATGTTGTGAGGGCATTGGTCGTCGATGTTGAGAATGCGTTGAACAAAGATGAGATGTCAAGTTGTAAGTGTAGAAATTGCTAGCATCGAGCATCAATGTAAAGACAGCGTCAGACTTTGATATGGAGATCATTTTGAATCGTCGATGTTGTAACGACGTTAATCGTCGATGTTGAGATGACATCAAGCATTGCTATAAAATCAAAGTTGTAACCCACCAAAGAGAAATGAAAATGAGAATATTTGATGAATGGGGTATTAAGTGCGGGCGATTGATTTGGTGTTGTGGATAAAATATGCAAGATACGCGTGTCAGACAACGTGTGTCCAATTTGTATTTAATATTTTTTTTAATTGGACACGTTTGCAGTGTGTCCGATACGTGTCGGAGGAGTGTCGGATACGTGTCGGACACTGCACGCCTCTTTGAGCAGAAGTTTCAGTGCATCATAGCATGTTCATTTCTCCAGATTTACTGGAGACGAGCTAAATTCTTGAAGTTTTCCTTAAAAGAACTATATATAATATAATGAAATCTCTTGAAAATTTGGCATTCATTGCTACTCTTTTTTTGTGTTAAAGTGACCACAGTTTCTTGTAGATTTTATTTGATCATCTTATTTTGGTACTTTCCAATTGTTGTATTTATGGTTGCAACCTTTACAATTTTTATACATGGATGTGGTTTTATTTTATGATTAATTACTTCTATGCATCAGTTGGTTTATAGGACGATTTTATTAAATTACGGCATGAGCATCAGGCTCCAATGAACTTAGTTTGGATGCAAGTTGTGCTACTTCAGTACCTACTCAATCTGATTTGCAATGTATTGTTTATTATATTGTATCATAATCATGCAGAAACTATACTGACCTACTTTTACATAATTGCCAACATGTCAAAGCAATAACCAAAGCCCCTCTTCTGTCTTGCAGCAATGCAGCATAACGTGATTTGCAGTTCTTTTTTTTTTTTACTTGAGAAAGATTAGCATATGCAGGATAAATTGCAGTTTTATATATTGCTAGGTCTTTTTACATGTATAACTTTTTTCCATTAATATTATTTTTTTTTCCTTGTAATTCTGCAGATACAACTCTACCGTATCACTGAACACTACCTGAGAAGAGCAAATCTACCTGTTATTCGAAGAACTGCTGAGACAGAGTTGGCTGTTGCTGATGCAGTTAATGTTGAAAAGGATATTTTTGAAAGGTCAAACAGCAAGTTAGTTTATGTAAACCTTTGCTCACTGGCTGTATCTCAACTTGTTAACAAGCCAGTATCACCTGAGGAAAACGCCTCCAATTCCCCAAAGGACACTTTAATGATTTCTAACGAGGTCGCTGAAGGCACAAAGTCTGATACTGAAACTGATAACAACACAGAATCAGCTGAGAGAAATGTCTCCAATTCAACATTGCCTGCTTCAGAGGTTTCGAATGAGGCTTTAGGAGAGAGGAGTTTTAGCCCTAAAGTTGGTGGATGGAGCAATGTGGAAGAAGCATTGAAATTGGCTGGCCTATTTTCTGATTCTCCTCCTAGCAGTCCCTATTGTGCTATAAATATTTCCAATGAAGATGAATCTACTCAAGAAAATGTCAATGAAGGCATTAATTATGATTCTCAGAGTAATATTCTACATTCCATGGATACAGAGCGAGATGTTTCCATGACTCAAAACCCTGGAAAAGCAGTAGCGGCGTATGATTGCGTCAATGTGGAAGTAAAGCTACCATTTGATTTTTCAAAGTCATTAGAAGAACAGAAAGAAAGCGAACCAGATAACTCACAAGCAGATCACCGGATGGAAAATGTCCTTCCACGAAATATGCCTGAGATTGGACTATTTGATGAACCTTCTTTAGAAGAATGTGAGGGGGACAACGAGGACCATCCTATGGGCCAGATATCTGACGAGGCTGTAAAAGTGTTGAATAAACCCCTGGTAATAGACGAAGAACCAAACCCAATTTCTGGTTTAAAGGAGAATTGTATATTAAACGATGCAGCTAGAGTTTCTGTGACGGACACCGAGAACTGCACTAGTGGCCCAGATGGTGGCTCAGCTCATGTTGATGAAACATTAGCTGGGATAGAGAACTTGGAAACTCATTCAAGAGAGAATGTACAAAATAATCCAGACATTTGTGATACTATTCCAAGTGAGGAAATAGCCAGATTGACCAATGACAAATCTGATCTCACTATATCCATCTCTAAAAAGGTATGACATGTCCTTGCTGTTATCAACTAAAAGAATGGCATGACTATCATTATTATTAGAGTAATCATAATCATATTAAAAGAGAGGGCCTAAGGAAATGGTTTATTAGATTAGCTCCATTGTTATATTGAGGATAGGTTCACTTCACATGACCAGCTTTTTTGCAATGCAATTGTAAAGTTTAATACATCATGTTCTACCCTGTATTTATTTTTCTATCTATCATATCATCTTCTCATCTTAAACCCAAATCATCTCAAGTAGGTTTGATTTACATAGCTTAACTGTAGATTTGAATATTGTACATTTTTTTTATATAAGTTTATTTCTTGTAGCTTAGCTGACACATGCGAAGTTTTTTTTTATTATTTTTTTATTTGGTCTCTTTCTTAATGTAGATGTTCTCATAATGTATAACAAATTGCTGCGCTTGTTTATGTGGGACATTTTATTACCTGTATTCTTAATGATGCTCTTAAACTTTTTTCTCTCCCAAAGTATATCATCCTCATATTCACAAAGGGGAATGTTTGATATATTTGTGCGAACAATAACAAAGTGAAATTGTTTACAATGCATCATAGCTTTTATATTTATCACTTTGCATTCCGAGGGCCCTGCTTTATTTTTGCCAAATTAAGAACTGTTTTGATACTAACATGGTGTAGTGCAACTTTGGTCTTGTTGAACCGTCGTTTAAAATGTCTCTCTCCTAGAAATTGAAAAGTTAGGAGAAATCATTTCTTAATTGGCATCCCTCTATAGTAATCATGAATTGCACATATCGTTGTGAGTAATATACGAGTAAATTCTGTCACTCTTTTACGCTGAATATCTAGTTGGCTTTATCTGGAACAGTGTAGGTGGAATTCAGCTGATTAACTAAGCCTATTACTCCCTTCTCAAGATTGGTTACACTCTCCCCTTAAACAACATCAGACCATATAAATGGCTATGAAGATTGCAAGATTTCATATGTGGTGTGATCACCGTTGAGCAGTACAGATGGGCGGTTGGGAAAACCTTAGATAAAGTGATGAAATTTCATCGCAAGGCCAAGAATGCAAACTTCCTTATTCGAGAAGGGGAGAAGGTTAAGAAACTTGCTGAACAATATGTTGAGGCTGCACAGCAGAGAGAATTGAGATAGATAAAATATCTTCTTGACTTGCACTTTTGCCCCTGTTTTGAGAAGTCTTCCTTTTGCCAACCACGGTTATCCTGGATCCACACTGGCAATTGCACCTCTAGCTTCTCGCAAATTCACCATATTTGTCGAGCTAGAACTATACAGCTCGGAAGCGCTGCGACATCCAACCTGGTTGTAAGCTTATTTCCTTTGGCTTTCTCACTTTCTAGGAGAATTGGAATGCTTCAATTATATATATTAAGAGTTATTAGTGAAGATCCTCCTATGATTACACCATTCTTATTGTCCTTAGCCCTCCACTAATTGCTAAAACGCACATATCTCTATCAACCCATTCGATTCCAATCATTTTCACTATGATGGAACTAGACCTATTGCCTGATCAAAATCAACTTCTACTGGGCCATGCAAAGGGCTTGTGCAATTCCTGCAAAGCAGAGATGGAGAATTTTGATATAAGCTATTGTTCTCGGCGATGCTATACATACTGGTGACAAAGATATCATGAATCATTTGCAGTTATACCAATTTTGGTATAACAGCTCCGAAGTGCAATCTGAGTTGAGTCTGTAGGTACCATGATTTCACAAACTTCCCACATCTTTATGTTTTACTAATTTTTACATAAATTTAGTTCCTTCAATCTAGTTACAGGTGATTATTTGCTGCATAGTTCTCAAATTGAGAGGTTGCTGAGATTTTGAGCAGAGAAAGATCCCTGTTGCTGCATCTGATGAAAGCTGGAGAGTTAAAAGAGGAATCCTGCTTTAGCTGTGTCAATGTTTGTGGAAGGAGTGTGGGATCAAATAGGAAGAAGGGGCACTTGTTGCCTTCAATATTGGATATAGAGTTGAATTATCTACTTCTATTTTTATGCTTGTACAAGGTAATTTTTTTGGTAAGTGCCATAATGACTTTTAAAGCCCCATTCTTGTCATATTTTACCTTTTACTATTTTAAAGCTTTTTTTTTTCTCTTTCCATCAGCTATTTACTATGGATATGAAATGGAAATCAGAACTTTATTTTATTTTATTTTATTTATTTTTTTGGTGGAAGAAGATAGTTTTGGTTGATGTGGTTCTTATGCATTCTCCTTGTAAAGATTTTCATTGTTAGTGTCTATTAAGTCAATTAGATGTTAAAAATTTTGCAAGTTGAGATTTTTTAATTGAATTATAAGCATGAATGTTCAATTTCCAAGCCAAGATAGAAAGGGTCGATTTATTTTTTTTTTTTATAATTTTTTTTTCATCCATATTATTATTTTTTAAAACATTTCTTTTGGTTTAGAAAAGCGATTAGGAAGTCAGCATAAGTTTCTATGAAGCTAAATAAATTATTATTATTATATGATACTAAACTTTAGTGAACCATCCATTAATTCATCTAAATAAAATATAGCCCATTTGAAAGATTATTTATTCAAATTTCTATTTCTTTAATTTCCATCCAGACTTAAAAATAATAATTATAATACGTTGTTATGAAGTCCACATTCCACAGGTAATATACATAATTATTTTTCATGATCCCATATTCAACTATGCTTACAACATTGATATATGCTTCATTTGACATAATCTTTATTTTCCAAAAAGGATTATACTAATTTGCATTTCTTTTCAAAAAATTGCATCATAAAAGACCAAAATTTAGAAAATGATAAATTTAAATAAATTAAAAATTAATAAAAAAAAACCTTATTTCATGTTGCAAAAAAAATTTAAAAATAATCAAAATTAAAAATGATATAATTTAAATTATTTAAAATTAAAATTAAATAAAAATTTATTATATTTTTAAAACTAAATAAAGTTAAATTAAATTCTTTTTAGATTTCTTTTTATACTGATCCAATCACTAATTTAAAAATTAAACTAACTTCTTTATAAGAATTGCTCATAATTCTAATTTTATTCTATAACCAATCAAATATTAAAATTTAAACTATTAAATTCTTTACAAACAACAAAATACCACAAAATATTTAATATACATAATTTTATTTTACATCAAATTTTTAAATACATGCAATCAAAAGAGCCCCTTCTAACAAAATACAAAGCACCAATCATCTGAAACTCATTTGTACCATTCCACTTTCCACAACAATCCATATAGCCACAGCATTTATCACCAAACTTTCCATCCATACTTAAAGGGATACATCTGCTAGAGTTTCAACCTGAAAGCAGAATAATATAAAAAAAAAATAGGGATAAAAAAAAAAGTTGAAAAAAGGTTACCACACAGACAAACACAATAGGATTTGGTGGACAAGAATTGTTTCAGCTGCAGAGATTGGGTATACAAACACCAGATTCTGAGCTCTGTTGCTCCTTCCATATCCGCCCGGTGACTCTCAGCTTCAGTTCTTTCCTGTCGCTGCCGGAGAAGAAGAGTGCCATGTTCCTCTGTATTATGAGACCGTCGTGACTCTCTCGCACCTTGCGATGGCCGTCGCGGATGCTTCTGGGTATACCTTCCCATATGAGTTTCCTCCCATTGGCCCCAACCTCAAGGCTGTAGCAATAATTCCTGGCATCCGTCTCATCACCCATAAACCTCAAGAAAGCCATGTACACAGGAGCCATACCCAGCTGGAATGCCTCAAAGTGCAAGCAGAAATATTGCCCAAAGCAATGGAAGACCTGGAAGCACAAGTATCAAACACTGGGTTACTCTTGCAAGAAATCATATTACATAGGATCGGCCGCATGAATTATTTTTCTCCATTGTATTCTATAAAGAGTCGGATTCTCCGTCACATCTAATAAAAAAAGATCGTTTATAAATCTTTCTAATCAAGAGATCACAACTTCATAGGAAAAAGATTAGATAAAGAATATTAAACTTTTTATCAAGATGAAATTAAGTATATTAGATTTACTTTGAGGGATACAACACGAATTTTAATTGATTAATCATAAATTACATTCATCTCAAAAAAATAAATTCTAAACAGTCTATTATCATATCTCTATTATTACATTCAAGCATTGAGTTTAGTCAAAAGCATTGAGTGGAAAGAATACATTCTAAATAGTCTATTATCATATCTCTATTCAGTACTCTTGCACCTACTCATTTTAAATTAAAAACTTGCCCGCCTGCATGTGGTAAACTAATTTGTCTTAAATACCAAAACATACTGTATAAGACAAGGAAAAAAATAAGGTTCAAATTACTTACTGTCAACATCCAAGTGGCATTCTCAACTTCCCGGGGATTTGATTTAACATATCTGTGGTTGAAGGTGCACCCAGTGTGCATGTCTACTTTGTGGTCATCCCTTAGGTGGGTCACCAAGAAAGGAATGTCTCCTGTAACAGAGCATTCTGAGCCGGCATATGGGCAATTGTAAGGTCTGAAGTTGCACTGACTTTCATGTAAGTGCTTGCTGAAATAGGGAAAAATTCCTGGGCAGCCCAGAGAGGAATGCTTGCATGGAAGCTCGAGAGATTCGGCCACCTTTTCTAATGCTAGACACCTAATGTCTCCCAGTTCTTGTCGACAAGTTGGGCAGCGGTTCTGGACCTTTGTTTTGCAGGATGAACACAAAGTGTGGCCATTGTGGCACTGCAAAATTTCAAATGCTTGTCATACATTCCGGCATGTTCAATTTCTTCGTTCTAAAATATAACTCTTGATTTCTCCAATGAACTAAAAATCAAATAAGAGAAGGATAGAATTCAATATTTATGATTTAGAATATCTTTAGCTTTGACATCACAATATATATGAACTTAAACATAGCGACAGAGATAATGCAATTAGAAAACATGGAAGCTAGAAGGGTTGCTAAAAGGTTGACTTCATCCTACAAAATAAAATAGGTGAACAAAGCTAAAGAATACATAGGAATTATTGATCATAAAGGAATTGAGTCTAATGAAGATAAGGTGGCATGTGTTAAGTGCTACATGGTAAATAACAGCAAACTAGACTTCTATACACTATCGCATTTACCTCACCAGCATTAAAAAAAAAAGACTTCTATACCAGATACCTCCAGCAAGAAAGTCAAGCAATTATTTCCCCAAAACGGTTTAGCTTATTAACCAAAATAGTAATGTTCCGTTCTGAAATTTTCTGAGAGAATGTATGATGTAAAGAGAGGAACCAAAATCTGCTAGGAGAAAAGAAGAGAGAACACTAACTAATTCCTTAAATAGAGGGAGTCGGATTCATTAAAAAAAGCTCGCTAAAAATGGAAATTACAAATACAACAAGAAATTGCAATAAAATATAAAGCTAATAGTGCTAGAAATAAAATATAACAAAATTTGGCTGTATAAATTCTCTCAACTTTGAGAAAACTCTTCCCTCAAAGAGCAATTGTTGGTTGAATTGGTTCACATACATCCTTCCGGGCATTTTTGGAATCAAAGAAGACGCATAAGAAGAGTACTACAGGTATCAAATCATTACAAGGGAAAACAACTAAAACTGACTCTGATCAGGGATGCATGATAGGATCCCTTCGAAGCACATACATGTGGGCTCCAAAATTTTGAGCTTTTAGGGCCCCGGCCTCTCCACTTATATTCAAGGAGAATTTTAACGTATTATATTATGAGGGAAACTTTTGTAGGTAGATTGGTTAGAGATAAGACACTACTTAGAGATTTTTTCCTCATTAGAGAGAACTTTAAGATCCGAGTTCTGATTTATTATAGGTGCAAGCCCCTATAGTTAATTATCCCTTCCGATAACGAGACAACACTTTTGATTAAAGCTAGTCGTTCGATGGGCACCTAGTACTTGACATATAGTAGCAGTAAATTTAAATATTTAAATATTAAAAATAGAAATTTACCACCCTTTCACTTAAAGCAAATGGTAGGGGTGATGATGATGAACCTGGTCAAGATTTCATTATTCTGTAGTCTCAGGTCATCATGGTTCCTAGTCTAATTAGTCAAAGGAAATAGTCAACCCAACCTGATCGAATAATTCTTGTCGGCAACCATGGGTTGCTTTATACAAGGATACCATGTAGACTTGGTTGAATGTTTGTTTAAGGGACAAATTCAAGTCGACCTTAATTTATAGAGCTTTTTTATGTCCTATCGATTATACCCTATAATTCATT
This sequence comes from Dendrobium huoshanense, assembly GCA_016618105.1. Classification (NCBI taxonomy): domain Eukaryota; kingdom Viridiplantae; phylum Streptophyta; class Magnoliopsida; order Asparagales; family Orchidaceae; genus Dendrobium; species Dendrobium huoshanense. The sequence continues at coordinate 21,941,555 of CM028359.1, read as the reverse complement.
ACTCAAGAGCATTAGCCATTCGGAAACATACGAGATTTAGTCGAGAACGTAATATAGTGGAGCCATAGGGCCTCAGTCGCAATCATTTACCATGTGAAGGAATTGGGCTAAGCCACAGGTTCTTCATAGAGCCGTTGGGCCAAGCTATCGATTAGAGGACCAATCATAACCATTTACCACGTAGGGCCATTCAACCAAATTATGTGTTTTGTAGAGTTGTTCAACCAAGCTACCAGTTAGAGGAAAAATGTCATGTCTTTACTGGAAAAAAATTGTTTGAGAATGAATTTTAATAATATTCTCAGTTGGATATTTTCTATTTATGAGCTAAAGGTATTCTTGAGTTCATCACCACAGCTGACCCTACATAGTGGGATAAATGTTTGATTTTGTTGTTGTTGTACTCCATCGTCAAACGATTATGAATGGTGAATGAGTTTAACTTTAAGTTGCGAGTGAAAATTTTTCATTTTTAAATATTAGAATTTAAATAACAAATTGAAATTTGGAGTATTAACTTAAGTTGTGAATGAAAAAGTAGATTCCCCTCAAATTGAAATTAACTTTCAAGACCGCCATCATTTGGGATTGTGGGTAATTTATATTTCCAGTTATTTGAAACTGGTTAACTCCATTGTCTCGTTAACAAAGGATCAGATTCGACGATCAATTATCATATGAACACTAAGAACCGAGAGCTTGTAGTTTTATGATGAGTTTCATTTAAAGAACCTTTGAAAGCATAATGTGAACTTAAAATTAAATATCACATTGGATTTGTGATTAGGCATTAATAAATCCAAGTTGTCTCGACTCTAATCCTTTCAAGGAGAAGGATAAGATTTAAATATTTAACCCGCAAAGCACTCTCAGACCTTTAGGTTTAGGAATCGAATGTGATGGCCGAAGCACATGCGGGTAATTTGAATTCATGTGCACGTTTTTTCTAACACTTGCACAGTTCATATGTATGTTTTCAATGAGGTAGGTCGTATTTTGATGTGCTCATGCAATGCACTTGCATATGTTTTGTTGTATTTACATAACATGTTTATATACGTTCACTTTGCTTGCACACTTCTCAATACAACGCGCTTTATTTGAATGTTGCATGTTTTTCGATCAATACAACGCGCTTTATTTGAATGTTGCATGTTTTTCGAGACAGTGTCTCGCTTCTCAAGGAGGTAGCACCTTCCTGATGCTACTGCACATTTCTCAAGGTAACAACAAGCTTCTCAAGTCAGCATGCTTAAGTATAAAAAATTGCATTTTAACATATCAGGATTTTAAAATATTAAAATTTAATTATTTGTGCAAGTGATCATGCGCAAAATTTTATTTAAAATTCAAGAAACTTTTTATTTTCGCTTGTACGACAATATTGCGGATCTGTGTCATTTGTTGAAGGTGAACTGGGCTCCTTTAATTATAGATAGGAGGATATTTAGTTCATTTAACCCATTCAAGTTTGTCATTTAGTATAGTTTATAGAGTTTGTCTATCCATCCAAAGTTAGAAGGTTCCATTACTGCTCGTAGCAAAGCTATCACATTCTTTATAAGATCCTTTTTCTTGCTTGTAGGAGAATTATCATGTCCACCACAAGTTCCCCTGTTCTCACCCGTAGGCGGGCTAATTTGTTCAATATAAGCCCCTTATCCTCACCAGCAAGAAAGTTATTGTGTGTACTACGAATTCCCTGCTCCTACCCATAGGAGAGTTGTAGTGTTTATTAAAGGTCCATTGATATTCCCTAAAGGCAAGTTGTTACAAGTCCCCTGTCATTGCCTATAGGCAAACTATTGTGCTCGTTACAGGTCTCCTATTCTCGCTCATGGTCGAGCTGTCACGCTTATTACAAGTACTCTATGATATGTTCATTATAAGTCACCTTCCTATCTCTTGATTTTCAAGTTTTATTTAGTTGTAATTTCTTTTTAAAAATTCATTTAGATCTGATTTTCTGTAAATTTGTTTAGTTTGAGCTCTTGCACCCTCCCAACATCTCCCTTGTGTAGGGAAAATTTTAAGAGGTGTTAAGCCCACCCACCATGCTAAATAAAGTGTATATAGTCGGTGTAGGGTTACACTGTGGTCGATATCTTCAATCCCGCCACATTACAAAAAACGTGAATGGGTCTTCAAGGTACTTACACGAGAGCGTACAAAATTTCTAGCACACAAGTACTTTAGAGGTGTCCCCACCACACTATAAAAAACATGTACAGGGCCTACTCTCTCCTTCGTCAGCATGGCATAAAAAGCTTCCTCCAATTATGCTATGAAAATGGCTTACAAGTGGTCTACTCGTTATGCCGCAAGCATTGCCACTGGGATTTTGAGGTTTTGTTGAGTTTAACGAATGTTATACCTTAGCGCATGAGGCAACAACGATGACAATAGTGTTGAGAGCGACAAGCGAGAGTTTGGCGAGGGGTCAAATCACAATCTCTATTATATATATATATATATATGAGAGAGAGAGAGAGAGGTATAGGTGAGAGTTTATTATTTTTTTTTTTTGCAGTGAGAGAAAGAGAGAAGTAGAGAGGGTGCTATCTAAAGAGAGAAATGGGAGGAGTTGGATAGCTCTGGTTGAAGATGGGAAGAAGTTGTAGACTTCGGGTAGGAAGTGATGTGGCAAGGTGAAGCAGGGTAGAGGGAAAAGTGGGGTGTTGTACAAGCAGGATGGGTAGTGGAGGGCTGCTGTTCGGGTTGTGTAGGGGTGGGAGTTCAGAGCAAGGATTTCGTGTGCTCAGGTGAGAGAAAAGGAAGCAGCTGCTGCTGTGTTTGCTCGACAGAGGGCTAGGAGTTCTTACAGGCAAGGTATTGTGGTTGTTTTCACGTGAACAAGGGCCTGGGTGAGTAAGGGAGGTCGATTGAAGTGGGTTGGAGAGCACGCTGTTTTAGCTGGGGTAGAAGCTGCTGTTGGGAGCAAAGGTTTGAGATGTTGCTGACAGGATGGAGGAAGGCTGGAGGTGCTATGTGAAGGGGTGTTTGAACAAAGAAGGGGGTCTCGATTTGGAGAGGAATGCGAAGCTGGGGTCGATTGGGGGTAGTTGTGTAAATGAATTGAGGCAAGCTCAAGTCGAGCTCAAAGGTCGTGCTCGTGCTCCGCTCGTGACAATAGAGGTGGGTTCACGAGAGCGAGAAGAACAGATCGATGTGATTATTGCCAAAGAAGAAAAAAAGAATTACTATTATAACATCCAAAACTCTTAACTATCAACGAATTGTCCGTTTTGGCTTAATGGTTTCATGGTTTTGTCTTGTTACTGTAACTTCTTAAGAGATCACCCATTCCAAAATTGCTCCCGCATGAGCATGCTTAATCATGGAGTTTCTTATATGAAATTTAAACCATTATACTAAAAGCCAACTTGATATTTAAGAGTTTGGTTTCTTTTTACTTAAGGGGTTTTACAATCTCCTCCACATAAGTAATTGACATCCTTAACAGTATTCTTATCCCAAAATCATCCACCAAGTAAATATGATTCTAGAGATGACCCATACAAGTTCAAGCGATGACTCCGACCATATGGCATTTTGTCCCATATAGGATTCAAAAGGTGGCCCCCATGACGTAGAATTTTGTCATGCAAGACACTTACTTCGCATCTTAAAGTTGGTGTATTGCTCTAATACAATTTTGTAATTGCTCAAACTCTTAACAAACGAGCTTACTGACCTCACAGTTTTGTCTCGTTAGTGTAACTTCCCAGGAGATCAGTCATCCCAAAATTTCTCTAGCAAGAGCACACTTAACCTTGAAATCTTAATAAAATTCCAACCATTACATTAAAAAATGCATCGATGTTTAAAAGCTTAGCTTCTTTTAACTTAAAATGTTTCACAACTATTAATATCTCCAAAGAAGAAGGCCTTCAACCAAATTAATGAAAGCAGCAGTTGTTTTTCCTTGGAATATGACCTTTATTTTATATATATATATATATATATATATATATATATATATATATATATATATATATATATATATATATATATATATATATATATATATATATAAAGAATCTGCAGAGTTACTACAGTTTTAGTAATAATGCAATGTTGCGTTGTAGCTTTAGTAATTAATCTAGCCGGTTTTTATTAATGCATTGTTTTTCCTTGTAGCTTTAGTAATTAATCTTGCAAGTGTTTGATGGAGTTGCACACGAATAACTCTTCTTTGGCAAGTTTGGTGTCCTAAGTGTGTCAGTGCGATCCATTTTGTAATCGAACAATATTTAAACGGCTTCATACATGATTGAGGCATTCTAATTTTTGTTCCGAGCGACATCTTATCTACAACCGGTATTTAGTCATCATCACCTTTGCTTGTATTGACCATGACACATATATGGAGGTCAATAATATGTGGCCAAATTGGAAGAACAAACTCAAACTTTGGAATATGTACTAAAAGAAGAAAAAAATAATACCAATTGCGGATCATCCTATAATGACATCTAAATTATCTCAAAAGTAGCAACAACCTTTGTTAGTGGTGCAGTGTCATATTCAATCTTAAGTGTCATCAATCACTATAGAAGAAGAGACAAACTTGAGTTAAAACACATTTTCAATCACTTGATAAACTGATCCTAATCATAATCATTATCATCAAGATATTTATCTTCAGAATCTGTCATCTTCAAATGGTTCTATCAATATGAAAGAAGTAAAGGGCTTGGATCTTTGGTTTTGACTTGTGATGTCGAAGGAAATGCTATGCATTGAACACACTATTTCTTTGAGGCCTTTAGATTCTTATTGAAGTTTTTTCAGTTTTAATAAGAATTGTTGAATCTGTCAGTCATGACATAGTTCACCAAAGGTGAGGGTAATTGATCATAATGCTTATATCCATCTTGATCATAATATGATGAATGTAGAAATTAATCAACATAATTATTTTCATACTCCTCATAATTTGTCCTTTAAAATCAATCTTTTTCTAGGAGACATGTAACGAGCTACTGCAACATTTCGAGGATGCATTCTCAATTTACAAGCATCATATTCACAATGATAAATACAGCCTCTTTCTATATGTTTAGAACTTTGTGCCTTTAACAGTGGTGCTACCAACTTTTGTAGATGAAGTTCTTTGACATGGAACATTTAAGAAGAAAATAAGCCATTAATTTTAGGTGTTCAAAGAAAGAGGGTTATGGTAATGATGTGATTGATTTTTGAAGCAGGATGCTGCATATGCAAAACTCAAAAATGTAAATGAAGGGTGACCAGGCTGGGGTGCAGTTGCGACAGTGGATGGGTAGGTAATCAGGGGCCGGTTCATGGGAAAAACTTTTCGGGTAGAGCACAGAAATTATGTGGATGAGCATAGGGAGAGAAATGCAAGCAAAGAGAGCTGCCATGATAATGTAAAGAAACTACTGTGTGGTGCAGAAGATTGACTGATGAGAATACTGCAAATTGGTTGCCATATCAAAGGCATAATGGATGTAAATCAGCATGGCACATGGTGTGAGCATGAAATGGAAGTGGATGGAACGTTCAACTGGTGATTGACGAATAATTGAAAAGGTGTTGCCGACAGATTATGGAAATGGGGACACTTGCAAAACTAGATATAAATGGGAGTTGAAGGCGGTTGTCACGCAAGGGTGTGGAACATGCAGAAGCACTATGATGAGATTGAGTGTGAGAAGATCAAGAATGTGCAAGCACGGTTTAAAAGTGTGATCGGAGGAGGCGAGGATGAAAAACAAGATTGAACGCCTGCAGGTAGATGAGTGGAAGAATGTGATGAGAACAATGAGGCTCTGAAACCAATATTCAGATATAATAAATAAAAGATCTGAAATCCACTAAGAAAAGAGGAGAGAATATTAAGAGGGAGAGAAAAAAAAAAGTGAAGAGAAAGTTGGTGGCCAGGGTTAGGAGAACTCAAACTTGCCAGCCATTAATAAGAGCCACCAAACCCTAGACTCATGACTTCCTTAAATAGAGGAAGTCATGAATTATTACAAAAAAAGTCCACTAACCTGAGAATTTGTAAATTCTAAAAGAACTTGCAATAAATATAAACCTAACAATACTAGAAAATAAATCCTAATATGATTTTTGCATCAGCATAATAGTAAAAATTGCGCTATTCAACACTTAGTGACAGCCAGCCTATAAAAGAAATCCATGATTACCAAAATAATAATAATAATAATAATAATAATAATAATAATAATACAAATAAATAAATATTAGGCTTTAAAGACTCTAATGCAAGACGAGTAATGAGGCCTCATCAAATCAATTTCAAAGGTCAATTTTCATGACAATTAATAGTATTTTATTTTTTTTAAGAATAGGGGAGGGCCAATCTTTTGCAAAAATGAAAAATAATATTGATTTTTGCAAAAAAAATTGTATCTAAAAGGAATTTATGTTGCCAGATTTTGATTTATTTGCAAATCAATCACATTTAAGGTTTGTGAATTACAACATATACTCTTCTTTTATTACTATTATTATTATTCTACTACATCCCCACCACCTTCCTCAAATCTTAAACCACTTCAACCCTAACAAAAAGTGAGTCTTACTTATTCCACAAAACTCATACTCTAGATATCCACCTGTTGTAATGAGTCCATATAAAAAATTCATAACTTCATATCTACATGTCCAATTGACCTAAAATTATCTTCATGTGGGCTCCGAAAATTCGGCCCCGGCCTCCGCTCGCGCTTTTTTATTCGGCGAGGGAGTTTTAACGAACTAAGTTCCGGGGTAAATTTTGGAAGGCAGATGGGTTTGTAGATAAGACACTACCCAGAGATTTCGCCCTCATTTTGTGAGGACTTTATGATCTGAGTTCTGGTTTCCTATAGGCGCAAGCGCCTATAGTTAATTACCCCTCCCGATCACGAGAGAGAACTTTCGATTAAGGCTAGTCGTCAATCAGATACGTATATCTGGCATATAGTAGCAGCATGTATATGGAAATTGGATTTTGAGTCTAGATTTGGGTATTTGGAAAGGTTTGGAAAGTTTGAAAATAATTGGGAATTTGGAGATTTTGGAAGATTTGATATTTAAAATAGAATTTTTACCATCTTGCACTTAAAGCGGATGGTGGGGGAATGGATGATAGACCCGATCAAGATCCCATGGTTCCGTCGTCCCGGGCCATCGTGGTCCCTGGTCTACTTAGTCAGAGGAGGTAGTCGACCCAACCTGACAGAAGGATCCTTGTCGGCAGCCATGGGTTGCTTCGTCCAAGGGAACCTTGTAGACCGGGGTTGTATGTTTGTCTAAGGGGACAAATTTGAATCCACCTTAGCTAACAAAGGGCTTTGTACCTTATCGATCATATCCTATTGATTCGTATCTCAAGGATTTAACGCCATTAAGGAGCGTATTGGCTCTGGCCATAACCGCTATCTGTAGTGCCATTTGGCGGCAAAACCACTCGGTTCAGAGGGCCCCGGGTCATAACCGTTTACCTGCAGTGCCATTTGGCGGCGAAACTGCCAGTTAGAGGACACGTACCACGTCCTTATTGGCAAGAGATTGTTTGAGAATGGATCCTAGTGATATTTTTGACTAGGCATTTCGCTCTTTGTGAGCTGAAGTTGATTTTAATTTGTCCACCTCGACAAACTGTTGCGGAGGGTGGATGGAATTTGCTTTAAGTATGGATAGTTGGATTTCATATTTTAAATATTTTTTGGATTTTAGAATTTTATGAAATTTTGGGATTTTTGGGTTTTTGAGATTTTTATGGAGTTTTTTTTGGGTTTTTGGATGGAGCTTGGAAGACATTTGGATATTTGGGAGTCATTTGAAATATTTGTGAACCCCTCCGGTTGAAATAAACATTCAACACGACCATTATCGGGGTGTTTGGGGGTCATTTCTTTCTATGGATTGAATCTTGTCAACTCTGTCGGGCTATCGACAGAGGATCGGGTTTCGTAGGCTTCGTGCCTTTATTAGTGAATTCATATTATTGTAGGCCTTGAAGGCCTAATATGAATGTTTTATAGCAAATATACTGGTCACCACATCTTTATATTTGCTTAATAGTTCGAACCCTGTCGACTTCTATTGACCCGTATAGAAGGATCGATTTCGAACCTGAATTCACTTGTCAACCCGCGCAGCATCCCTAGACGTCACGTGTGTACCAATAACACGCTCGCCGGGGCCCATGCTGGTTTGGATTATATTTCCCCCCTTTACTGTACCTATGTGTATACAATTTATAGTGCACGTGTAGGGGGTATTTTTGGAATATTTATAAACGTCTTCTGTCTGCTTGTACGGAGGTTGCAGATCCGGTGGCGTGGCGTAGCAGCTTCTAAATAGAATTGTTCGCTGCTTCGTACAGGTAGACTGTCATGCACTATTTATTGATTTTTATAGGCGGATCATAGTGCATTAAATAATCTCATGCCTTATATCATAGGAGCTTGCACTTATTGAAGGTCTTCTGTATTTTATTCGTCGTCATTCGTAGATGGACTAATGAATACATGAACTGTCATCTACATTTGTTTGTAAATGCCCATATATATTATAAATCTTTGTCCGCCATCATTATCTGCCTTCAAGTTGATTGATGATCTATTACATTCACTTATATCTTTGTTAGTAGCTCCTTTTGTAGATTTACAATACCCATGAGCCTTTCTTTATGGATTAACACTTTCATTATGCATTCTGCATGATCGCCACTTTTATGAGCTATCTATTGCATGCATTATAGCTCATTGGTTATTTGACACATATGCTTGCAATTTAACCTCGTATAGAGGTTGTTTGATGTGAAACCACATGCGGTGAACATGAATTGCACGTTAGAGATTAATGAGAGTTTAACTTTGCAATGTTAACGATAAAATCTAGCTTTCTCAATTTGGATTCAAGAAACTTCGTGATAGATTATGTTAACGGCGGTGATTACATTCAAGAATTACATGAGTCTTACAAAATATAACCAAAATAAACTTGATAATGCAAATAGCTACGACTAAAGCCACACGTTTAAAATTTAGATCATTCACCTTGAGGTCCTTTCAGTGCTCTCGAAAATAGGGGCTAGCGGAGGAGGATTGTAAGTAAACTCAACGATGCCACTAATAGACAAGTAATCCCGAGAGGACTCGTCGCCGGGGAGGAAGCCGGATTTGGAGGAGCGGTGGGCGGCCGATAATGATCCAACGTCCATGCATTCTTGTCGGGAGTTGATGGAGCATCCGGGAGAAGATGGGAGCTTGGTTATGGTGGGATCCACATGGAAGTGTGCAGGAATTTTGGATTAAATTCAGAATTTGGGAGGTTTGATGGAGGAATTTAATTTGACATTCAAATTAAATCAAGGAGGGAAGGGGGGGGCGGTAAAGAGGGGGAATTGGGCTGAATTTGTGGTGTTATTATGTCATTTGGAAGGAGAAAGAGGCCCACTAAGAGTGGCCGGCCCAATAAGGAGGAGAGAGAGAGATTTAGGAGTTATGAGGGTGGGGCCCAAGTTTAAGTAAGAAATTCAATTAAATCTGAATTTTAATTTCAGATTTAATTAGAGCTTAAGTAACTTCCCAAAATTTAAAAAGAGAGGGAGATCAAATTTGAATTTCAAATTTGGATTTAATCTCTTTAATGGGTGGCTTAATTGCATAAGCACCAATTAAGGAGGTTAATAACTCAAGAGATTTGAAATTCAAATGGTGGGAGGCTTCAAGAGGGAGAGGCAGCGGGAATAGGCTGCTAGGCAGGCCGGCGGGAGGCTGGCCGGCGGGTGGCTGGCCGGCGGGTGGCCGGCTACTGGCCGGTGGGAGGCTGACCGGCGGTTGCAGAATTTATGGCCGGCAAAAACAGGGGGGGGAAAGCACAAGGTGGCCGACGGCTTTGCTTCTTGGATTGGACGGCGGCAAGGGCAAGGGAAAAGAGGAAGAAATGGAGATTTCAAGGCTTTGACGACTACGGATTTACTAACCTCGATTGTCTCCACGTTGATTTTCCACAAGATGAGATAATTCGAAAACTAGAACTCACAAAGAGATCTAGTCTTCTCCGGCGAACTAGAACTCACTAAGAGATCTAGTTTCCCCCGGTGAACTCACTAAGAGATCGTGGGAGAAGATGAACTCACTAAGAGAACAAGAGTAAATTTTCATTTCATCAAAACTAAAATTACATGAGAAAATGGCCATATAAATAGGCCTCAAAATGACAAGACAACAAAAGACTAAAATGCCCCTCGGGCTACAATAACGACCACCTACCCATAAGGGCAAAAATGGAAAAACATAAAAATCAAATAAACTACTACATAAAATGATGAAAATAAAGGTCATGATCGTGGCCGTCGATCTCCGGCATCTCCTGATGGTACATGTGTCGCAATCTCTGACGATGTCCCCATCATTGTTATACCTTCATGTATTGTTTGTAAATGTATCACAACATTCATAACTCATTCAATATTATCATCTATTGGAGCTCTTGTACGATGACCATTGAGTTGAAATGATGATTCTTACTAGTTATTGCTTGGAGACAAGTCATGTTTGATTTTGTGAATGATCTCATAGGTTCTAATAGCCCCCATATAGCTTCACAATCTTCTTCTTATTTGCAACCAAATCCCCACTTGCGAGTTCTTGGCTTTCAAAATTGATTTATAGCAAGTGTAAGGAACTTGATATTATCCTCAATGTCTTTATTCTAATCCACATGACTCTCATAAGTGTAAGGGGCTTATACATGAATTCTCACTTGAATGTATGACATTGATTTGAATACATTTAAATGATCGAGGGGGCTACTTTATTTGAAAATCTTTGCATTATTGCTAGTTGGCATCTCCATGGGGACTCTTAATTTTATGGGAAACTTCATGTCATTGATTGTTGTTATTTGGATCTTGTCTTGGATTTCATTTGAAGTAATAACTTTACAAAATTGCAAGTTTTATTTTAGAGTTGTACTTCAAGTTATTCAATGATACTCAAACTTCCTTGTGGTCTTCTTGAGTTCAAACCCCAATGCAAGCTCAAGTCTTCTTCACTTGATTCAAGTTATGAGTATACTTCCAAATGATCAACTTGTATATTAGCTTTGATGTCAAAGTTCTTTGTGTGCAAAGTTTTGTTCAAGCATAGTTCAGACTCGAAGTGAGCCTCTTCCATTCTTAGTTCAATCAAGTCCTCTATTGTTTTTGTAGAGCTCAAATATCCAAGCTCATGTTCAAGTTAAGTCTTTGATAATTGTCCAAGTCTTTTATGTTCACGTGCAAGTTATAGTCAAGTCAAAATTGGATTCAAGTTTGATTTAGGCTCAAATATTTCATAGTTCAATTTCTTTCAAAGTACAAGTCCGAGTTCAATTGTCCTCTTCACCGAGTTCGTTTGAGTTCAAGTTCAGCTCAAGTCTTACACAAGTCCTCCATGTTCATTATGCTTAAGTTATGATTCATTCAGTTTTGAGTTCAATTAAGTAGATTTGGTCCAACCAATGTTCAAGTCCGGATCTTTGTTCAATATAGCTCTTGCATGTCCTTTCAGTTCAATCAAGTCCATGTCCCAAATTGTTCAAATTCTTGAATTTTCAATCCAAATTTCGGCAACCTCCCGGCGTCTCCCCCGTTAAGGGGAAAAACCAAGAGACCGCCTACCCGCCACGTCAACAAAGACGTGCACGGTTGGTGTTGTTGAGACACCGCGGCAGTTGTATTGTTTATTTTTCTCTCACCACGGCCAACAAATGCGTGCATGGGGTTTTAAAAAGTATTTTTATGAAAAGTTAGCAATTTTTTGACATTTCCCCCCGCCCGGGGGTACTTATGAGCGACCCCGCTTCGCCGTACGTGCCGCACCGGGGTTCCATCCTACCACGGCCAACAAAGGCGTGCATAGAACAGTTCTCCGATTTGCCACGAATATTGAAGCAGGATTTTGAGTTTAGAAAATTTTATACCTTCGCGGAGTCGTCGTGGTTGGCACATGGATCGAGGGGTCACTCGCCTACCTCGTCGTAGGTGTCGCACCGGGTTCCCTCCTACCACGGCCAACAAAGGCGTGCTTAGGTGGTTTGCCAGTCCGACACGAATGTCGAGGAAAGAGAGTGGGGGAAGCACTTTTTTTTAAAGAAAGGGATTAATTATAATTATCATCAAGCAATTATAATTAATCTATTAATCATAATTATTTTTAAATAATTAATTAGAATTAATTAAAATAATTAATTACATATTAAAATTAATTAAAAATAAATAGTTATAATTAACTTTAATTATAACTAATAAACATTAATTAACTTTAATAAATTGTAATTAATAAGTAATAATTAATTATAATTAAGCATTATAAATTACAATTAATTAAAATCAATTCTAATTAAAATTAACTATAATTAATAGGATTAATTATAATTATTTCAATTAAAATCAATTATAATTAATCATAATAATTATGATTAATTAAAAATAATAATAATAATAATAATAATAATAAAGCCTAATCTCTCTCCCTCTCCCTCTCGGCTTGGAATCTTTACGGGATTTGGCCGAAGATTGCGCGTGAAAGGGAGAAAATTACCTTCACACAGTGAGCTCCCGTCGTCTCTCCCGATCAAAATGTTGTAACCTCCGATCCCTACAAGAAGGGAGTCGTGGAATGGAGGCTAGGGCAAGGCGTCGCTCACAGGTAAGAGAGGAGATCGGGCAGAGGGACTTCGGCTAGAGGCAGGGGAGATCGGGTCGGCACAGGCAGAGGGTGCGGTCGGCTATGGAAGGAAGAATGAAGGTATATCTTCTCTCCCACTTCCTCTCCTTCTCTCACTCTCTCTCTCGGGTTGGAGTCGGCACAGGCAGAGGGGGCGACGGGTTGGAGTCGAGCGTGGAGAGCAGCGAATGGAATCGGGGGGAGAGCGAGAGTGGAAGAGCTCGGGATCAAGTCGCCAGTGAATGCGGAGCTCAGCCTCTATTTAACGACGCCTTGAGGGAGGCTTGATCGAGGCGAGATCGTGTGTGATACGACTGCAGCAGCGCCGTTTGCAGACTGGCGACGCGACACTGTAGCATATATCCGGATTTTGGGCAGGATTTACGCATGGCTTCTGGTATGGGCGGCAACAGGTAATGATTTTAATCTTTTTTTTTATCTCTTTTTTTTGCTTGAGTTTAGGTCAACACTTCAGTAGTTACCTAACATCTCAAACGTCTGATTTGAAGGTCCTCACCTGTTTTGATCAAAGAAAACCAAATTATCAAATATAAAAAATTTCAGCCAAAAATATCTCACAAAACCCTAGAACTAGTCACTACTTTCTCTAATCTTCCACCAACTCTAAACCTTTGATCACCAATCAAAAAGCCCTAAAGATACCGTAGCCATCCACATCACTGTCAACTGTAGTATCTAACATAAATGGCCGGTCTTGATGCTGATCAATCTATGGCTACTTGTGAAGTGATTTGGATTCCTCAACTAACACTCCAAAAGGCAGTCTGCTGTCAAAAAAATGCATAACCACATAGCTCTTTTCTTGTCTCTAGAAAGTGCCACTTAGTATTTTTAGAAGAAAACCAAGTCCAGTACCTCTTAGCAAACAAAGCAATCTAAGTATAAGCCTCATAAATCAAATGGTTTGCCATGATCGAGGTAGTGCAGCACAACTAGCAATACCTAAGATCAATAATCAATTTTCCAACCAAGCATCAGCTAGAAATTGTAGTTTGTTCATCATTTTGATTCATGATTTAAATAACATTTACTACACCGACAGGGTGAAGTTTTAATATACAGTTGTTAGACTATAGCTTTATAACCTGGTAAAGCCTGACGAATAAAATAAGAAATCGAAGGCCTCTCAAGCCAAACTGTTAATCTTTCTTCTCAAGAAGTGGAAGAAATTATATTGATTTCCTTATCCTATGGACGAGAATTTATGTTTAACTTAACTGGCGATCTCTATTTCACTTAAACTTCTTTATCATATAATTAAATGATTGATCCATTAGGAATATCCTCAAAATGCAAGTCCAATAGAACTGATGAATATAATAAAGTCATCTCTTTTATAGGTTCGCACACGGAATCTAAGATTTGACACACATTGCTAGCTGGACTCGCTCAATCTGATAAGTTGTGGGTAGGAAGCATGTACAAAGGAGAACATTAGACCTGACTATAGTGTACATGGAGAACACTCAGTAGCCATCAAAATCTTATTGTTTGGCGAACCTCTCTGTGGGCTCCGAAAATTCCATTTTGTATGTGATCCCGGCCTCTCTGTGCCATCCGTCTATTTTTATTTTAAGTGTTTATGTGACGATGACGACAGAGAGTTTTAACTAGATTAGGTTCCGGGGGAATTTTCAGAAGGCAGATTGGGTTTTAGATAAGACACTACCCAGAGATTTCGCCCTCATTTTGTGAGGACTTTATGATCTGAGTTCTAGTTTCCTATAAGCGCAAGCCCCTATAGTTAATTACCCCTTATCAAGAGAGAACTTTCGATTAAGGCTAGTCGTTCAAGCGTTCACATAGGTTATGAACCTATCGTATAATAGCAATAATTTAGGGTTTAAGTTTTGGATTTGAATTTTAAAGTTTGGAATTTAGAGTTTATCACCATAGACTTAAAACTGGTGGTGGGGGGAATGAAGACGAGCCCGATCAAGATCCCATGGTTCCGTCGTCCCGGGCTGCCATGATCCCTGGTCTACTTAGTCAGAGGAGGTAGTCGACCCAACCTGACAGAAGACACCTTGTCGGCAGCCATGGGTTGCTTCGTCCAAGAATACCTTGTAGACCTGGGTTGATGTTTGTCTAAGAGGATATATACGAATCCACCTTAGCTAACAGAGGGCTTTATGCCTATTGAATATACCCTATGATTCATCGCTCAAGGGTTTGACGTCTTTAGGGAACATACGGGCTTTGGCCGTGATCGTAATATAATGGTGCCATTTTGCGGCAAAACCACCCGATCAGAGGGCACGTGCCACGTCCCTGTTGGCAAGAGACTATTTGAGGATGAATCGTAGTGATACACCCGACATGCATTCACTCTTTGTAAACTGAGGTTAATTTCAAATTTATCACCCCCGATAAACAATTGTGGGAGGTGGATGATTTTTTTAGTTTTGAGTTTTTAGGTGCTTAATTTTATTTCAAGAATTTGAGTTGTTATTTGACTTAAAATTTGAGATTTGACCCCTCCGGTTGAGATTTTCTGTCAACGCGGCCATCATCGGGGTAATTTCAAAGTCGCTTTTATTTTCGTAGAATTTTGGGAGGTATTTTATACTTCAAGTCATGTTGACTCCAGTCCTTATAATGAGAAGGGTGAAACTTGAATATTTTACCCGCGCAGCATTCTCGAATCGTTAGATTTGGAACTTAGATATGACGATTGGAGCATATGCGAGTTGGTAGCATTTGACCCTGCGCAGCATTCTCGGACATTGGCATTTAGAAATTTATTGCATTTGTCAGAGCACATGCAGGGATTGATTTTAGTTTAAGGGATCATATTTAATACATAAGGGGGATTTTAAAATATTTAAACATAAAAAAATTATGCTAGTGATTTCGCTTAGAAAATAGCCCGAGATTTCATTTAAGGACTACAAACGCCTTCTGTCCGCTTGCACATATGTTGCGGATCCGGTGGCATTGTTCTTATTTAGGTTTCATTTGTAGCACTTAGAAGATATTCCTTACATAGCTTGTAAGGAATGCTTGTTCAATAGGCATTAGGAGATCGTGCTAGTGTTCGTAGGAGAATTATATTATTTGTTATAAGCTCTCATATTCTCCCATAAGTAGACTAATTTATTTGATATAAACTCCTTGTCCTTGCTTGCAGACTAATTATTTTTGGCACTACGAATCTCTTATTCCTACTAATAGGTGAATTGTAATATTAATTAGAGACTGAAGCGCTCTTCTCGATGGCCATCGTTGTATCAACATGATTACTAATAGTTCAATCACTTTCGACATCTCTGCTTATTTCATTATTCTTGAAATGCTCATTTTTATCTAGGATGCAGCCATCGTCATTAATATGATTTAAAAGTCCTCTCCCTATTAACTCGACAAGTGCAAGATTTCATCTCCATCATTAGCATGAGAATCATCATGTTATTCATGTATAAATTCTTTCTCATAATTATTCAATTACTTTCCTTAGAATCATCAAGTACACGATTTTGAAGAATCACCTTGAACTCATTTTCATTCTCATCGCAACAGGAGTTATAGCTTGATCGAATAATTTGATTTTAAACATATTGTAATTTGATGTCATCTTATCAATTAATTATTCAAGAGTTTTTAAACCAATGTTAATTTAAAATTTTGAATATTTGATAAGATAATCAAATATCAGTATAGTCTATTTGAACCTCAATAGAAATCAGTATGATTTATGATTTAGTAAGGGCTCAAATAATTTTGCCATTTCTTCAAATGTGAGATATTGATGAAATTCTATATTTGAATGTATCAAATATCAAGTCAATTGCAAATCGAATTAGATTTGAGTCCATTTCGAGTGTAGGTCAAGCATTATTTGATCAAATTTTATTTAAAATTGATTATAAATTTGAATTATGTTCAAATCAATTTTCAAATTTTTAGTCAAGTCTTTTGTTGTTCACTGAAAATTTCGGCAGCCTCCCGACGTCGCCTCCCCACCGAGGGAGAAATCGGGACGGCACTGCCGTAGTTCTTCCTATCCGGACCTAAGGTCGACGGCGTAAGGTCTTTGATTTCAAATCATCTCACCAGGATCTAAGATCGACTGCGTGAGGTCTTCAATTTGGAACCATCCCGGCCGGATCTAAGATGCGACAGCCCGGGGTCTTCAAATTTTAAAACCATCCCGGTCAGACCTAAGGTACGACGGCCGGGGTCTTCGACACCTATTTGAAAAATCATTCTTTCTTTCTCTTTTTTTTTATAATTATATATTATATTACAATATAATATATCATAATATAATATATATTTATTATAATATAATATAACATTATATTATAATATTATTTTGTTATATTAATATAATATAATATAGTTGTTATATTATACTATTATATTAATATATTAATATAATATCACATTTGTATATTATTATATATATTATATAACATATATAATAATATCAATATAACAGGGAGGGAAAGAAACGGGATGAAGCTCGATCAGACTAGGGCAAGGCGTCGAAGGCAGAGGGATCACGCACGAGTGCACGGCTGCGGCTTCAGCGTCGGCGGAAGGGGCGGCGGAGGCGGCTAGGTCAGCCGGAGGTAGAAGGTCGACGGCGAGGTCGGGCTTGGACGGTCGGGAGAAGAGGTAAGTTTTCTGAAATCCTTTCTTTCTCTTCTCTATGCGTCTCTCTTGAGTGTGCGTGTAACCGTTTGAATGAGATGAAGTTTTATTTTTGTATCGTGAGTATGTCGGTTCCTATCGAGAGAGTCGGTGAGCGAATCGTCGTATCGTTTGGGGCTTCAGTCGGTGGCTTCAGTAAGAAGAGGTAAGAGAAGAAAACATCATCCAACTGAACAACTTGCTGCACGAATCCTGGTAAGAAAAATATTAGCCCAAATATTGAATCTACGTTTTCTACCTTGGTTGCACGGGAAAGGACTCATTCATAAGACAAAATCAAGGGAGCTCTTAACCCAGTTCTCCAAGCTATTAAATAATTTTACCTTCTTTCATACATCTTTTTCTTAGGTCATTCCTAGTTTCAAGGTGCACAAACTAAAAAAATGCAAGCAAAGAGTGGGCCAGTGCATATGAAAGCATAGAGATGAATGGCAAAGCCCTACTTTAAAGTGTGAACTAGTGTGTTTTATGAAAAAAAACAAAAACTGTAATAAAATTTTATAATATCTGTGACCATTCAGAAGTAGAGATAAGTGACAACTAACTAGTGTCAACAATAGTATTTTTGAGAAAAAAACCGTCTCATTCTTGAAGTAGAAATAAGGAGATGCTTCAAAGGATATCTTCTTGATATTATAGCTTATTGAATTACTGTTCATTTATTCATGGAAATGTAAAATCTTGAGTACCCTTCAAGCATTCCTTTGCATCAAATATTAAATATTTTAGTGCAAGTATAGATTCACGATTAGAAGTGTTTTCGCTGGGTACAACTTAAGGCTAAGACAAGAATGCAATAGCGAAGGATATGCTCACCTGCAATATGGAATAACCGAACTCTGAGCGACAAATATTACTTCCCAAAAGTGTATTATGTGATTCTTCTAAACAAAAACTAAATTTCAAAGCGGATGGCTTTAGAAAAAAAATATTTTTTTTATGAATTTTCTTTTTAAAATAAGTATTGGCTTGAAAGTTTACCAAAATTTTCTCATTTGGACAAGTTTTTATTTTAAATTTCCATCTCCTTCTCATAAAAAGCAGATGGAAAAAAGGCATGAGGGTCAATCATGTGATTGAGAGATTTGGGCTTCTCTTTTAAAGTGAAATAGGTGTACTTGAATTTGGAGAAGAGCATTTTTTTGTGCCACATTTATTTGTACACTTGTGTGGCTTCTAAATAGTGGCTTGGTTCATCTGTCCTCTTGAGAATGTAAGCTATTGTTTTAGCCGGATGGCATAAATATTTGTGTATTTTTTTAATGTTAAATCTCTTTATTATTAGTAGTAGTAATAGAAGTAGAAAAAGTACTAGTAGTAGCATTTCGTGTGCTAATATATTTGTTCATGTTATGTGCTTACATATAAAAAAGATTTTCACATTCAAGCCTAGCTAACAACGAATACAATAATTATAAAAGATTAGTTTGAGAAATTTGATAGATCTAGAAATTTTTGGCAAACAATGAGGCTAGTGGCTATATTATAAGAAATAGCATGCCATGCAAGATGGTTTTGACACAATCAGATTGAAGAAATGTAAGGGTGCAACTAAAACATGAAAGAAGTCGAGTATGTACTAAATCTTAAGAAGAATTTGATATCTTTAAGTGTTATTAGTCCTACAAGATGTGAATTTTTAGAGAATATTGAAGTTGCTAAAGTTTGCAAGGGCTTGCTATTATAAAGGCCAATAGAGTTGGTGAACTCATAGGTTACAGGTCATAACTTTGAATGGAGCTAATTCAGTTCCAATATCTCCAGCGTTGAAGCACCATAATCTGTTGATGCATTAAAAAATAACTTTATATTTGCAACACATATCCCGAAACTTGGGACATAAGTTAGGGGAAAGATTATTGGACATGATCAGTTGAATCAATCTGATATTGTCTAGTTTGCCCAAATCTTGGTCATACCATTCTAACATTTAGAGTAAGGTGATATCCACTTCAAGAGCACAAATGTTTAGCACTTCTAATATCAAAGGATCTATCTCCATGTGCAACATATGTGCTTTAGAAATCTATCATAGGCGTTAAGTTCAAGCATCATCTGAGAAAGTGAAGTTACATGATGCTTAATCCTTTCGGTCTTTGGGAGTTCTGGCACTTGGTTTTGGGGGGGAGTCACAAAGATTCAAAATAAATTTCCATAATATTAAGTTAACTGAGCGAATTGTTAGGATATTGACTCAATAATTATGGCATAGGAGATAATTGATTCAATAATTATGGCATGGGATCTATAGTTGTAGTTGAGATTAGTGTAAATTTAACACAAATTTTTCGGACATCATCTCCTTCAATAAAAATTAGTTCAAATTTTTGTTAAAAATTATGATATTAGAACAACATTTCGGTTTTAATTCTACCTCCTTAAACTCCTATAAATAGGAGAGGATGAGAAGGTGAAGAGTACATGTGCTTGAAAGATTTGTGGCTTTTCTTTTATAATGAGACTAGAATATTTAGATTTGCGAAAGAGTGTTTTCATATGTAAGTTTCATTTGTATAAATGTATGGCTTCTAGGCAGTGGATTAGTTCCTCTTTCCTCTCCCTTGGATCTAGGCTTTGTTTTGGCCAAACCTTATAAATCATGATGCCTTCCATAGGTGCTAGATCTCTTTAGTGTTACTTTGTTGTTGATCAACCTTATTCATGGCGGGCACTTTGTATAAAAATTAAGGTATCACAAGTATCTCAACAAAAACTGTTTTGTGCTAATGAACAGGTGACAAGTTAATGCGTCCTTGTAGACTGTAAACGGTTAAAGAACCATCAACCAGGTGCAGCACACCATTCTACAACTCAAACAAAGCCTTGGAAAAATAAAGTGATATATTAAATATGTGTATCAATCAGTCGAATAGAAAAATGAGTTAGTCGATATCAGTTAAGCATTTCCCCAAAGCAACCGTTACATGAAGTTATGAGGGAGAAATAAGAAGGTCAATTTTTTAATGATAGGCAAACCTCAGATCACGCTACTCAAATAAAAGCTTTTCCTTTGTCACCCACTGTAAACAAATAGAAACGGACCATAGGAGAGAGCAGTGAGGGCACCGATTCCTGAAGAAAAAAATAGATTTCCAAGGTATAATAAAAACAGCTAAACCCCAAATCAATTTATCGACAACCACAATGATTGGATTTTATCTTCAATTTTTTTTAACATGGTTGTCCTTGGATCAGCACTTATTATCAAAGCGACCGCGCTTACTCCAAATGGAAAACAACTTACCAAAATCAAATCCTGTCAAACAAATCAATAACTTCCAACTATATTTTATGGCAACAAAACAATCATTTCAGAGATCGTGATTTTTTTTCGTATTTCACAACATAGCGACAGCGCTTACCCCAAATACAAAGCAACTTAACCAAAATCAAATCCCTCCAAACAAACCATTAGCAAACAAGCGATCAAATCAGAGATCATGAATTTCTTTCGTAGTCACAACAAAAGCAAGGAGATCGAAGCCCTTTCCCAGAGGCTTCGTCAAAATTGAATAATTCCCTTTACAAACCGAAAGTAATAATGCATTCCTATAAGAATTTCCCATTCAACCAAAGCACGAAAACCAAACAAGAAACCAAAAGATTTGATACAAGAAGGAAGAAAAATCAAACATCGTTGCAGACAAAAGAGAAATTGACCTGGTGAATGGGAGGGTACATAGAATTGGTGCAAACTGGGCATTCAAGCAGTTCGTTGATGCTAGTGGTAGGGGAGATCCCTGTAGCCGGCGTTGCTCCATTAAGCGCCGCTGCACCATGGAGCTTGGCAAATTGGTGGTGGAGATGAGACGGTTCATCCTCATCCATTCCATCGCACGACGACACGCACTCTACGCTATCCAAATCCATGCACTCAAAGATAAAATAACAGACTTCTCAAGCTTCTTTCCCTCTTCTTTCTTCTCCTCCTCCTCGTAGACCCTCTCGATCCAGAGAAAACCCCGCAAAGAGGAAGGAATGAAAAGAGCGGAGGACCAAGAAGGAGATGAAAGGGGAGAAATTATATCGTGCACTCAGCCCAGCATCTAATCCGTGCACTAAGCTTCGTATAAATGCCACCTGTCCCAATACAACCATCCAACGGTGCAGAAGATGGAGACTTCTTCTTCGTGAGAGGAGCAATAATTCCTGCCTAGAAGACGACGCCGCACAGCAACTGTACGGTATTTCTTTCTTTCCTTTTTGTGTATTATTTAAGGAATCATTAGAATGCAAATAAAAAATCACAAGTAATTACAAATCATATATATATATTAATTTTAGATTTAATATAATATATTTATTTGAAATTTGAAAATAATTTTATAATGAATTCAAAATGATTTTTTTTTTGTTTGAGGATATTTTTAATATATTTGATTATTATTTTATATTTATTTATTGTATATGTGAAATATAAAATTTTAAATTTTGCATTTGATAAATTTGTGGGTTAAAAATAAATTTCAAAATTTTAATACATTTAACAATATGGTGTTTTGCATGATAATTTCATGAAATCTTCACCAAATGATAAAAAGTACACTCCTTATACTAATTTTTTTAGCTCAAACTAATACTACAAATGATATTAAGGATCCAATGAATTTTAATGGTGTGAAAGTGGAGAGATTATCTGTGCGGCGTCCGAATGCGTCCACGAACGTCCGGATGTCAATTTGGACCTGTCACGTCATCCAATGCATTGTGCATTGGGTGATGTGGAGCGTCCGAATTGACCTCTGGAGACGTCCAGATGTCGCACCTAAAAATTTTTCGTGAAAGTGGTTCCCTCTTCTTCGAAAGGGAAAGTTATTCAGACGGTGAAGCCATTTTATATTACCCTCTCTTGAAAATTTTTTCATGATTGACCCCACCCTTGGATGTCCTTAAACCTTTTTTAGTGAGATTAGGATTTTTCAGTAATATGTTAGCTGATCATTTTAATTTTTTCACATATCATCATCCATTTATTAAATTTTAATGACTATGGTATGATTTTTTTTAGCATTGCTCTTATATTATTAAAGGAGATTAAATAAAAATTTTGAAATGGTCTCATTTTCTTGATATTAACCATGAACTCTCAATCACTCCTATTTGGATTTTTCTACTTGATCTTAGATTGTAGTTCATTTACCTGAGGATCTTATCACCATTGATAATTTATTTACAAATACTTTTACAAGTGGATATGATTTATGGATGACATCTCTAAACCATCTTATGTATATATTCTAGTTGGAATTTTGAATTGGTGTTTCTAAACACCATAAAATCAAATGTTGGAATGATTTTCCATAAAAATATAGGTACTACCAAAAAAATCATCTTTAAAAATCTTCTATAATATTATACTTATTGTTAAATCTTTAGGCATACTAATGAAGAATGCTTTAAATTTCACCCTAAATGAAAATTAAAGACTGCATATACTAACTAAAAGGTCATTAATCACTCTGAAATGAAATGAATTTAGAAGAATCTTGTTAAGGTGACTTCTAATGAGATAATTATGATAGATGATCATGATTCTAAATCAAAGATTCAAAGCGCATTTGGAAGATTAATTTATAATTTGGATTACCAAATAATTTCCAAATATGGCATGTTTATAGTCAAATCGAGCAGCTCGATGAGACGAATCCAACGAGCCTAAGATAGTTGAATTATGATATCATTAGAGCCTTCAAACACCTGATAAATGGTCAATAATCAAGGGATTCAACATCGACTGTCCATTCAAATCACTCCCAACTTATCCCTGATCTTTCTCCTATTTACTAGACATGCCACTCTCAGAAAATTATAAATAGCCCCTCATTTCTCTTAAGAGGGGACCCAAGCAAGAAGTAAGAAGAAGAAGAGAAGGAAGAAACTCCTCCTCGACCACCTCTGGAGTTCCACCCGAACTCCAAGTGGCGTCGGAGTTATGTCCGACCTTTAAGTGACGCTGGAGTTCCACCCGAACTCTAAGTGATGTCAGAGTTCCGTTCGACCTTTAAGTGATGTTTCCAAGTGATGCTAGAACTCTGTCTGACTACTGACGGACACCAGTTTTCTATCTGATCTCCAACTGACGCTAGCATTCTGATATATGTTTGCAACTAAATTTCAACCCGAAAGTTGATTAATGTAATCTGATCGTCCTAAATTTTATGGACGAGTCAACCTCTTGTAACTTAAGTAAATATTATTGGAATTCTTTCAACTGGGCATGGCCCCGTGGTTTTTCCCTTTTCGGGATTTTCCATGTAAAAATCCTGGTGTTTTATTTCTTTTATGTTTATGTGTTGGATATCCGTATAACACTGAGATGTAAAATTCTAACTCCATAACCGCGTATATTCTAGCCCGCAACAAATATATATTGATAGTATCTCAGCAGAATCATTTCACTTCATTAATTTTTTTATACTACTTGTACAATTAAGATAATACCTAACATATTATAAAATTCAAAAATTATAGATGGTACTCTTATGATGCTCTAGAAATATTTGTTGGAGCTTTCATTGATTCAAAGCAATGCCTTACCATCCATAAGACCATATCATGAAAACATGGGGAAAAAAAAAAGAATGATGTGAGATGTTTTTATGAACAATGCCAACTATTTGATGAAGAAAAAATATTAGGATACAATATCTTAACCTAATTTAGTAATTTTCATCATGGAGGACATAAAAATTAACATGTGGCTTGATTTCTTTTCACAAATATATAAGAAATATGAATATATTTGCATAAAATCTACAACAATATTCAAAATATTAACATATTGTCCTATAATATTCAATAGAATAATTATCATTGAAGGTGAAACAAAAAGTTTCTCAATAAATATAATAGTTCTATAGACAAAATATAAATTTAAAAAGATATTTATTGTGAAATCTATGATAGAAGAATCAAACATCAAGATCAAAATTGCTTTTTTGATATATTTCATGTTACGCGTCATATATTATTGCATAATGTAAGAACGTATAATATGTTCCATATCAATTTTTAGAATAGATTTTAATATAAATTCAAGATGTATGTCCTGTTTTTTCCCATATTTAGGGTTTATGCTTTGAGCTTAATAAAGGATACCCTTAGAGATTATTGCTTAGATAATGGAATCATAATGATAAATTAATTAAATGGATTAAGTCAAAAAGAAAAGAAATATGATGAAATCAAAATACTTATCATCTTAATCATATTTAAAAAAATCATTTAATTGAAGTTTAAAAAAGACAAATTAAAACTTTGTACTAATTAATCAAACATGTTAATCAAACCAAGTAAGATAATATTATAGAACATAAAACCTAACTAAATATTAAGCTTAATATCAACCAAAATTATATAAAAAAAAAAATCATATATAAAGGTGTTATATCATCAAAAAATTATATTGATTCGACATGAATCTCGAGGAAAAAATCGAGTTGGAAACTTCAAAAATTAAATCTGGGGTCATCTGAACTCTGATTTCAGCAAACTTATAGTCGAATTGAGTGTCTCGGAAATATAAACTCAACGACACCAAATTCAACTCAATCCAAGCCCCAATGGGTCTGAATCGAAGACCCGAAGCGCTGTTGGAAGGTTCAAGCCACGATTTGGATTACCAATTAATACCTTCAATTTCTGACAAACGGTCCATGATCAAGGGATTTAATATCGGTCGTTCATCCAAACCACTCCACATTTGCCCTTGATCCTCCCCCTATTTAAGGGTCATGCCACTCTCAGATAATTATAAATAACCCATCATTTCTCTTAAGATGGTACCCAAGCAAGAACAGAGGAGAAGAGAAGAATAGGAGGGAAGAACCTCTTCCTCGACTACCACCGGAGTTCCGCATGAATTTCAAGTGCCGCCGGAGTTCTGCCCGACTTTCAAGTGACACCGAAGTTCCGCCTGACTTCCAAGTGACGTTAAAACTTTGTCCAATCTCTAAGTGATGCCGGAGTTTTGTTTGACTTTCAAGTGATGTCAGAGCTATGCCCTACTTTCAAGTGACGCCGGAGTTTTGCCCCACTTTCAAGTGACGCCGGAGTTGTCTGATCTCCAAGTGACTCTGGAGCTTTGCCCAAATACCATCTAACGTCAGATTTCTCCCTGGTCTCCGACTGACGTTAGACTTCTACCCGAAGCCATACCTCCACTCATCGCCAGATTTATACCCGACCCCGAACTTATGCTCGTTGTCGAATTTTCATCGGACATCTATCCGATGTTAGATTTATGTCCATTGTTGGACTTCTATCTCACGCCATCTTTCAGACCTCCATTGTTAGACAACGGTCCTTCCGACCTCGGTCGCCCGCCGACTACAGTCCTTCCGATTTACATCGTCCATCAACTATGGTCTTTCTGAACAAACGAACATGTCAACAGTGGCTCTTTGTATTTCTATCATGTACTTCATATAATGTCAAGCCAAGACCTTCGATCCCCCTAAGAAAGGGCCTCATTTGTAATATACTGCAAATAATAGTATATTCATTCAAACTGGGCTAAGCCCCGTAGTTTTTCTTCCTTTTCAGGGGTTTTTCATTTAAAAATATTGGTGTCTCATAAATGTTATACCCTCTTTCTTATCTGATTGCGTGCCGGATTTTCATACAAAGTTAATACATTAAATTTTCTATTTCTGTACTACCGCGAATACTCCATGATGCAACAAGGCATTAAAATTATCTCTAATTCACATGGTATATATATATATATATATATATATATATATATATATATATATATATGATACGTCATCATGAAATTATCTTGATCGGGCACGAATCTCGAGGCAAATCTCAAACCAGAAACTTCAAAAATTAAATTCGGGAGCACGTGAACTCTGATTTCAATGAGCTTACAGTCAAACTAAGCGTCTCGGAAATGCGAATCCAACGACACCAAATTCGATCCAATCCAAGCTCAAATGGGTCCGAATCATGGACCCGAAGCACTGTTGGAAGGTTCAAAACACAATTTGAGTTACCAAACGGTCTCCGATTTTAACGAGCTTATACTCGAATCGAACGGCTTGAAGAGACAACATCGGTCGTCCATTCGACCACTCCCTATTCGTCCCTGATCTCACGTCTATTTACGGGCCATGCCACTCCAGAAAATTTATAAATAGAGACCTCATTCTTCACAAATGGGGGGGGGGGGGGGGGGGGGGGGGGGGGGTCCAAGTAAGAAGAGAAGGAGGAAGAGAAGGAAGAAGCTCCTCCTCGACCACCGACGGGACTTCGTCGGACCACCGCCGGAGCCTCTCCGGACCATTGCTGGAACTTCGCCGGACTATCGCCGGAGCCTCGCCGGACCACCTCCGGAACTTCGCCGGACCACCGCCCGAGGCCATCACCTTCACCCGAGGCCCTCACCTTCTTCAGAGGCCCTCACCCTCACATGAGGCCCTCACCCTCACCTGAGGCCCTCACCTTCGCCAAAGGCCTTCACCTTCACCTTGAGGCCCTCACCTCCGTCGGACTACCGCCTGACGCCGTTGCTTCGCCAGAGCACCATCTGAGGCCTGGACTTCTGCTAGGCCACTACCTGACGTCCAGAGTTCTACCAAAGTACCGCCCTACTACAACGGTTCTTCAGGCCTTCGTCGCCTACTACAGTCCATCCGACCTCCATCACCAGACAACGATCTTTCAGACCCCAGTCTCCTACCGACTTTGGTCCTTCAGGCCTTCGTCACCTACTACGGTCCATCCGACCTCCATCACCCGACAACGATCTTTCAGACCCCAGTCTCCTACCGACTTTGGTCCTTCAGGCCTTCGTCACCTACTACGGTCCATCCGACCTCCATCACCCGACAACGATCTTTCAGACCCCAGTCTCCTACCGACTACGGTCCTTCAGGCCTTCGTCGCCTACTATGGTCCTTCCGACCTCCATCAACAGACAACGATCTTTCTGACCCCGGTCTCTTGCCGACTACGGTCCTTCCGACCAGACTAACATGAATATGTAACTCCTACTATGTAATGCAATCTGTATGATGTACATTTGTTACATCAATCCAAGGCCTTCTCCCAAGGAACAGCCTCATTTGTAACGACTACAAATAATAGTGGATTCATTCAAACTGGGCCAGGCCCCGTGGTTTTTCCCCCTTTTCAGGGGTTTTCCACGTTAAAAAACTCTGGTGTCTCTTATGAATGTTTCACCCCCTCTCTTATCTGCTTGTGTGCTGGATCTTCGTACAATGCTAAGACGTTAAATCATATATTTCTCTACCGCCGCGAATATTACAGGACGCAACATATATATATATATATATATATATATATATATATATATATATATATATATATATATATATATATATATATATATATATATATATATGTATATATAACAATTACTAAATATTCTTAAAATATCAAAAATATATATTATTTCTTTTCTCTTTATAATCATTCTAAATGTCTCATTCTTGATCCTAATGACACTGCTAATCAAAACTCAAAAAGATAATTCCAAATTATATGGTGGGATAAGACTAATGATTATAAAGACAATTATTATTTTTATTTATTTATGTTTTTGAAGTCGATGAGTAATATGTAGGATTTGTTTTGATAAGCAATACAATAATTGAAATCATACCTATAAAATATTTCAATAATATTTGTCATCCATCACTACCATAGAAATTTAAAGCAATTGTGATTATCATAGGTGATTTTAAAATCATTTTCACCATTGAATTGTTAATTTTATGTTTCATTTAGGATAGCTTTCTTGCTGCTTTATAAAATAACTTTTAATACATTTTTTTAAAAAAAATAAATTTTTTTGTATTAAAAAACTATTTTAGAAAGCAAAAAGAAAGTTGTTCCAAACAAAACCTTAGTTTAAGAGAAATGGAATAAGCTGCAATTTGTTATTATAAAGGGGCTATTTCATAAAAAAAAAAAAAAAATTCTTTTGCTTGAAAAGCTTAAGGCATTAGTCTTCTCATATAAAATAAAAAAATAATAATAATAAAAAGTCTTCTCATATAAAAAAAACATAGAAAAAATTTACTAAATTAGAAAAGCTAGAACAAGGAGTGGATCCAAGAAAACCAAAAAAATGAAATGAGCACAACATGATTAGAAAAAAAATTATGTTAGGATATCCTGATATAATATGTATTGGAATGGACTTATGAATGAATTATTAAACATGACAAAATTGGGTTGGCTGGTCAACCCAAATATGATCTATTTAGCAAATGAGTTGTAATGTACGAACTGAACCCGCCATATTTATTAAACATATCAACTAAAATATGGACTTTCCCCTAAGATTAGCGGGTTGCATCATTTATTGGAGAAATTATTCTGTGTGGACGTCTAACCGCTCGGTACCACTGCTCGATACTGCAGCTCAATACCGCTTGGTATTGCTGATATGGCTCATTATGATTGGTCTTCGAATGTAGAGCTGTGTTCGGCATCCGCACAGTATAATTTCTCCATTTATTGGCACGAATAATTGAGATTCCTTATATATTTATTTATGATCTATTTTTATTTGCATGTTCTAGGAAGTTGGATTCCGTAGCCTTGACGAAGAGTTGCAAACTTTTTTTAAAAGAACTAATGGTTATTCCATCGCATTCAGCCATAAAATTAACTGACCTTTGGGTTCCATAAGACTATTTGATAATAAGAAGTTTTGGCAATTAGCACTCTGCATAGGGATTAACTACTTTACAAAATATATAAATATCATATCTGAATCTATAAGTTTATTTTAATATATCTTTTAGATTTATTTTTGTCAAGTAATGACTTTTTTTAATATTTATTTTTTTATTTTTTAAATTTTCTCATCAAAATTAAATATTTATTGAATTTTCAAAATTATGAATTTTAAAATTAAATCTAATTATTACTATACATTTAATAATTGAAAATAATGAGATTAAAATGGATCTCAATATTTTTGAATTTATTTAACATTGATAAACTATTTTTTGTTGCTCTTTTGTTTATCATATATATAGCAACCACAATTTCATTTACTTATAACATATTTCAAATTAAAATCCTTTTTAAAGCTTTAAAACCAAACTCAAAACCCTAATTAAAAACAAGTTTTTCAAATGCCAAAGCAAAATACTGGAACAGTTTTTGTTATTGAAATTTTTTTATTCGGTTGAAATAAATTATTTTTGTTCTTTTGATTTGTCATATTTTTTAACTTGTTTTTGCAACAAAGATTAAATTCAAACCAGATTTGCAGAAAACTAAAAGTGCAAGAAAGTAGAATGAAGGAAAAAATAAGAAAAAAAAACATCATATTTATAGTGGTTCCATCGCCTTGATCTACATCGACCCCCAAAATCCTCCACTCTAAGTATTGCACTAAGATTTTTGTAACTCTCCTTTTGCCCCAACAGTAAGGTGGAAAACCCTTATATAATATCTTCCATCAATCCTGGTGCGACGGAGTAGTCGAATTCCTTTTACCTTCTCATGATGAGGCGGAGAACCAAATCACTTTCACCTTCCTCTAGTGAGGTGAAGAACCAAATCATTTTAACCTTTCCTAGTGTGGCGGAGTAGCTGGGCTCTTTGACACCAAAGGGGTCTTCTTCCCAAAGCTTCCCTCAGGACGAACCTTGACTCATGGAGGAACTCAGGTGCAAATTCGTCGGAGAAATCATGTAAAACTCCCTCTTACACTCCCTTGAACCCACAAAGATCTTCTCTCTCTCACAAACTTCACCCTTTCTCTCCCAAGCTCTAGGCCATCTCTTCAGTGCTTTCTCACAGAAGACATAACTTAATGACTGTCAAAAGACATCTTTAAATGGAATAAGAGTTATTTAAATAGTAGGATCCAAGAAAATTCTGATTTTTAATTTATTCACTATTTGTACAGTATGAACTATTAATCGTACATTACGATTAGTATATTTTTTTACTTATTAGTACTATGTGATTACTAGTTAGCATAGTACGATCAGTTCAATTTCTACATTGATTGTATTGTATTAATGAATATCAGTACAAGATTGAATCGTGTAGGACAAACAAAAGTCATCAAGAGTGTCCTCAGGTGACCATATAGTACGATTTTTGATCGTACTAGACGAACCAAACCTCATCTAGAGACTCCTCGGGTGATTCGTACAATACAATAATGTATCATAATCTATGTTCTATATTCAATTAACTTCGATTTGATTGCTTAATTAACTAACTTAATTAGGTAATTATTTAAAAGATAATACAATACAAATTGATTCGCACATTACGAATAGTTCAAATTTCAAACTTCAAAATTGCTTATTTTAGGTAATTTAGATTAGACTTGGGTTTATAATTATAACAGATCATCTAGTACGATATAATGTTCGAATAGTATGATTAGTCATATTTCAAATTTATTTTTTTCATTTAAAATGACATATTTTAATTAATTTATGTAGCAATAGATCGTTCAGTAATATTGAGATCGTACAATACAATTTATAGAAAAAAAAAAATTTTTTTTTTTATTTTCACTTCCCCTCTGTGTGTGTGCATGGTTGCTAAGCAACCAAACACCATTTACAATATATTGACTCAAGAAAAGATAAAAATACAAACTCTTGCAAACATCAATCCTATAATACCCAATCTTAAGCTATAATCCTTTGGTGGCGCTTGGTGTATTCTTAACCTAAAATATTACACATAAAAAATGTAACATCCCAGTATACCCCCACTAGCAATACAATGTAACAGAGAAAATATAACATTCATAATTCTCAACATCTAATACTTTAATTATTTTCGTGTTTATATATTTCATCGATAGTACAACACATTTTCTAAATAAATGGAAGCATCTAAATAGTTTCAATTTTATTTTAAAAGTAATTATAGAGCCATTAATAAAATAAAAAAACATCACAACAATTTAATAATCAACATACCTCACATGTAGACTCACATACATTGTTAAATATTAAAAAATAAAAATTTATTAATCTGATCCTAATCTACTTCAAAATTTCTTTGTAACAATAGCCCGTATAAAAACATGTGAGTAATGAATCTTAGAAAGTTTTGTAATTCAAATTAAAAAAATTTATAAAATATTATAATGAATAATATAATTGAAATCATGACTAAATTAATTAATAAGATAATATGTTCAAGATCATCTTTCATTTTATTTAAAGCCTTTACATAATATTTAAAGTCAGTAAATAATATCATAATTAGTCGCCTAAGGTTATGGTTACCATTTTTCATAGTTAGCTTTCATAAGAATGTTCGATGAAACTTGGGTAAAGTTGACATTATCATTATTGAACTACATAGAAGTCTCCTTTTCCTTTTCTGGGATCCCTTTTGCCCCACATGCTATGCAGGTATTATCTCATTTCATAGTCAACATTCCCTTATTTGATATTCATTAGACTTCAAATTTAAAAATTCATACTTGCTTTGTAAATGCTTCATGCTTTCATAAAAATCTATCTACCACGTACACCGCTCGCATAAAAAAGTATATATATGCAGCATGTAATGTAATGAGTTTCTTTTCAAAATAGTGTTAACTAGGAAAACCTTTAAACAATCATACTACATCTTATTTTAAACTCCAATTATTCAAATTTACATGTGATTGTTCATATATGAATACTTATTTGTATACTCATATTCAATAAATTGAATAAGTATAATATATTTCTCTCTTCAATTCATTTAATTTCAAGTTAATACATTAATTTTGTATAAACGATGTATCATACATACATACATACATACTAATCCATGATTCCATAATCATTAAAAGTAAAATAGTTTGTCTATCTCAATAAGAACAATGACACCTTTATTTTGCTTTCAATAACTCAACAAAACACAACAACCTCACAATAATTTAATAAAAAAGTCAAAGTTCTAAGCTCAATTCAAAGAATCATTTAGTCTATTATAGACAGCATCAGTTTTGATATTGATATCATTAAAGTAAAATAACTAAATTCTCCATTGCATGAATTGTCAAAGATGTCTGTTCCTTTTGATGACCACAAGCTGATGGTCTTCTTCTTTATTATTATTAATTTTTAAATTTTCAGATCAGTTTTCAACAACACTTATTCTTCTTTCCAGCCTGTCTTCAGACTTCAAATTATGCATATATCAATCAAAATGATGAAGAGACTCAGAGAAAATTGGTGAAGGTTGGGGAAAAAAATGAAGACTGCCATTTAGAACTATATAGGATGGGCAAGAATTTCTTTTAAATGGATTGTCACAGATTGTCAATAAATGGGGCTTTGAAAGGAAATTGTTGATTGTAACAAAATTTTCTCCTTCTTGAGGTTTGCCGCGTATAATTGAAGCTTCGTTTGGGGCAACTTTGACCATTATTTTTTTTCTTTTAAAATAATTTTGTATTAAAAAATTGTTATATAAAATAGTAAGAAAACTGTCACAAATGAAATCTTATTTGTCGTAATCGATAAAAGGGATATCGGTTGTCATGTTGAGAAAGTTGATAGAAAAAATGGAACTATAGAGAGCAAAAGTAACATTGAAAAAGTTTGAATAAGAAGGGAGATTCATTTTACTCTCTATAATAAGAAATTATTTTGTGCGGAGTTCGGACGGGAAGAATCATCCGAACTGTGAGTATGCATACTGTGTACAAATACAGTGTATATATAGATTTGATACACAATATATACATTCATATATCCGGACGGTTCTTTCCGTTCATATTCCGCATAGAATAATTTCTCCTATGTAATACTTTACTACTGTTGAATGATGTGGAGTTTCTACAAAAAGAAAAAAAAAGTTTATGATTCAGATATTCAACTAAAATTAGATAGGGCTGAACTATGATGATATAGTAAACAATGAAGTATATAATAATTATTTAACGATAATGCAAATTTCTAATGGAATTTTTATTGAATTTTAATTTAGAAACAAATTTTATTGCAATGTTATGGAATTTTTCTAAACTAAAAATTAACATATTTCGACAATGCAAATTTCTAATGGAATTTTTATTGCAATGTTATGGAATTTTTAATCAAATAAGTAAATGTTTAAAACGTTTTAATTAGAATGCTTGAAAAGTAAATAACTTAATTAACATATTTCGATAGTAAAATAATTAATACTTGGTGAATTAAAGAAGACAATTTGAGAAAATTTGAATCACTAAAAATAAAATTTTTATTTATATTTCAATTTATTATTAAGCAACACATAAAATCACTAAGCGGAAATTTAAAATCATTTTTTATTTATTATTTTTTTATAATTTTAATTCTATTTTACTTACATTTAGTATGAAATAAGAATACATTTGTTATCGGAAATAAATGTTATTTTCTTTTTTCTTTTCATTTCATATTATATAAACCGGTGGTTGCGGCCGATAATGGTGGCCAATGATAGTGCGGTGCGAGGATGTGGTTTAGGTGAAAAGAAAAAAAAAAAACTAAAAATTCCTGAAAAAACACTTAAAATTATTAAATATTTTTTATTAAAAAAAAAATAGCCGGTCAATTTAAAATCGAGTTCGAAGAAATACCAATTTAAAATCGTACAAACTGAACCGTTCGATCTGTTTCAATTTTTAAATCCTTGATTTCTTATATAAACTCTGTTTGAATGAATTGAAATATAGGAAATTAAAAGGACAATAGGAAAATGTTCAATGAATTGAATTCAATTTAGTTTTTATTTTTTTATTAGGTTGAATAAAACTGTAAATATATATATATATATATATATATATATATATATATATATATATATATATATATATATATATATATATATATATAATTTAAATTATGAGAAATTGAAACCTATGAGTGACATAGTTGAACCAACAACATCATAATCATGAAGATAAAACGCTCAATTTAAATTTGATAAGCGAATAAAGCATGAGAGGTAGGAAGCTAGGGATCTATTTGGGACAGCTACAATATTCTATAAAGCAGGTTATGAAATTGATGTGAGAAAATAAACTTATCCTAATTATAAAAACAACTTTTTTATTATAAAACTTTTTAAAAAGATGCGGGAAAATAACAAAAAATAGTCATTAAATAAAATTATAATTGTTGTCTGAAAATAAAATAACGAAAAAACTACCTCAAATAAACCCTAAATCAGGAGATATTATTCCGTGCGGACGCCAAAGGCATTTTATCGTCCGGAGAATAACCAAAATGCATCACATCAACAGTACCAATATTTAAGAATGCATACTCAATGTATCAGACGTTTGGGCATAATTTTGATCTTAGATTTACTTCAAGATAAGTGCAGCATAAATTCTTCATCTATTACCAATATTTCTAAGAAATTACAATCTTCAACCTATTTTGATCAAAAAAATTTCTAGATATCATGGCCTTTTTTTTTTTTCTATTCAATCTATTTCAACATCAAAGGTTAGTTCAAACTACCGCAGCTACTGCAAGCTCTAATAGTTATATTTGTATTTTTATTAAAGCTCCCCCAGCCACCAACAAATTGACTCACACATCACATACGAAGGGGTGTCAATATTTGACACGACTCAAAAATTTCAGATTCAGGTCAACTCAAACCTGAACCTGGTCAAGTTCGAATTGACCCTGAAACCCGAAATCAACTCAGTCTGACCAGTTTTAAATTTATTTAGGAGGGTTTTAGAAGATATAAATGCTTTTTTCAAAAAATAATAAACCACGTTGCTCAAGCTAAATTAAGCTTGATTTATTTTAAATTAATTGAAGTAAATTTTATCTTAATTTAGGTTTAAATAAATCAAATTAAATAAAAATATTTTAGTAAAACAAAAAAGAAGTGGGTCGGATTCGGGTTGACACGGACCCAAAGCGGGTCGGGTTCAGGTCGGGTAAAAAAGTGTCGGGTCAGATTCGGGTTTGACCCGAACCCGACCCGAAACTCGCCTTTGACAGCCCTACACATACACAAATTTCGAACCCAAAACCTCTTTAATTAGCAATCAAAGCTCCCAACCAATAGACCAAAAGGAGCTACAGTAATATTTTCATTATATCATGAAACTGGGTAGCAGTCTTCTAGGAGGGAGAACTGATGAAATGCCAGCAATTGATAAGATCATTGTCAGAAAATTACATTGACATCCTCTAATCATAAAGACAAGACAAAAAAAAAATCACTTACCAAATCAATTTGTTTGACAATATTTTTGGTAATGAGAATCTAGTAGACTAATGGAGGAATTTTACACCTTGGACTACAGAATAGAACTTTATTAAAGCAAGAACAAAAAGAAAGCAGTCATGTACAGAATAAATTACTTGATCAAAGGATTACATGCTGGCAGCTCTAGAAGCAAGCTCTGGTGGTTCCACCTCAGATTCAAGCTGCTCGAGTGTTCTCTGAAACAAGTAAAGTCACTGAGAGCTAAGAAAGATGGAACCAATAATTGTGGAAGATTAGGGATCGTTAAGACTAGTAGTAGCAGCTTATAAAGATGGAATCTTAAAGCAAGGTTATGCATTGGGGATAAATCCTCTAAGAAATCCTCGAATAATTTTCATACATAGAGATTCATGCAAAATGTTTTTGCTACTCAATTTTTACAAGCTTAAGAATAAATTAAGACTAAGGTTTCGTTTGAGATGGCTTTATTAAATTTTTTATACAGTAAGAAAGCCGTCCCAAACGAAACCTGAGATTACTTCTTGCGATCAAGAAAAAAAAAAAGGAGACGAGTAACTCAACCTTTGAAAGGGACGTGTTCTTGCAAATACTTAAGGCTTCGTTTGGGATAGCTTTCGTAATGCTTTTTAAAGTAACTTTTTAGTAACAGAATTAAAATTTTTGTACTAGAAAGCTGCTTTAAGAAGCAGTAAGAAAGCCGTCCCAAACGAAACCTGAGATTACTTCTTGTGATCAAGAAAAAAAAAAAGGAGACGAGAGTAACTCAACCTTTGAAAGGGACGTGTTCTTGCAAATGCTTAAAGCTTCGTTTGGGACAACTTTCTTACTGCTTCTTAAAACAATTTTTTAGTAAAAGAATTAAATTTTTTGTACTAGAAAGCTGCTTTAAGAAGCAGTAAGAAAGCCGTCCCAAACAAAGCCTAAGTTTTGATACGAAACAATCTAGACAGGTTTCATTTTTACATCTAAAAGAGGTTTCAAAATTAATTAGTCATGTTCTTGCAAATGAACATTTCTAAGAAGAAAAAAAAATCGACGTGGTGTTTCCTGAGACAATTCTTATAGATACTCCACGAGGAATTCAAATCATTGCGCGTTAGCTAAGCCACAGGTTTTAACAGAGTGATATTTAACATTTATAAATACCTTGAACCAAGAAAACTTGTACTTCTTCTTTAGTAACTTGGCCTAAAATGACAACGGTAAAAAACACAAGGTTGTTTCTAAGCGTCAGCTCTAAAGAAAAAATCCCTATTAAAACTGAATACCTAACTCATAACAGGACCCTCCAACCAAGAGCAGATTTTATTTTCATGGTCCAACCAGAGAAAAATCCGCAAAGATTCTGCCTATATTGACTGAATGGATTTAAAAAAGATGCACCAAAAATTACCATTTACCAATGAACCCTAAGGAGCTGAGGAAAACAGACAAAAAAAAAAAGTAGTATTTGGATCATTATCAAAAAACAAGATAACTAATCAAGCAAAAATGTTCGAGTTACATGGCAGAAACATTATCCATGAATATACACCGGAAATGGAATCAAGAGCATAATAAAGACCAAATTTCAGTGTCGTCAACATTAACAGCAAGCACAACTTTGAAGAAAATGAATGATGTAGGTTCCTGACACATACCACAGGTTGTTTGTTATTTTGTTGAGAAAGGAAGCGCTCAAGTGCTGCTTCACCATATAAAATCTTAGCTCCACATCCATGCGAGTTTGAAGATCCAACAGATTCCTCATCAACGACAACAGCATCTATTTGCTCTTTCCCTGCTCTTGCATCAGGAATCTAAAAAAGCGGGAAAAATTTATTACCAGACCAGAGGTGTTTTGCTACTATTTATAAATGATTAAATGTTCAAATGGGGGAAAAAAAAACCATACTAGCCACAGAAATTGATTAAGGAAATGCCATTTAGCTCAATAACAGTTCGTTAGCATTGAAGCAAATTATTGTATATAGCATTAGCTATATTCATTTCTTTAAACTATCTTTCATGACGATGATATAAATGAGCTAAATGTGAAGCTTGGTTCATGCTTATTAAAAATTTCACGTCTCATGAAATGACATTACAATTACCACCATGACTAATTGTGGAATAACCATATTAGACTTCTGTAAATTCAATAAAACTAGAGGCACTGAAACATCTCCAGACCAACCATTTACTTTGAAAAGTACACATTTGGTCAGAATAATTGATGCAGGACAATCAAGCTAATGCAAGCAAGATGCAAAAATAAGCATACAATATTCATAATTTAAATTTTGATGGTAGACCCTCTCTCACGCCGATCCCTTGAATCTTGTGCACTGTTTCTCGTGGCCTCAGGCAGTGCACACTCGCCACCCCTATGGCCAGCATTCTTTCTGTCTCGCATCGCCCTTTACCTACATCACGCTCCTGATGGTATACAAGATGGGTAGAGTAAAGAGATAGAACCAGAGAGGGAAGGCATTGGGAAAGCTAGAGAAAATCTTTAGTGATCTTTGTCTTCTTCATTCCAATAGCTCAATGCAAGGTAAACCCAACCCTAATCTCCTTTAATTCGTCCGATAATATGATTCCTCGAAGGATCAACTTCCCTTGTTTCTCAGAGA
Organism: Dendrobium huoshanense; assembly: GCA_016618105.1. NCBI lineage: Eukaryota > Viridiplantae > Streptophyta > Magnoliopsida > Asparagales > Orchidaceae > Dendrobium > Dendrobium huoshanense. Next base: position 21,903,385 of record CM028359.1, on the reverse strand, counting down.
GATTCCTAGTATGTTTGGTGAACTCCAAACAAGCTTCCATGATACTTGTTATTATGAATATTTAATGTTTAATATTTAATATTTAATGGATTACCTCTAAATTTATCAAATCACACCATGATATCAAGTTATGTTTAAATCTACCAAGCTCGATGGGCTGGCTAGCAAGTGATACAAGAGCCTAAGTTCTTATATAATACGTTCAGTCATAGAGGGGAGATTTATTGAGTAAAAAATTCATGCCTCAACAGATTTAGATAAACCTATGAAGGTTTAGATGTTAACAAGTGATAAAATTTAATATCTCTGTATACAATGTCTTCTGGGTGATATTATCAATGAATAAATTTGATAAAATGAAGTGATTTTGTGATCAAGTGTTGAGGCATTAAATAATTGAGCAATTATTTTATTTACATTAACAATAAAGGACTAGTGTTCTTTAATGATTACATTATTATGAAATTGCAATTTTTCTCCTATTAATCAGAAAGGAATATGCTTAACCTAAGGAGCTTTCCCCTGATATAGTTTGTTAATCTTCTCAAAACATCCCATAACACTAATTATGATATGTAATGCTTAGTATGATATATGCATCTTATAAAATTTGGGGATTACTTAAAGTGATTGCTTATTCTGTTTATGCTGTCAATGTAATTTCATTAATGAACGAATAGTTAGTTTTGGAAAATAGTTAATACTTATGACTGCATTGTACATGTAATCATATTATATTGTAAGCACAAGTATATTGGTAGATAAAGCTTATCGCTTATCACTTAATTTTCATTTGAGGCAATTTATGCTTTTTATTTTTGCCTTTAAAACCTCCTTTCCCAAAAATATAAAAGCAAAAATTTGAAGAAAAAAAAAATGCATCCAAGAGCACATTCTTTTTATTAACTGTTCTTCCTACCACAAAAGCAGTCAAAAAATTATCTCAACTAAAGACTTGATAATAAGTGACAAAAGTGTGCTTCTATTGGATTGGGTGTTGCCAAACATAAGACATGCCCACTTTTTTGTTCGCAAAAGATTCACTCAGAATTTTTTACTTTACGCAATTTTTAGATTTTGAGGCTTACGCCTCGCCTCACAAATAAAAAAAATGTCTCAATACCCAATTGCGCAATTTTAAACATTGTAATGAATGAAAAAATACTTCTGTTTCCACACATAAGAGTGCTACCACTAAACTCGCTCCTAAACATATTGAGTAAGCCCCAAAGCTTACTCACAAAACAAAACTTGATACTCAAATAAAAGGATAAATAGTTCATTCTGACTAGTAGAATTTGTAAATGAGGGCCAAGAATTTGGATAATCATGATATTACTCACCAAAAAAGCCATTTTTTATACTTATGAGCAATTTTGTACTTGTTGAAGTTATTAAATTTCTAAAAGATTTTAAAGATTTTATCCAGATGGAACTCCCAAGGAGTTACCCCTATTTCGAGACAATCAATTGGCCTTGTTTCTAGGGTACAACTATCAAATCTCATTTACTATAATGTGGTGTAATTTTCAATTTTTGTATTTTATGACCTATGAATTATTATTCTTTGCATTATATCATATAGGTGTATTAGGCCAACCTAGATCCTAATATGTCAATTAAAAGCCCACGACCAAATAATACCTACCATATTATAAACCCACTAGATTATAAATTACACTTTCTTTCAACTCTGCCCTATGCATGTTGGGTTTAAACCAGCAAAGATTTTCTCTGCTCTTTAAGGGCGCCAGGCTACTTAGTAGATTGTATTGTAATATCTCCTTTTTTGTATCGCTCTTCCCATTATTCTTAAAAGCATAGGGGTTGAACTTGGTAAAACCTATAAAATGGAAATCAAATACCATGGCTAACCAAATATAACATGTACAATATCAAAACGCAAGATAACACATCTGCTTTGATCCGTATATGACTATATGTACCAAGTTATATTGGCACAAGGCTCTTTCAACCATACATTGGAAACAGCTCCAGGGACGTGGTATGCCCTTTATTTTGCATTGGCACAAAGCTTAAAATGGCTGAAATAGAAGCTTCATTGATTATCTTAGCCCATTTATTCTTGTTTGCATTTACATTGCGGGTACAACTGTAGCATTTTACAAATGTAGTGTAAAGTTATAAGAAAAGTAATTCTTTTGAAAGCTATTATGAATATTATAAATATGTTTTTTATCAAGTTGAAAAGCTCTTTCTTAAAGCCACCACATATTAGCAAATCTTTTTGTAAAAAGCAATTTCCTATCACAAAAATTTTTTAAAAACAAAAAACTAGTCAAAAGGAAACGTGTTTGCAATAAAAAAAAAAAACAAAACAGAGTAGAGCGCCGTAGCGGTATAGGTATGACGCCACAACGGATCAAAACAGAGCGCCGCAACATTGCTAGACAGACTGGACGGTTTTCTTCTTGTTTTTTGAAGGGTTGTTCCCTTGGGGTTATTTTACTTTTCTTTCTCTTGTATTTTGAGTGTGTAAACATTAAAAATGATGCATGTGAGAAGAGAAGCAAGGAGAGAGTGAGAAACAAGAGAGATCTGTACTTATTTCTCCTGATTTTCATAGTGGATTTCTTGGTGTGGTATGGCTTCTTGATTTTTTCTCTATTTTAGGTTTTCTATCTTAAATCCTATTGTCCTTTACTCTTTTACTTTCTTGCTAGTTTCGTCATTGTGGTGTTTACTCCTCATCTTCCCCAACAGTAACAAATGCAAATATTCATATTAAAGTAAACTAATTAGAATAAATAACTAATGATCGCTTAATGATTCATAGAAAGCATAACTCAAATTCAAGTGAATCAGTTCTAAATCTTCAAGAACAAATTGATCATTAGAACACATTAACACAACAAGGTAAGAGTTATAGCACAAACATGATATTCCAATATGTGAATCAGTTCTAAATTCAGTCACCCTTTCAACAAATTAATAAATATGTTAAAAGAAGAAAGAGAAGTAGAAGAATCGAATAATCAGAAACCTCATACTTGAAAAAAAAATCACATTCCAGGAGATTTGAAAGTCTAAACATATTCACATCCAAAGAGTAATAGCTAAAAGATCCCTACAACGTTTTTTTACTACTCCAGTTTCAAATTTAAGTTCGGAAATGAGCAAGGGGATCATACCTCATACATTGCTTCTGTCAAAATACTTTCTAATATTGATCTCAAACCCCGAGCCCCTGTATTTTTGGCAATTGCTTTTTTTGCAATTTGCCGCAGAGCTTTTTCAGTAAAATGTAATTTGACCTGTTAAATAGTACAATGTAGGAAAAAAAATCATTATTCCGTATGTCAATTTGTACATCCCTTCAGTTTTAAAAGAAATATGCACAAACCAAAAAACTCACATCGTTCATTTTGAACAACTTCTTGTACTGTCTCCCGAGGGCATTTTTAGGCTCAGTAAGAACCTGCAAAAGATGATTGTCAAAAAGAACAAAGATCAGGAAAAGATAAAAAGTAATAATTTACTGATGCTGTCAAACATGAGCTCCCAGGAGAGACGAGATAAGGTAGTAAACACTAAGGAGGAAAACAATCCACTCAAGAGCACATAAATGCTAAGAAAGACCAAAGGCAGCACAAAGATTTGCAAGAATAGCAATTTACTTGAAGAAGCTGATCTTCATTGAGAGCAGACAAGCAAACAAGTACGGGGAACCTCCCAACAAATTCCGGTATCAAACCATATGCAATGAGGTCTCCACTTTCAACCTACATAGAGTTGCATTACTCTAATTACCAAAGAAGTTACGGATGTAAATACCCTAAAAAAAAAGATTTTTGAACTACAATTAAAGATTAAATCAACATCCAATTAAATTGCACATACACAGTCCAACAAAGACGAAGTGATGGCAGCATTTGTCAAACCACCGGACCGCATGTTTGCACGAACAGGTGCTCCAAAACCAATAGAAGAATCCTGACGCCTATGATATAATATCCTCTTAATTTCATGAAAGGTCAATGAAAAAAGTCAAGTATGAATTCAATAACTATATCAGTTAACCTCTCAGATATAGTCTTCTCCAAGTCAATAAATGCACCTCCACAGATGAAGAGAATATCTTTTGTATCAATCTGAGAAGGAACATAAAAAAGAAAACAGTTAGCCGTAGCAAACAAGACAATGGCACAGTCCAACTAAATGGCAAGCAGAGATTGGGGAGTTCATCCTAGCTGTCACAAGGTAAATAATAGCAATCAGGAAAGCTAAACAAGGGACAGACATTCTTAATTCTGAGTATCCATTGAAGCAATACAATTTACTAATTACTGGTGAATTAATTACTTGATACAAAGAAAAGAAAGGGAAACAAAATTGAATAGAACAACCAGACTATACTATATGTCAGAAAACAGGTACTTTGTTTAGCGAGGTAAGAATATCTTTAGCATACATAATTCATATATATTTTTAAATTTTTTTCCACATTCGATTAGGAAAATAACATTATAGTTTAATTTAATGCCAAATATTTGCAACAATTAGAAGGAATGATTGAAAAAATAATGAATTCCTAAACTTTCATCAGCTGTTAGAGAATGCATTCAGCACAGTCATTAGATATAGTGACATACTTTATTATATTTTTTATTTCATAGTTAGGACAATTCTACACACATATTTAGATTATAGTTTGATGGGTTTATCGAAGAAATACATTTTATGCATCTTCCCTAATCATTGATTTCACATAGCAAGTCATTATTCTTTTAAAATTCAAATTGGGTTGACGCTGCCCAACAAAAGCCTTTTGCTTTAAATGAAAATTTGAAATTTACTGATAAATCATAATTGTAAGTTTCGACTGAAACCAATCAAAAAGATCATATTGGCCAAAGTTTCAACCAGAACAACTCCAGAATTAGCCAAAAACAAATATGGTCTGAGACCCATTTCAACTACTTTCAGTGAAAGAAAATGATTGAACTAGTCAATTCAAGCCAGTATCAGCCGAATTTCTTTTTTTTTTTTAATAGTTAAATCAATTGGGCCTTGTTTGGTTATAAGGAATTAAAAGAAAGAAAAAAAAAATTAACAAAGCAATTTAAATGAAATCTGTTTTTTTTATGAAGGAAATTAGTGAAATATTTTTTCATAATTACTGGGTAGATGAGAATTTCAGCTTATGCTTCTTGCAAGGATATGGCTTCTATTTCATGTCATTGATTTAATAAAATTCTCTTACTATTTTTCACTAGGGTTAGATAAGGAATTTTCCATGTAATAATACATTTATTTGAGTTAGACTACTATCATTTTAGAAGGATGGGAGCTGGAATCATCACACATCTTATATCATTAATCCACATCTTTGAATGATCAAAATTTAAAGTGGATCATCTTCCATTTCATTTCTGAAAATCATATTTAATTAGTTAAACTCTACTTCAAATCTCAATCATTCAAAAATGTAGATGAATGTAAGATGTGTGAAGATAAAAGCTTCTTTCCTTCTAAAAGAATAGTAGTTTAATTTTGATTGTATTATATATATATATATATATATATATATATATATATATATATATATATATATATATATATATATATATATATATATATATATATAATTTCCACAATTATTATATTCTAAAGTTATTTAATTTATGTTATATACAAATTATTTTGAAATATTGTAAACTGGGTGCCAGAACTAAAGTTCAACTTCTGAAGCTCAAACCCAGTTTTAAAACCTTGCATAAATGATGAAAAACTCATATTAGATATAGAATAGGGGTGAGGAGCTGCCCAATCAGGTTTAGTAGCAACTTTGAGCAGGATTAGCCATCCATGCAGCAGAATGTATCCAAATCAACCCATCCCCAATATAAAGTTTATTTATATTTAGGAAAAGGAATACATAGTACCATATCACCATCATCATCATCATCAGCCCTCAACTAGTTTCAGAATAAAACATGATATCATGCCACATTTTTGATAGACTGATGCAGTTCAGTAAATATATCTGGCAACTAAAATTTAAGCCAAAACAGGACCATTTTGAAGGTTGGGTTGATGTAAAACAGTTCCGCATATATAAAGGTAAAGTACATTGTATGAACAAAAACATTGCTTCAGTTACATTTGAGAAATAGCAGACTCGAGTTTTTATCCATTTTGGTAAAACTGTGATTGGATAATAAAGAAAAAACAAAAGTTACATTGTGAATTTCATTGGAGTCACTTTCCAATATAAGCATTAACTCAATAATTGGTAAGAGTTAAAAAAAAAAAAATTTGGTTCCTTTTTTTTTAAACATTTTTGACAATGCTAAGGAAAAAAAAAAACAGAAACGAAACTAGTATATGCATCATAAATTCAACATAGAACACTTGATAAATTCTATAGTGTAGAAACACCTGGATATTTTCACCACGTGGATGCTTTCTTGCTCCTTTCTCTGGTACATTAACAACCTAAGAGAAAAGAAAAAAAAATAAGAATGTGGCCAGTGGCAAGGGTTTGGAGGGAGAGAGGATCGTTCAATTCCTCTCCATGATCAATTATTATCTGCTTTGCAAATCAAAATTATAAAGAAAAAGAAAGAAACATAGAATAGAAAATATGCAAAGCATAAAGTTAAATGCAAGAGATAAAGAATGTTATTTGGAAATATGCGCTCTAGGGCTCACTGTTCCTTCAAGCATTTTCAGCAATGCCTGTTGGACACCTTCCCCAGATACATCTCTGCTAATATTTAGACTCTCAGCCTGCACACAATGTAAATTCATTCGTAAGAAAAGTTTCATCATAAAAAAGTATAACACAATTAATGTTGAATTTACAGAACCTTTTTAGTGATCTTATCAACTTCATCAATATAAACAATTCCTTGTTGGGCAGCCGCCACATTAAAGTCGGCAGCCTGAAAAACATAATTCACAAGGCAATTACAAATATATCTTTATGAGCAACATAATGTTTTGTAACCCATGAGAATGATTGAAAACTATATTTAAACTTCTTCCTTATGCCCAATTTGTTTTAAAGTGTGTTTCATCTAAAAAGACCTAAAAAGGTAGAGGTTAGACCTAAAAAGACTGGTTAGAAAATATTAGAAATGACATTTCTTTATTAGATTTAAATGAGAATTTAATTTTTAACATAGCACAATGGAGAAAAAGGATTCATGTAGCCGACCCATATAGTAGGATAAAGGCTTGATGTTGTTGTGTTCCATCTTAATTATTGCAAGTATTTCTTCTAGTTGTTCCTTTGAAACAAACCAAAGCACTTAAACTTGATGACAATTGTCACATCTCAAAAGATAGCCAAGTCAACATTCTAGACAAATTACATCACATCACTGACTTGCAACAGTCGATGCAATATGTATTCAATCTATTCCTTTCCGAACTAAAACCCAAACACCTTTTCACTATAAACCAAACGTGTTGAGGTAGAACGGAGAGGGGGGTTGTAATAAAAATTAAAGATCTAAAATTTCATCTCAAATTTTCCTTAATTAATGGATTTGAATTTGAAATTCAAACAATAAAAGGAGGGAGGAAAGAGAGGAATTAATTATCTCCTTAATTGAGGCCTTTAATTAAGAAGGAAAACATTAGGATAGGGGGGGGCGCAAAGGAGGAGGAAGGAAAGATGTTCACATTCGATGTATGTGGACCATAGCATTAAATGTGATGGAGTAATTAAATATGAAATTAATTTCAAATTTGGAGAGATTGGAGGGGCTTCCTAAATTATATCTATTGATTAGGAAAGGGATTTGAAAATCAAATTAATTTGGATTCAAATTAGAATTCCGCAGCTACCATCTTTAGCCCTAGCTTGTCAAACATATGATTGAATATGAAATTTTGGGTAGCCCCAATATCTATTAAAATAGTCTAGCTTCCCCTCTTATCTTCCCCCTCATCTTCATAGAGTGATTCGGGGTGAATCCCACTACAGAATTCAACGAAACCTCAACCACTTCCAAGTGTAAGGGTTCCTCTTCCACTACCACTTTCTCTTCCTCTACTCGGACTATTCCTCATCACAAACAAAAAGGACCTGCAAAGTGTAGTTTTTACACCTATGGCCCAATGTGAACTTCTCGTCGCACCTAAAACATAGCCTCTTAGCTCGTTTGTCCTACAAAGGAGGAGGGAGGAAAGATGTTCACATTCGATGTATGTGGACCATAGCATTAAATGTGATGGGGTAATTAAATATGAAATTAATTTCAAATTTGGAGAGATTGGAGGGGCTTCCTAAATTATATCTATTGATTAAGAAAGGGATTTGAAAATCAAATTAATTTGGATTCAAATTAGAATTCCGCAGCTACCATCTTTAGCCCTAGCTTGTCAAACATATGATTGAATATGAAATTTTGGGTAGCCCCAATATCTATTAAAATAGTCTAGCTTCCCCTCTTATCTTCCCCCTCATCTTCATAGTGTGATTCGGGGTGAATCCCACTATAGAATTCAACGAAACCTCAGCCACTTCCAAGTGTAAGGGTTCCTCTTCCACTACCACTTTTTCTTCCTCTACTCGGACTATTCCTCATCACAAACAAAAAGGACCTGCAAGGTGTAGTTTTTACACCTATGGCCCAATGTGAACTTCTCGTCGCACCTAAAACATAGCCCCTTAGCTCGTTTGTCCTGCAGAGCCGTATCAATCAACCGTTTAAAGTTTCCTCCCAGTCAAGCTACCAAACATTTCTCCTTTGAAGCTTCTCTTAAACCCGATACAGTCAGCACCCTAGGTGCAAGGAAGGTGGTCATTATGCGATAAGAACCTCCAAAACTGACTCCTTTGCTAGTCCTCTCAGTGAGTTCTTATTTTCTATCAAATGGGCAAACTCTATAGCCTCTCTCAAGTCATGGGGTTTTGCCACCCACACAACGGCTCCCAGCTCTGGTTTGAGTCCCTTCATGAAATTTCTCACTAGCACTGTCTCCGATAGTCTCCCTAAACTTCCATACAAAAGCTCAAATCTCTCCCAATACTCCACCGTTCTCACCTGTGTCAAAGTAAATAACTGATCATAATAGTCCCCCCTCCTGCTTGGTTTGAAAATGCTCCAATAAGTGGTCCTTAACTCCTCCCATGAACGGATCAGGTACCTCGTCTCCCTCCATTGGTACCATGCCAATGCCTCCCCCTTGAGACATAGAGCCCCTAACAAAAGCCTCTCCTCTTCCATAATCCCATTCACCACAAAATATATTTCTACTCTATAGATCCACTCATGTGCATACTTACCTTCAAAAACTGGCATTTTCAGCTTCTTGGCCTTCATATCCCCCCCCCACCCTCCCATGCCTTCCATGAAGCGAGCATTGGGGTCTCTTCACAGTTCTTTCCCCCCTCCCTTCACCTTTCACATCCCTCTCTTCCTTCAAATCCATCATGCCTATTCTCTTCTTCTCATTCTCTCTTACCTCCATATTCCATATCCATGCCCCTTCTCAATAGCGGCTCAAGGTGGGGTATTCCATCCTCTCCTAAAATTTTCACCTCTACCTCCCCTTGGCATGTCATTCCATGATTCCCGCTAGCTTCCGGTGGAGCCGCTTTAGTTTGAAACCCCAACATCTCCTTCATCTCCTCTAGATTCTCAAAGCTTCCTTCCATCGCTAAAAAACGCTCATTCAATGATCACACATCCTTTCGCATCTTCCCTACTTCCCCCTCCAACTTTTCTTCTGACGCCTCAACTCCACCCAGCCATAGGTCCCAAAAATTTGCTCTAATACCAATTTGATGTGTTTTGGAGATCAAATCAGCACCCAAAATAGCCAATAGACTGAAATCAACAGCAAACAACAAAAAATAGCCACCAAAATCAGAGAAAACAACAATGGTATGCAGGAAAAACACTAATAAAGCTGAAATAACAATCTTCAATCAAAGAAACACAATATACAATTGATTCACTATTCGAGTGTTGAATCGGCTCTCCCCCAATTTCCTATCAACAACTAGGAACCCAAAATCACCTAAGAAAAACTACTTCAGTAAATTCATCACATAATACATTTCCTCCAATGATCTCTCCCACCTATAAACTTTCCCCCTTAAAACCAGCCCTGTCCTACCATAAATGCATATCACATTTCCTCCAATGATCTCTCCTTAAAATTTTCCCACCATAAATGCACCTCACATTTCCTCCAATGATTTTCCCTTAAACTTTTCCCATCTATAGCTCTGAAATGAGGTGCTAGGACCCACAATATAAGATCCTTTTGGCTCATGAAATGAGGTGGGGGTCCACAACTGCCAGTTAGCAAAGCTATCACCAAGAAACTGATTTTGCCTATATATCCATCACAACAGCAACAACAATAAATCATGCTGACAAACCAGAACTAATTTGCATGGCGCATGACCATGGGAAACACAATTTTATCTGAAAACCTTCCTGCAACAGAATTGCCTATTGCTTCCATTTAATAGCTGTTCTGCAACATCTTTCATTAGTTGAGAGATGATGTTATCAAGAAAATAGGTATAAGTCATCCAATTTGGTTTATATAGTCTGCCTTAGCACTGAGACTATGCTTAATACTAAGACCAACTTGAGTTAATTGGACATAAACTAAAAATACTAGGAACCATTCTTGGTTTGAGAAAGATGTGTTGCAGTGCATGAAATAAAGTTATTGCTACTTCATTAGAATGAAGAGCCACTCCGCCTTTGTGTTCTCCATGATCATGAAGCCATGGAGAGGGTTTACATGCACTATAAAGACTTCCTTTATCTGTTTTCAACACAGCCTAAAAATGTTTTCCGATGAGCCACAAAGAAGAAACGCACTAAACAAACTTTTAGCACTCCTAATGGGTTACTGTTGATTTTGATACTAGCTTAATTACAATCCAAATATATTGCCTACTCTACGTATGTCTCTGTTTACATAAGAGCAGGAAGTAGGTGAGCACAAAGAGATAAGCTGCAAGGTGTGCAATGAAGTTATCCCAAAAGTATTTAAGCAGAATTTCTTCAGTCTCCATCAACAAACACCAAAGATCACCCCAGGGGACCAAGAAAGTTTCTGATTTGTATCCACCAATCAATATTTATGGCATCAAATGGATAATGTTAGAATGTGGATCATCAAAGACATATTTTGCTTCTAAAAGATCATATATATGTACTTCCACCACTAAGAATCCACTTGTAAATATCCGCTGCAACGTGTTGACCTATAATCTACAGCCAAGCAGAAACAAAAAAAAAAAAATAAAAAATGCAAAAATCATTACCTCTGCCGGATATTCTGGCAAAATGATCGCAAATCCTGCTTTGCTACAGTTGCCCATCCCTCTGCAGCGGCGCCGAACTCACGTCTTTTCTCCCGTATGCGAAACTCCCGCTCATTTGCGTCGTTAAAATGGGAGAGAGGCCTCACCTCTTCGGCTGCTGAACACGCTCACGATCTCCTCTCGCACGAAGCTCTCGTTCTCCACGCTTCATCCCGATTCTCCCCCTCTCCCAACTTCCACTGCCGAGACCTTCTCCCTCACTTCCTCCCACACAAGCTCCATATCTCCGAAGCCTCCCTCCGATCTCCCCTTCCAAAGTCGGCCGAACCCCACCAAGCCGTCCGAGCCCCACTCCCACGCACACAGCAAGCTCCCGTCACTGCTTCCTTCTTTCTCTGCAAACCGACCCAGAGCTCCTTCTCCCGATCTCATACAGCCGTGCCCTCTTCTTCCTCTGGCCGAGAGAGAGAGAGAGAGAGAGAGAGAGAGAGAGAGAGAGAGAGAGAGGCAGGACTTACCAACCGTGCTCCTCCATAGCCGAACCCGCCTCCTCTCCGTCTGATCCCGTCCAGAGAGCTCACCTCCTCTTGCCGAGCTCCTACCTAGCCGAACCCCTCTTCATACCCGCCTAAATCTCCCTCTTACCCAAGCCCTAACTCCACTTAAAACATAAGCCGACTCAGCAGACTCAGTCAACTCGGCCGACTCAGTCAACTCGGCACCCGACTCAGTCCATTTAACTCCATTCAGTCTAACTCACTCACTCAGCCCAACTCAGCCAACTCACTCACTCACCCCTACCCGATTTGAGTCTTAGGTATATACTTTATGTTTTTTTTATATTACTATTATTATTAATTATTTTTAATTATAATTAGTTTATAAAATAATTATAATTAGTTTTAAATTAGTTATAATTTTTATAATTAGTTATATTAATTCTAATTAATTATAGTTAATTAACTATAATTAGTTATTGTTAATTATAACTAATTATTTTAATCATAATTAATTTCAATTATAATTATTTATTATAATGTACTTATAATTAATTATAATATATGATTAATTATAATTAAATTTTTATTAATTATAATTAATGATAATTAATTATCATTAATAATAATTAATTATTTTATTTATAATTAATCTAAAATAATAATAATAATAATAAAATGGTTCTTTTATCGATGCTTGCAACGGGCTGGCAAACCCCCGAGGCGCTCACGTAGCGTTTAGGGTGGGAAACCGGTGCGATGCTCGCGACGATTTAAGAATCCCTCTTCAAAGCTTGCAACGAGCCGGCAAACCCCCGAGGCGCTCAAGTAGCGTTTAGGGTGGGAAACCGGTGCGACGCTTGCGGCGAAGGGGATAAAAAAATGTGTGAATTTGTTTTTATTTTATTTTTTTATATATATATAAGTACCCCCGAACGCCCACGTGGTGCAGAGGGGGGAAACCTGTGCTTATTTCTAACCTGTTTTCTTCTTATAATCAACAAACATAAACACCCTTAAATGCTCACGTAGCAGGCGGGGATAAAAAAATACGTTCGCGACCGCGGTGTCATTTTTGACACCTACCTGAAGCGCTCACGTAGCGTCGATGGAAAGGTTGCCTCTTGGTTTTTCCCCTAAACGGGGGAGACGCCGGGAGGCTGCCGAATTTTGGATTGAAAAATCCAAGGACTTGAACAAAAAAAAGAGCTTGGACTTGTGGACTTATTTGAACAAAATGAGCTTGATGCAATGAATTTAATTGAACTCAAAACCCAAATGAACCATGAACTTGAGCATAATCTTGAACCATTTAAACTCAAGGAGAGACTTGAGTCGGACCACAGAGAGTTTGTACAATGGATGACGATGAACCGAACTTGAACGATGCAAAGGATTTGATTTGGACTCAAATGCACTTGCACAACTTGAATTCAAAATTGAATCCACTTTGGATATGGACTAAATGAGGATGAGTTTGATATGCAAATCAAATCATATAAAGAATGTCATAATGCTCTAAATAGAATTATAATTTGTAAGACAACAGATTTTAAATCAAATGCGAGGGAACATATACAAGACTTGTGGACCAAGGGACTATAGGCATCACACATTTATAAATAATGATGAAGTTATAAAGAACATCTTGATGCTCTCAATGAGCATGCTAATTTATTAGTAGCCATAGATAAGAAACACAATATACTTGCAAGTGAAGGTGGAAGAGTCGTAATGAATACAAGCACAGTGGCGTAAGAAGATTCATGATGTGCACACAACTTCATTCATACATAAAGTGGCTTATAATCAATGCGGTGTATATCATGCAAATATGAATAAGAAGATCATGACGGACATTATGCTCACCGCCAATAACACATAATGAGTGCATATACAAGTTCCCTACGAAAGGGGGAAGTTAATATGCAACAAATACCACAACATCTATTTGACCAACTTCAGTTAATTGGCAAATGAAAGACATAGTCCCTCACAAGTACTAAAAGATCAATATGCAATGATAGGTCGATGTATCCTCAAGTGCTATGCATCATGTAAATATACATATGCAACATACATTGAATACTAAGAGATGCTTGTAATCAATGCAAACAATGAGGCAATTCACTTGCAAGCAATTGGTGGATATACTATAGATATGATTGGTCATCTACAGGCACAAGCGTATATTCAACATGTCATATGTAAGCCCCTACGGGTCGCTGCAGAGTATTTATTACACAATCAGCAAACTGTAATTTAAGAGAAAGCTTAAAAGAAACTACAACTAATGCAAGCATCCATGGGCCACTGTAGAAGACTCGTACCACACTAGTCTATTGTCCACAAGCAAAATACAAATGACTATATCATGTCAAAGTGACTACGGGTTACCGTGGTAGTTTCATCATACAAATAATGAGCCATTTAAAAGCACCTACAAGTTAAGCAGGAGATTAGTTAGTGCACTATGACCCGCCTACGAAAATCAACAAGTAGTGCACGACAGTCTACCTGTACGAAGCAGCGAATAACTCAACTCAGAAGCTGCTACGCTACGCCACCGGATCTGCAACATTCGTACTAGCAGACAGAAGGCGTCTACGATCCACAACTCAACGCCACCGGATCTGCAACACTCATACAAGCAGACAGAAGGCGTCCATAATCTACAAATGTTACGCCACCGGATCTGCAACACATATACTAGCAGACAGAAGGCGTCCACAAACTACAACTCAACGCCACCGGATATGCAACATTCGTACTAGCAGACAGAAGGCGTCTACAACCTACAACTCAACGCCACCGGATCTGCAACGTTCGTACAAGCAGACAGAAGGCGTATATAAGCTCTTCAAGGAAATGTTGTGCATTCAAATGACAAATACATGCATAACTACAAATATTTCAAAATACCCATACACGTGCACCGTAGTTTGTATACACATAGGTACACAAAGGGGTAAATTCAATCATAACCCGCATGGGCCCCGGCGAGCGTGTTATTGGTACACACGTGACGTCTAGGGATGCTGCGCGGGTTGACAAGCGAATTCAGGTTCGAAACCGATCCTTCTATACGGGTCAATAGAAGTCGACAGGGCTCGAACCATTAAACAAATACACGGTTGTGGCGACCAGTGTATATTTCAATACATTCATATTAGGCTTTCAAGGCCTACAACAATATGAATTCACTAATAAAGGCATGAAGCCTACGAAGAACCCGATCCTCTGTCGACAGCCAGACAGAGTCGACAAGGTTCAGGCTTTAAATGAAAATGACCCCAAACACCCCGATGATGGCCGTGTTGAATGAACATCTCAACCGGAGGGGTTCCCAAATAGTTTCCAATGCCGTTCCAAATACTCCAAAAATCCAAAATCAATCCCAAAATTCTAAATATTTAAATTGAAATAAATCCATCAACACTTAAAGCAAAGCCCATTCACCCTCCGCAACAGTTTGCCGGGGTGGACAAATTCAAATAAACTCTAGCTCACAAAGAGCGAAATGCCTAGTCGAAAAAATCACTAGGATCCATTCTCAAAACAATCTCCTGCCTGTAAGGACGTGGTACGTGTCCTCTAACCGGCGGTTAGCCGCCAAATGGCACCGCAGGATAAACGGTTACGACGACCCGGGGCCCTCTGAACAGAGTGGTTTTGCCGCCAAATGGCACCACGATATACCGGTTATGGCCAGAGCCAATACGTTCCTTATTGGCATCAAATCCTTGAGATATGAATCAATAGGATATGATCGATAGGGCACAAAGCCCTCTGTAAGCTAAGGTGGATTCAAATTTGTCCCCTTAGATAAACATTCAACCCCGGTCTACAAGGTCCCCTTGGACGAAACAACCCATGGCTGCCGACAAGGATCCTTCTGTCAGGTTGGGTCGACTACCTCCTCTGACTAAGTAGACCAGGGACCACGATGGCCCGGGACGATGGAACCATGGGATCTTGATCGGGCCCATCATCCATTCCCCCACCATCCGCTTTAAGTGCAAGATGGTGCAATTTCTATTTAAATATCAAATCTTTCAACCCAAAATCCAAACACAGTTTCCAAATTCAATTCATACCAATATCCAAACCCTATGCTGCAACTATATGCCAGATAACACGTATTCTATACGTATCTGATTGACGACTAGCCTTAATCGAAAGTTCTCTCTCGTGATCAGGAGGGGTAATTAACTATAGGGGCTTGCGCCTATAGGAAACCAGAACTCAGATCATAAAGTCCTCGCAAAATGAGGGCGAAATCTCTGGGTAGTGTCTTATCTACAAACCCATCTGCCTTCCAAAATTTACCCCGGAACTTAGTTCGTTAAAACTCCCTCGCCGAATAAGAAAAGCGAGCGAGCGGAGGCCGGGGCCGAATTTTTGGAGCCCACACAACGATATCTGAACTTCGCTAGAATGTAAGCCCTCAATTATATTTCTGACAGTTTCTAAATCGGTACTGTTTAAAAGCATACTTTAAAAGTAAAGCACAGCGATGCACTGGACCTTTGCATGGCTTTCTTGGGAAGCACAAGCTCACAATGACGCACACATGTTGCACACTTCGTCTTGTAGCAACGTATTGTTGTGCACTCAAATCCAGTTAAGAATAAAATACTAGTTCAGATCTTATGACTTGATTTAGCATATGCCACAAGAAGTAGGAATGATGGTTTGCTTCTCCTTCTTATTACTTGTAACCATTGAGTCGTTGCTTATTAGCTCCTAGCTCTCTCCCACAAAAGTTAGTAGCTTTTTGGTGATTCTTTTCATGCTCACTCCCGGGCTAATTCCTATATACTTTTTACTAGTTCTTGTTGTTGGCGCTAGTAACTTCTGGCTCAATTTTTTTTCTTAAAAATGCTTCTCAATGCCTCATCTTCATACTCCATCACATTACCCCACCCCTATCTATCGGTCTCTAGCTAGTCACTCAATCTCCCAAAAATATTATTGATTTTTTAAGTATTCTACAGTATTTCATTGTTTATATCATTTAAATATTTGTATTTATTTATTTTGAATAGTTAAAAAATTATTGTTAATAAACAGATCATTAGATTTGTTGAAATATCATTACCTTATATGGATCAAGTTTAGTTAACGAAATCAAGGTTTAAATTGTGTAATTGGGTATTGAGGCATTTTTCATTCATGAGGCGAGGCGTAAGTCTTAAGGCGTTTTGAGGCGTAAGCCTGAAAATTCAAAAATTGCGTAAAGTAAAAATAAAGATTAAAAGAGTTTTTTTATATAATATCCAAATAATATGTAAAATAATGACATTAACTTTCTACTGAACTATGAAGTGACAAATTGGCATACATATGAAATTAAAAATTGCACAATATGTAAAATAAAAAGTGATAAATTACGTGAAATAGAATTGTAATGTAATATTACAAAAGCAAAATAACATGAAATATAGGAATTACATAGAAGTATCCTATAACATCAAGTTCAACTATAAATACCTTCTTTCTTAGTTCCCTATTTATCCACATTTAATTCTTAAAAACAACTAACATAATTAGCAACAACTCAAAAATCATCTACACTGTTATCACTGGGGTCTTTATTTGAGTTGTCATCAGAACAAATTAATCTCTTTCCTACCTCATCCTATGGAGTTCAATGCCTCTCAATCTATTTTTGCTTCATTTTCAATCATCATTCTCTTTTATAAATATTTTTCATTAACATAAAGATGAGAATAATACTATAAAATTTTTAGAGAAAGTGGTGGTGGTGCGCGGTTCAAGTGATTCCCGATGGTGGCTATGGCAAAAGCGGTGGGCTAGAGGTCAAGGCGGTTAAGACGAAGTTGTTGCGGCTTGGGGGGGCATGAAGGCTAATTTGTTCAGGGCTTTAGTTTAGGATTAGATGAGTTTTATAAAAAATATATATATTGGGTGAGCCGTACGCCTCATGCTAGTGAGGCGAGGCGCACCTCAAGGCGGGCCTCAGCCATGATGAGGCACAAGCCTCATTAAAAAAGCTCGAGGCGTGAGCCTTCAAGCATTTTTCAATGGAATATGGGCCTCAAGGCGAGCCTCATATTGTGCAATTTTAAACAATGGACGAAATAACTATTTTGTACACATAATATATGCATACATGATATAAAACTCATGAATGTTTAAGTTAGCAAAAGGGCCTCCAGATAAAAGAAATCTGTGCGCATTACCTTGCACTTAGTGCTTTGAAAATACTATTATAAACTATGTAACATGAGCACTTCCACCACAAAGACATGTGAACTATGATTCAGACATTACATTCACCACAAATCCAAAAACTTAAATGAACTAGGGCGTCCATAGAAATCTCATTTCAGCACACATTTACACCATTTCTTGTTGGATATTCACCACATATTTCATACTGAAATAATATGATAAAATATGTTTTCATCATTTATTCAAACTGCTCCTAATTTGCATGGATACATAGTTGATGCTTAAAACTCGGATTTGATCAAGAATGTGCCCGTTCGGAGCAATTTAAAATACCCATAATCCCAACTTCCACAAAATTCCACAAATTTAATGTCATTATAATCTACAGGACAGATGGAGAAATTCAACATATATAACTATATGTCGAATTGTAAAGGATTGAAAATTATGGAATTAAATCCCATTTGCATTTTTTTCCTAAGAAAAAGAAATGAGATTATTGTTTAAATATTAATTTCATTGTAGCAGGGGCTAAAATATATCTTGGCATGCGGTGGTGGATTGGAAGGACAATTATGGAAAGTTTTAAATTTACGCTATGTAATCTGTAGTTCTTTCCAGCTGAAATCAATTCCTTTCTATTAGCTCTCGATTTAGAGTGTTTTGGCCAGGTGGAGTCAGAGTAGACGCTGTGGGGCTGATCACAAGCTGGTGTCAGGTGCAGGCAAAGAGAAATCAGAAAAGGAAAGAAGAAAAGGAAATCAGAGATTAAAAAATGAAAGAAGAACAGGAAAGAGAAAGGAAGAAGAAAAAGAACAAAAGGAAGCGGGAAAAGTGGAAAGAAAATGTAAATAATTGTTTTGTGTAAAGTTTTAATGTAAATTTATTTAATGGTTATTTAGGAATCCCATAGTATGTAGGGAGGGGAAATTCCAGAATTGTAGCAATGTTTGAAGTGAGGAAATGATGAGGTATGTTATACTGGAAATGACTTTAAAAACTTCAATTGGTGTGAGTTGAAATTTGTAAAAAATGTTATATTAAGAAATTTGGGATAATACAGATAAAGTATAGACCTAGACGAGTTCGTGGTGGCCGAATTTTAGAAGCAATGCGTCGAGAAAATAAGATATGTAATTTAATTAATACAATGAGTCTGATTGTGAATAGTTTGTATATATGCATTTTTAATAAGTTATGTGTGATCTCTATCTTGAATGTATTTGTAATTAGCTCGAGCCTGACGTGTGCTGCATATAGATTTTATTACATTTTGGTGTCATATATAATTCTATTTTATTGTGAATTGTAACTTGAGATTTATATAGTTATACCTACTTATGTACTGATACACATTACCTTCTATTAATCTACATGCATGTATATATTTATATAAACAAGTAACAAATAGTCATATAGCAAGTTATTGTAAAAGGAAAGGAAACAACAATGACTAAATAATCCTGAGAAATTGTCATGTTAGATGATAGGTAGGTGGGGACAGTGCTACTCAATAGAGGTAGTGTGACTTTAGTATGATGAAGCACACGAGCTATGATATGATATGAAGCTTATGGGCTATAAGAACTACGAGTTCTGGAACTTATGGGCTATAGAGGCAATGCGATCTCAGGAGCCTATAGGTTGTAGACCTACACCTAGACAATTAGACATGACACCTTCTAAGACTGGAAATGAAAATTATGAAATAAACAAAAATATATAACTATGATTACATATTGTGATTGTATGATTACATATCATATACAAATGCAATTGGTTTAAAATGATGCTATTGATATTACATGGCATGTAATTAAATGTGTAATTCAGATAATCATAGTTCTTACATGCTACATTATATTTGATAAATGCCTTGCATATTCTCTATTACGATTATTATAAACATAGGTTACTTACATACGCTTCTTATATGTACATGTTGATTTGTATGTTGATGCTCAGGTTTATTAGTTCTTTCTTACTCTTGATTATTATATTAAAGTTGCATATCTTTATAACCGTTGTAGCTCACCAGACTATTATTCTAACTGTTATTATAGAAAAGGTGAAGGATAAGATTAAGCCAGAATAGTATTAAGTTCAAATTTTATTTTATAATTATGTTTGTCAATATAAAGAAGTCTAAATTGAGGTTAGTACTTTATTAATAGTTACATGTTTTGATTTTCTTATAGTTGTTCTGAAGATAAAAATTTTGGACAGCTTCTGCTTATGCCTTATGATTGAAGAATTTAATATATTTTTTAAAATATTTTACATCTTAATGAATTATGAATTGTAATGTAAAGTAATTTACAATTTTTTCTCTATTACGCCCTGTGTCGCCAATTATGAGTGTGGTCGGCATGGCGTGTGACATGATGAGACCCTTAAATTATCCTAAAAAAAAGACTTTAATGCCATTAAATTGTCATTCGAATTGGGTTGTGCTCAGCAATATGTCAATCGGATAAACAAAGAAATTAGTTACTTATGCATTTGCCAATTACATTAAAAAAAATCACATTTCCCATATCACATATGCAGGAATAAAAAAGTATGGCATGTAAGATTCCAAAAAAAAAAAAAAGCAAATACCATAAGAAGCTTGTATAGTATGGACTCCACATCTTCGCCAACATATCCTGCCTGCACAAGTCAAACACAACTCCACCAAATTAAAACATTTCATAGAGGAAGTTGGGTATTTAGGAATACTAAATTCCAAAAGTTTTCATAAAACATCATAACCGGACTAAAAAAACACTAGATTATGTCAGTAATGAAAAAATACTTTATAATATTTTAACCAAAAGTTGCACAACCAGTATGATTGAAATGCAAGAAATCCAATGGTCATCTTTATGTAACTTTAAGTGTAAAACAATGTGTTTTTGATTATTCGGCTTCTAAGAGATGAGTGAACGGAAGTACAATTGAATTGCTCCTCGCATGCTACTTAACAAAACATACAGCCTGGGCCAACAGACAAATATCAACTGACATATAAAGTAATCATATGATTTGATCTATTTAAATAGCATTAAACCTCAGATCTCCAGGGTTCGCATCATTGATAAGTTTTAGACTCTCTTCGTTATTTCTCGGGATGAATATTGATTCAAATGAAAATTTGTAAAATATTCACACGATGGGTGGGGTGTTCAGGAATCACTTGCCACAACCTCTTAGAAGGTATACCAATTTGTAAAGGGGTTCAGTCAAGTTAGGTATGATATGAAAGATTTGTTCAAGGTTGCATTGATCAAAAATCTTTAAAAAAATGCTCAATTGTGGACCTTCATATGAGGTTGATTAAGTCAATATCCCAAATAGAAATGTATTGGATCAGGATGCAAATGAACCCAGGCTGGCCCGTTATAAGCTTAAATGAACAAATTTAAATGTTTGAAAGCATTTTACGGAATGCACCGATAAGCTTGTCTCACAAAACTAGCTTGAATAAGCAAACCTCTTAAACCTATCATGCGTGAGTTAATCTGCTTGTGCACTTAGCCTCTCTTCTCTGACTATCACCAACATGTTGCAGAAACCATAACAATCCTTCTCATCACAAATCATGATCTTTCCTCGATCTCTCGTAATTGCTTTCTAATCCTTGAGCTCTCTCACCACCATTGCAGATTCTTCCTAAGGCCTTTGGTCGTCCCCATCACAATTGGCTTAACAAACCATTGGATTTCTTGGGATCAAGGATTGTCCTTTTTTTCTAAGCACAACTTTATGACAAGTTAACGATAGAAGTACAATACAGGTAATAACAAGAACAACAACATCAAGTCTTTATCCCACTACATGGGGTCGGCTACACGTATCACTTTTCTAGTTTTTTTGCTTAAAGAATCCCTTAAAAGAACCCCTAAATTAAGAAAATCTCATAATATTTCTATCACCTTCTATTAGATTATTCTCACCTCGCCAATAACTTTAGGTCAGATCTGGAATGAATAGCTTAAGCTTTACGTGAATTGTGTTCCTATGAATATCATAACATTAAGAAACCGTTATTGAAAGAAATTAAAAAAAAAAAATATTTGTGTTGAAAAAAATAAAACCTAGAAATTTCTGGACTACTATATAAAATGCAGAAATTAGCTTAGGAAATGTTTATCACATGCTTCTTCTATCTTCTATAAAATATCAAAGTAAATGCTAACCCTATTTTCTAATTTGTGATTGTGGAAGGATGATCCTCCATTGTTTGGAAGATGCACCTGCGGTGCCTGCCCCCTGCTAATTCTTTAGTTTCATCATCGACACCTATTTCAAATAATATAAATATTGATCCTCGTGCTCTGGAAGCTCTACTCCCTCCTACCAGTGAAGATACAGAAGATCAAGATTTACTGAATCCTTCTGATTTTGATGGGAGCATTCTGAGTTATGATGCGTTAGTGGATATGAGGGTTCATGTCTTATTCACTAGATGGGATCACAATAAGAACAAAATTGATTGCCTCTCCTATTTTCATCAAGCTTCAAGCTAGACAGGCCAATCGAGCTTGTTCCATTTGATATTTTATTTTGTGCTATGTATTTTTCTGATCTTTGGGTAATTTTTGTTGATTGCCTTTAATTCATCCAGCCAAACTAATCATGACCATTAAAAAACTATGACCTAATTATAACCCAATTCAACAGGATTACAAGCACATATACCTGATAGAACCCAAATATGATATAGTAGTCCAGAAAACCTGTTTAAGAACCTCATCATTTAGCAAGTGCTTTACATGGGTGTGGTTAGTTCAACTGTTTATTTTTTCTTAGATCGTCTCTGTGTCAAAACATAATTGACTTCCAACTAATGTTGTAGACCATGGTTTAAAATTGCGCAATATGAGGCTCATCTTGAGGAACTTTTATTTAGTCCAGTGAACGTATGCTCCTCTACGTTCGGCCACCAATGTAATCACGCCACGTAGCATGAAGAAAAGTCGCTGACCCGACCCGCTGTATTTTGGGTTATCGCACGTGTGCATTTTTAAATGAAAAAAATCCCAAACAGTTCGAACAGCAACCCTTCACCTTTTTTACGGCGATTCGAATCCCTGTTACTATTTACTTCTGTTGTAGTTCTCCAGCATTTCCTTCCGAGTTCTCCAACATTTCCTTCGTAGTTATTCGTTTTCTCCGGTCGAAAACAGTCGCAGATATAATGCCTGAGGTTTGAAACGATGTACCGAGAAATTTTCATTCTTATGATATTGTTTATCTCGTTAACAATCTAAAAATACGTATGTTTAGGGTTATGATTAACATTTTTGGTTGTTTTTAAAACTCGGTACACATGTATAACTCGGTACTACTCGGTATTCGGTATTATGTTCTCTTCGATTTTCTAGGTATAGGTCGGTACACGTCGTCACAGGATAATAAAACTCGGTACACATTTCCCAGACAAGTTAGGTTTTCCTTAGTAACGTTCTACCATGTTGATTATTGCATCTCGGTACATGTAGGTACAAACCGGGTATACTTTGACAACAAATACAGTCGGTACAACTCGGTATAATTTTATTTAATATACTGGGTATAACTCGGTATAACTTGGTACTCGGTTTACGCATGAATACCGAGCTATACCGAGTTCTCAAAAATCTCGGTACAACTTGGTACTCGGTATAACTCCGTACAACTCGGTATTGGAATGTAAAAATTGAGTATTATATATAGAAAATATATATTATCGGTGTATGTTACGACTTGGTTGAACTACTAACAATCGGTATAACTTGGCACTTGGTACTCGGTACTCGGTACTCGGTACCCGGTATATGTAGGTATACTCGATATTTTCTTGGTTTTTCTTGGTAGTTTTTACACTTATAACTGTTATTTTCTTAGTATTTGTTACACTTTTTTATGCAGGGATATTTCCCCAAAATTCATTTTAGATGTCGGACTTCAGGATTTAGAGAAGTTTGTGATGAAATGGTTGAGAAATTTGGGGATCAATTTGTTAGAAGCCTAACTGAGCTACAAATTAACCAGTTCCTACTACTACCTCGGTTCCCACAGAATGTTTCTCTTGTTTATATGTTATTGTCAACGTGGGACAACAAATGTGAAAGTTTTGTTATTAACAGCAGGACTTTAGCTTTCACATCTGATGAATTAGCGTTGATTCTTGGCTTACCTAACAAAGGTATTAAATTTGAACCAGGGACTGGTACAAGTGCTGGAAAAACAGCAAATGACATAAGACATGATATTCTGGAATTGGATTCGTCAACGCCCATCGAGATTGTTAGAGAACAATTTATTGTCCAATATTTTCTTTCCAATGGCCAACTTCCGAGTGCAATCAACAATATTGGACGTTGCAAAAAATGTTCAGAACTTCAGAGCATACAATTGGCCCCAATCCATTCGGGATTTTCTTGTGAATGAATTTAATACAATAGCAAAAAAATAATCAAAAGGTCAATCATTAGGATATGTTAATGGTTTTGTTATGATTATAATTGTGAGTAAATCTTACACATTTTACATTGTTTTATTTATTTCTCTATTCTACTAGGTTCTTCCTTTCATACACTGATTGATATTGTTTAATTTTTTGTTTTAGATTTGGTTTTTTGAGCACACAAAGTTCCACCCAGTAGTGGATAAATTGGCTCGACCCCGTCTCCTTCGTTGGGATGCAAAATTTAATTATAGAGTTAAAGATGTTAATAATTTATTAAAAAACCTTCAGGAATCTGAGGTACAATTCATATCTTCACTCATTTATCTTTATTCTATATTTATATATTTTGGATATTTATAAAAAATTTGTTCCAGTTCTTGACAAATTTACAAGATATAACAGATTATGAGAAGACTTTAATTCAGAGTACTTCAACAAATAATACATGAGAGCATTTGCAGATTGTGGTTACACCTCTGACAACCACACATATGTCTAGTAGTAAGCCAACTGCATCTCTACCAGCAACTCCATCTCCAGCCAGTCCAAGCCCAACTGCTTCTCCTACTCCTACTCCAACTGAAACTGAATGTCCAATTGAACAGCCAATGAACAGTGATCCTACAATTAAATTGGTTAGTCCCACTGATTGTCCAAGTCCCACCGATTCTCCTTTCCAAACGCCAATCAATACTGATTTGCCATGTGAACAAGCAGCAATTAAGAATGATGCTCCTATCCTACCACCAATCCAAAAGAGAAGTACTGATATGCTCTGTCCATCAACAGAATTTAGACCATAAACTGATGCACCCCGTACTGAAACTGAAGAAACAAATTTGAGGATTATCAATCAATTCATATATAAACTTATTACACAGCATGAATATATGGTCAAAAAAATTTCATCACTCGAAATGTCCAAAATTCTGCTTGAAAAATGGGTGGAAGCATTGGAACATGAAGTATTCCAGTTAAAATCTGATAATAATGAAAAATTTTGTGGTATATATAAGATATTGAGTCATCATTTTCCAGACTATTTCAAGTCCGAGAAAATTGGAAGTCCGGCTCACTCAAGTTCAAGAACCGAATCTGACAACATTTTCGATAAAGTATCGAAAAATGTTGATAAAATTGTTGATGAAATAACGAAAGAAACAGACTTTAAAGGGATAGAAGTGGATTATAGACAATCTGAAGATGAGGAATACACTTTCCCTTCATCAGGAATGGGAGGAATTGCTCGAAGAGTACATATCAGGAATGACAGGAAAAGGAAAAGAGTTAAAACTCCATTCACAGCAGGTGATAGGAAGAAGAAGAAAGCTCAGCTTGGTAATGATGAAGTTGAAAATGTTATTAAAAAGAAAACATCAATAAGTGCAAGAAAACCAGTCACTCGTGCTTCCACAAGACTAAAAGAGAAGTTAACTAATACTAATAAAGCTTATTCGCGAAAAGAAGTTGCTCCTTCAGCTGCTGTTATTTCTGATGCTGCTCCAACTGCTGAAAAACCAAAAAGTGATATTTATGATGTTGATGATTACAAAGTTATAGATCGTCCGGCAATGAAATTTTTGGAATACCCAAGACGATTACTACTTAATGAAGAAAAGAGGAATACCATAGATAACTTTATTAAGAAATATAAAAAAATGTACGTAGTTTTATTTATAATACCGAGTTGTACCGAGAAATAAAAATCTCGGTACATCTCGGTATTTAACTTTTATTGGTGTTTTTTTCCTATATCAACGTCAAGTACATAGTTTTATTGGCAATACAGCGTTGTACCGAGAAATAAAAATCTCGGTACAACTCGGTATTGCTAGTTATTTGGTCTGCAATTACCGAGATTTCATATGATATTTTTGTGTTTCCTTTACTTTGCTGTGATTATAAATTCCACTAATACCGAGTATGAAATGCTAATATCGAATTGTACCTTCTTATTCAGAGATCTTGATCACACTTACATAAAGGATGACTGACTTCCTGATTCTGCAGGTGTAAAATATAAAGTTAGATTTGGCTTAAGCACTGTTGGTTTCACTTTTTTGGTCATTCGCTTCTCTCAATGATCCTTTAATCTAGCATTAGAGACTCCCTTAGGCCTCCGCTTTGCAGGATCTCTAATTATTTTGTGGAGCCCCTCAGTTATGCATTTATTTATTTTTCCTTCTATAATGTTTCGAACATTTAATGCCAATGCACTCATACCATCTATCATACACTGTTCTGCATCCTCATTACCTTGAGCTTCAGTGCTAATTTGATAAGCAAATCGATAAACATAATTTCTAAAAATCATGTTTCGGGAACCTTGATTCAATGTGCACAAACTCTTAGCCATACGTTGGACATTCAATCCACTATAAAGATCGTTCCTAGCAGTTGCTGACCATCTTGGAATTAAGTATTTCTGAGGAATATTAGTGACATCCAACTGACTCATCACTCTCATGCAATGAGAACACAGGATTCCCATCATCTCGAACTTTCCGCAGCTGCACTGTATAGTTCCTTCAGATGAACAAAACAAAACCGTCCACTTGTGTGAATCAAAAGTATGGTCTATGTTTTTCACATAAAATGTTGATGAGTCTGGTGAAGAGTGATCAATGCATAGTCCACCTAAACCATTCAAATACTCCTCTTCAAAAAATGAATATAACTTTCTTGAATAAAATTTGGCTGCTTGTTTTAATATCGGACTTCTTCTCATGTACGGTTGTATCTCAGTTTGAGAACATCTAAAAATCTCATCTCGTTCATTCCTACGCCAACTGTTCATAAGTTTCTCCAATCCAAGGAAACATTCGGTGAGAGAACTTGTAGCCTTTGAAATACCATGACAAACAAAATTGGTGGACTCACTACGTTGTGTAGACAATATTCCAAGGTTAAAGCAATCTTTGTTGAAAGCTGTAGACCACCTTTCCCTTATTTTGTACAGATCATTTAACCACTGATGGCTCTGTAAGTTTCCTTCGCTAATCATCTCATTCCACAGACTATCAAATTCCTCCGCGGAATCACACTTGATGAAGCAACTATAGAAGAGGCCTTTCACTTTGTTGTTACTATTAAAACACCAAACTTTGGAAGGAGCCTTCTTGTGTATATGCCATTGGCACAACCGATGTCTTGTATTAGGGAATACAATCTCTATCGCCCTAGCCATTGCTTGATCCTGATCAGTGAATATTGTAACTGGATGTTTATTATCCATAATTCTTAAAAATGTTTGAAATAACCAATAGAATGAATCAATTGTTTCATCAGATAGAAAGGTCATCCCTAATATAATGTTTTGCCAATGATTATTGACTCCAATAATAGGGGCACATACCAAATTATATTTGTTGAGACGGTAGTTAGTATCAAAAATTATTACATCCCCAAAGCAGTCGTAATCCACTCTCCCCATACCATCTACCCAAAAAATTTTACCAACCTGTCTTTCTCATCAGTTTGCACATCCCATGCAAATAGATTATCCTCAGCCGACCGGTTTTTGAACAATTCTATCAGCGAATTAATGTCCCCATTCTCAATTTTTGCTCTTCTCTCCTTTTGAATGTAGTTGTATGCATCTCTCTTGGTAAAACCCAGATTTTCTACACCTCCAACCTCCTCGGATAGATAGGAGAATGCATTTATTGTTCTTATTCCCGCATCAGCCATTGATTTCAGAACAGAGGCATTTTCTTCAGTTATGTGCCTTGATGATCTCAGCAAATGTTGATCATCCGGTTTTGCCAATTCATGGTTGTGTTTCGGGAATCCTGTGTTCTCATTGCATGAGAGTGATGAGTCAGTTGGATGTCACTAATATTCCTCGGAAATACTTAATTCCAAGATGGTCAGCAACTGCTAGGAACGATCTTTATAGTGGATTGAATGTCCAACGTATGGCTAAGAGTTTGTGCACATTGAATCAAGGTTCCCGAAACATGATTTTTAGAAATTATGTTTGTCGATTTGCTTATCAAATTAGCACCGAAGCTCAAGGTAATGAGGATGCAGAACAGTGTATGATAGATGGTATGAGTGCATTGGCATTAAATGTTCGAAACATTATGGAAGAAAAAATAAATAAATGCATAACTGAGGGGCTCCACAAAACAATTAGAGATCCTGCAAAGCGGAGGTCTAAGGGAGTCTCTAATGCTAGATTAAAGGATTATTGGGAGACGCGAAAGGCCAAAAAAGTGAAACCAACAGTGCTTAAGCCAAATCCAACTTTATATTTTACAAATGCAGAATCAGGAAGTCAGTCATCCTTTATGTAAGTGTGATCAAGATCTCTGAATAAGAAGGTACAATTCGATATTAGCATTTCATACTCGGTATTAGTGGAATTTATAATCACAGCAAAGTAAAGGAAACACAAAAATATCATATGAAATCTCGGTAATTGCAGACCAAATAACTAGCAATACCGAGTTGTACCGAGATTTTTATTTCTCAGTACAACGCGGTATTGCCAATAAAACTATGTACTTGACGTTGATATAGGAAAAAAACACCAATAAAAGTTAAATACCGAGATGTACCGAGATTTTTATTTCTCGGTACAACTCGGTATTATAAATAAAACTACGTACATTTTTTTTATACTTCTTAAGAAAGTTATCTATGGTAATCCTCTTTTCTTCATTAAGTAGTAATCGTCCTGGATATTCCAAAAATTCCATTGCCGGACGATCTATAACTTTGTAATCATCAACATCATAAATAACACTTTTTGGTTTTTCAGCAGTTGGAGCAGCATCAGAAATAACAGCAGCTGAAGGAGCAACTTCTTTTCGCGAATAAACTTTATTAGTATCAGTTAACTTCTCTTTTAGTCTTGTGGAAGCACGAGTGACTGGTTTTCTTGCACTTATTGATATTTCCTTTTTAATAACATTTTCAACTTCATCATTACCAAGCTGAGCTTTCTTCTTCTTCCTATCACCTGCTGTGAATGGAGTTTTAACTCTTTTCCTTTTCCTGTCATTCCTGATATGTACTCTTCGAGTAATTCCTCCCATTCCTGATGAAGGGAAAGTATATTCCTCATCTTCAGATTGTCTATAATCCACTTCCATCCCTTTAAAGTCTGTTTCTTTCATTATTTCATCAACAATTTTGTCAACAGTTTTCGATACTTCATCGAAAATGTTGTCAGATTCGGTTCTTGAACTTGAGTGAGCCGGACTTCCAATTTTCTCGGACTTGAAATAGTCTGGAAAATGATGACTCAATATCTTATATATACCACAAAATTTTTCATTATTATCAGATTTTAACTGAAATACTTCATGTTCCAATGCTTCCATCTATTTTTCAAGCAGAATTTTGGACATTTCGAATGATTAAATTTTTTTGACCATATATTCATGCTGTGTAATAAGTTTATATATGGATTGATTGATAATCCTCAAATTTGTTTCTTCAGTTTCAGTACGGGGTGCATCAATTTATGGTCTAAATTCTGTTGATGGACTGGGCATATCAGTACTTCTCTTTTGGATTGGTGGTAGGATAGGAGCATCATTCTTAATTGCTGCTTGTTCACATGGCAAATCAGTATTGATTGGCGTTTGGAAAAGAGAATCAGTGGAACTTGGACAATCAGTGGGACTAACCAATTTAATTGTAGGATCACTGTTCATTGGTTGTTCAATTGGACATTCAGTTTCAGTTGGAGTAGGAGTAGGAGAAGCAGTTGGGCTTGTATTGGCTGGAGATGGAGTTGCTGGTAGAGAAGCAGTTGGCTTACTACTAGACATATGTGTGGTTGTCAGAGGTGTAACCACAATCTGCAAATGCTCTCCTGTATTATTTGTTGAAGTACTCTGAATTAAAGTCTTCTCATAATCTGTTATATCTTGTAAATTTGTCAAGATCTGGAACAAATTTTTTATAAATATCCAAAATATATAAATACAGAATAAAGATAAATGAGTGAAGATATGAATTGTACCTCAGATTCCTGAAGGTTTTTTAATAAATTATTAACATCTTTAACTCTATAATTAAATTTTGTATCCCAACGAAGGAGACGGGGTCGAGCCAATTTATCCACTACTGGGTGGAACTTTGTGTGCTCAAAAAATCAAATCTAAAACAAAAAATTAAACAATATAAATCAGTGTATGAAAGGAAGAACCTAGTAGAATAGAGAAATAAATAAAATAATATAAAATGTGTAAGATTTACTCACAATTATAATCATAACAAAGCCATTAACATATCCTAATGATTGACCTTTTGATTATTTTTTTGCTATTGTATTAAATTCATTCACAAGGAAATCCCGAATGGATTGGGGCTAATTGTATGCTCTGAAGTTCTGAACATTTTTTGCAACGTCCAATATTGTTGATTGCACTCGGAAGTTGGCCATTGGAAAGAAAATATTGGACAATAAATATACAATAAATTGTTCCCTAACAATCTCGATGGGCGTCGACGAATCCAATTCCAGAATATCATGTCTTATGTCATTTGCTGTTTTTCCAGCACTTGTACCAGTCCCTGGTTCAAATTTAATACCTTTGTTAGGTAAGCCAAGAATCAACGCTAATTCATCAGATGTGAAAGCTAAAGTCCTGCTGTTAATAACAAAACTTTCACATTTGTTGTCCCACGTTGACAATAACATATAAACAAGAGAAACATTCTGTGGGAACCGAGGTAGTAGTAGGAACTGGTTAATTTGTAGCTCAGTTAGGCTTCTAACAAATTGATCCCCAAATTTCTCAACCATTTCATCACAAACTTCTCTAAATCCTGAAGTCCGACATCTAAAATGAATCTTGGGGAAATATCCCTGCATAAAAAAGTGTAACAAATACTAAGAAAATAACAGTTATAAGTGTAAAAACTACCAAGAAAAACCAAGAAAATATCGAGTATACCTACATATACCGGGTACCGAGTACCGAGTACCAAGTGCCAAGTTATACCGATTGTTAGTAGTTCAACCAAGTCGTAACATACACCGATAATATATATTTTCTATATATAATACTCAATTTTTACATTCAAATACCGAGTTGTACGGAGTTATACCGAGTACCAAGTTGTACCGAGATTTTTGAGAACTCGGTATAGCTCGGTATTCATGCGTAAACCGAGTACCAAGTTATACCGAGTTATACCCAGTATATTAAATAAAATTATACCGAGTTGTACCGACTGTATTTGTTGTCAAAGTATACCCGGTTTGTACCTACATGTACCGAGATGCAATAATCAACATGGTAGAACGTTACTAAGGAAAACCTAACTTGTCTGGGAAATGTGTACCGAGTTTTATTATCCTGTGACGACGTGTACCGACCTATACCTAGAAAATCGAACAGAACCTAATACCGAATACCGAGTAGTACCAAGTAATACATGTGTACCGAGTTTTAAAAACAACCAAAAATATTAATCATAACCCTAAACATGCGTATTTTTAGATTGTTAACGAGATAAACAATATCATAAGAATGAAAATTTCTCGGTACATCGTTTCAAACCTCAGGCATTATATCTACGACTGTTTTCGACTGGAGAATACGAACAACTACGAAGGAAATGCTGGAGAACTCGGAAGGAAATGCTGGAGAACTACAACGGAAGTAAATAGTAACAGGGATTCGAATCGCCGTAAAAAGGTGAATGGTTGCTGTTCGAACTGTTTGGAATTTTTTTCATTTAAAAATGCACACGTGCGATAACCCAAAATACAGCGGGTCGGGTCGACGACTTTTCTTCATGCTACGTGGCGTGATTACATTGGTGGCCGAACGTAGAGGAGCGTACGTTCACTGGACTAAATAAAAGTTCCATCTTGAGGCCCGCCTTTGCGCAATTCCAGTAAAAAACGCCTCGAGTTTTTTTATGAGGCTTGTGCCTCAACTTGGTTGAGGCCCGCCTTGCCTCACTGGCATGAGGCTTAAGCCTCACGCTATATATATTAAAATTTACATAAATCTTGAAGTAAATGCCCGACATTGGACTCTATAGGAGAGGAGGAAGGGGAGAGAGAAGTTCATCATAATGATGATTCAAATAAAGAACCCTTCAGTGATGACAATGTTGATGACTTATGAGTTCTTATGAGATATGTCATTGCTATTTGTTTTTGGAAATTGGAATTATATGTTAATGAAAAGAATACTGAGATTTGGGAAAGATAGAATTTTGAGTTGAACTATATTTCATGTTGTCGTATTATTGGGATATTTTGATTTCACTTCATATCTTATGCTTTTTTATGTTTTATATTATTCACTCATTAGTATATAAAAAATTTATCATTTTATGTTTACGCAATCTTTTGATTTTGAGGCTTACGCCTCAAAACGCCTTGAGGCTTACGCCTCGCCTCACGAGTGAAAAACGTCTCAATACCTGAATACGCAATTTTAAACATTGTTGTAGACAAAAGCAAATATAACAGATAGAAAAACCTACATCGTCAATTAGAACAAGATAGAATAAAATATCCTGAAGCAGACAACGTATATGCAACCTAAGAACAAAAATATCATCATATGATGATGAAAGAATATTCTCATCAATGAACAATTTTATATCGAACTTCTAAAGAAATAAATGTAGAGATTTCATGAAAGCTAAGTCTTATAGTACAAAGAAAACTTGCCTGAGTGAGGGTTGTGGCATCAGCAATGACAAAAGGTACATTCACAAATCGTGCCAATGTTTTCGCTAGTAGTGTTTTCCCTGTCCTTGAAAGAAGAGTTTACAAATGCATAAGCATAGATAAGCATGAATGACTTTTTTTAGAGAAAGTTCATCACTAGTTACTGCAAAATCCATGTGGGGAAACAATAAACAGAAAATAATGCGAACTATGCATTTTCACCTCACAAAACAACGCCAAAATTCCAAAACAGAAAAACACAATCTTACCCACATGGTTTTCAGAAAACGAATTTCAAATGATATTTATGAAAACAGTAAGAGTGTTCTTAACAAACCTTTCAGCATTCTTTCAACTAGTTAATCTAAATAAATGTCTGTTAGGAAAGAAAAACTAGCATTTACAATCTTGGGTAACATGACAAACCAGAAATAACAAAATATGCAAAACTCAACCTAAGCTTTTATATAGCTACACACTTGATAAGTTTCACTAAAAATCATCAATTAAAGTCTCTTTTTTGTGTCATATAGTTCATCCTTAAGTTTTAGTTTAGGTGTCTTATCAAGAAGCTCTTGTATAGCTACTCACCTAAGTTGTACTAAAAAACATCAACTAAAGTCCGTTGGCTATGCCATATGTTCATTATTAAGTTTAAGTTTTGGTGTCTTATCAAATATCAAATATATTGAACAATGGTTGGATAAATACTTTTCAAGGGCAGAGAAGTAATTTCAAATTGATCAATAAGTATACCATCCTCATAAACACACCTGTTCTTTTTCTGATTTTCTGCCCCAATCAAAGCTTCAATTTTTCTCAAGTTTTCTCTCTGTTAATCATTCCACTATTACTCACAATCAAGTCCTTCCTTAAGAGGAATACAAAAGGGGATGATATGAAGTAGAGTAGGGTAACGAAATAGATGAATCCAATATATGAGGAGAATTAGAGGTGGAGAGAAGAAGGTGATTGAGGAAATTGATGAATGAGCATCTTGGAGAGAGAAAGAACAAAAGGAGAATCCCTAGAAAGAAAGAAAGAGAGAGGGGGGTTCATCTTTAACTTTTAAGAATTCCACTCTTTATGTGCTTTTCACCTCAAGAGGATTTATTCAGCATGTGAATTCACAACCCTTAGAGAATAACTTCAAAAGGAAGAAAAAAAATCATGCAAAAAAGAGTGCTTGTTGAGGTTTGACTTAAGTTATCCCTTGCTCTACCTATACAAGTATTGCTCCCTTAGAGTTTAGATCCTTGCCTAAACTTTTTATTTCCTATTCGCAACATAAATTTAAGAAGTCATGCTAAGTTAATGTTACTCTTGTTTAAGTATTTGAAAATCAACCTCATTGTTGTCTGAACTAGCACTACGAATCAATTGGATTTAAACTTTTAATGGCTTATTAAAGTGTGACTTTGTTTAACCATCAAAGTTTTACAGTTACTAATGCATTCTCAAAAACTTTTTGCATACATCCTACATTAGTTTGCAATTGTCTACATCGAGAAACCAAAACAACTATATTTCAAATCATCTTCAACTCTATTGTAGATTACAAAACACTAAACACTATTGTTAGAAAAGAAAAGTCATTGCCAGATTATAAATCCACAATTAAGCAAATAGAAAAGACCAAACTAAGCCTAACATTAAAAACTAATAAAGACAAACACAAAATAGACTCGTAATGAAAAACTAAAGGTAGTTGCATTGTGTTGGTGGAAGGGAAAGAGAAGAAAGATAGACAAACATGCAACACAATTTTAATTTTAAGGTGGTTTTAAAATCATCCTAACATTTAATCTGCAATAGAAAGCATAATGCATATCCAGATATATTGAATATCAAAAAGGCAGCGCAGCTAACTTCCATTTTTTTTTTCATCAACCCATTGATGAAGATTACTCCATCCGGCAAGGACTTGAAAAAGTAAGGTGAAGTTCAATAACCCATTAGCTATGAAGCACGAAAACAAACACAAGATACAACATGGATGACATGACTATGGGGACAAGTCATAACTGTAAAATAAGAGACAACATGCCATGGACATGATGTTTCCTTTTATAAACTATTAATATAAAATATGCAGTCAAACATCTAAAACTATCACAAAATGAAATATAATATCATGCATATCATATAAAAAACTTAAGGACCAACAATAAAAAACAATCAACTATTGTTTAATTAACTTTATATATCAATAACTTATCATGTGTATTTAATGTCAACAACATTTGCATTAATTATTAGGCATGATTTTGACATTTTGTCAATATCAACATTCTATTATTGACACAAAATGCCAAAAAAGTTATTTATCTTCAAAATTACCACAAAATTTATGAACATGTTAATACATCGCTAACAGAGCAAACTTGGCATCACGATCATCATCATCAGTAACATCAATTTCCTCTTCAATATAACATTCAACATCACTGATAAAAAACATAAATTCCAAATTGGCTCACAAGGAAAAAATATTTTAATCATTATTGCACATCCAAGCCATCTCATGATGTCTCTCCACCATGTGGGTTGTGTGCTGATTGTTTCTGGTTTTAATTTTGGAAAGAGAAAAAAAACAACACCATCAAACTTATCTCAAATATTTAGAGCTGGTATTATGAAGATTCATCTCTTATTGATTTTTGTTATGTATTGGATGAGGAGTTAAGAACACTGTCATTGTTAGGTCTCAAGTCCTAGATGAAAAAAGTGGAGGATTATATTAGGTAGTCGACAGCCAGTGTAAACTTGTCGAATAATCATGACATGAATCCCTTAATGCATTATGTTAATGCTAAGGAGTTCCTTGAAAGCGACGTGTTGTATGGCCTGAATACAGCGAGAAATGTGCAAGGGCTGCTACATCGGTGTCCGAGTACAGTGTTAAATAGGCAAGGGTTTCCACATCATGGATGGATGTGAGCACAAAAGCTAGTCTATGAAACTAGAATTCAAATAGGACTTGGAATGTAAGTTCTCTTACAAGCAAATTAATCAAATTAATTGATATTATTATTCATAGGAAGATAAATATTTTATGCATTCAGGAAACTAAATGAGTTGGAGAGAAGGCTAAGGAGATTAATAGTTTACGATTTAAACTTTAGTACTGGTAGAAGTACTCTAAATGGTGTAGGTGTGAGTATTGATAATAATTTAAAGGATAATGTTATAAAAATTGATAAATTGGAGACATAATTATAACTTTGAAGATTATTGTTGATGCAAAGTTTATTAATATTATAAGTGCTTATGCTCCTCAAGTAAGTTTGGATATGTGTTTAAAATTAAAATTTTGGAATGACTTAGAAGAATTAGTTTAAAAGATACCTCTTGAACAAAGAATTTTTATTAGAGAAAATTTAAATGAACATGTTGGTAGAGACGTAAGGGATTTTAAAAGCATTCATGATGGCTATAGATTTTTGGAGCAACAAATGAAGGAAGTAAGACTATATTAGATTTTACTCTAGCTTATGATTTTGTAATTATTAATACCTTATTTAAGAGAAGAGATGTGCATCTCATTACTTATATGAATAGATATAGTAAAACTCATATTGATTATTTTCTTATAAGAAGATCGTTTAGATTGCAAAGATTGTAAGGTTATTCAGAGTAAAAGTTTATGTACCCGATATTGCTTATTGATTTCGAACTTTAAGATGAAAGGAACATAATATGAAAATATATGGTAAAACGTAGTTCTAAGATTAGATAGGGGCATTTAAAGAATGCTAAAAAAATATTATCAAGAGTATGATTCGAGATCTTAAGATTTTATCTATGCATGAAGAAGCGAATGTTATGTGGGAAAAATAGCTAATAATATTAAGAATATTGCAATGGATGAGCTAGGAGTTTCAAAATGAAAAACTCCTAATAACAAAGATAGTTTGTGGTGGAATCAATATGTGTAAGAAAACGTCAAAAATAAGAAGTGTTGTTATGATAATTGGTTTAGATGTAAAAGCTCTGAAAATTTGGAAAGATATAAAAAGGCTCGTAAGGTGTCTAAGAAAGCAATATGTGATGCAAAGATTTTAGTTTTTAATGATTTATATAATAAATTACATACTAAGGAGGATGCAATATATATGTATAAGTTAGCCAAATAAAGATTTAGTTCAAGTGAAGTGCATTAAGGATGAAGATCAAAAAGTGCTTTTTTTAGAAAAGAATATTCAACAAAGGGGATAAGTTATTTTGCTAAGCTTTTCAATGAAGATTGTGAAAATAGGATTGACTTTAGTGACCTTAGCACTCTACATGAAAATAAATATTTTTATTTTTATCAACGTATTAGTAAAACTAAAATTAGAGTCTTTAAAGAAAATGAAATGTGGAAAACTAATGGACCTGATGATATTCCAACAGAGGTGTAGAAATGCTTAGGAGATAAAGGAATTTCTTGGCTTACTAAACTTTTAATATTATTTAGAAGACTAAAAAGATGTCAGATGAGTATATAATGAGTGTGTTTATTCCTATTTTTAAGAATAAAGGTGATGCATAAGATTGTGTGAATTATAGACAAAAATTAAGTTGATGTGTCATACTTTAAAACTTTGGGAGTGAGTTATGGATCATATGTTACGACATGATACTAATGTTTCTCAAAATCAATTTGGATTTATGCCAGGTAGGTATGTTATGGAAGATATTCATTTATTGAGAGGGTTGATGGAGAAGTTTAGAGAGAACAAGGAGGATCTACATATGATATTTATTGATTTAGAGAAAGCATATGATAAAGTTCAAAGAGAAGTGCAATGGAGGCTTTTAGAAAAGAAAGGGGTTAATAATGCTTATATTCAAGTCATTAGTGATAGGTATGCACGAGCTGTTACTTGTGTTCAAACACAAGGTGATTTGACCAAGTATATTTTATATTTCAATTAGATTACATCAAGGATCAGCCTTAAGCACTTATCTTTTTGCTTTAGTCATGGATGTTCTTACTAGACATTTGCAAGAGGATGTGCCCTAGTAATATGCTTTTTTCTGATGATATTCTTCTTGTTGATAAGACTAGATAACGACTTGAAGGTAAACTCGAATTATGGAGGTCAACTTTAGAGTCTAAAGGTTTTCTTTTGAGTAGATCTAAAATCGAATACATTGAGTGTAATTTTAATAGTAATAGATCTAGTGGGACTTTGAACGATGAAGCCATTAATAAATGTACTTGTTTTAGATATCTTGGGTTTATTATTCAGAGTGATGGTGAAATAAATAGGGATATTATTAGTAGAATTCAAGTTGGATGGTTGAACTTGATGCATGCTTCGGATTTGTTGTGTGATAGAAAAGTACCACTCAAACTTGAGGGAAATTTTTATAAGATGATGGAGAGACCTACAATGCTTTATGGCGCAAAATGTTGGCCATTAAAAGAACAGCATAATATTAAGTGTTGCAGAGATGAGGATGCTTAGGTGGATGAGTGGATTTACTCTTAGAAACAGGATATGAAACGAGCATATCCGTGAAAAGGTTGGAGTATCTCCAGTGACAGATAACATTAGAGAGAGTCGCCTTAGATGATTTGGTCATGTAAAACAGTGGCCTTCCGATGACCCTGTCAAGAGAGTAGATGTATTAGATTTGGCCTATGTTAAGAAAAGTATAGGCAAACCTAAAAAGACTTGGTTAGAAAATATTAGAAATGACCTTTCTTTATTATATTTAATTGAGAATTTGACTCTTGATAGGACACAATGGAGAAAAAAGATTTAAGTAGTTGACCCCACGTAGTGGGATAAATGCTTGATGTTGTTGTTGTATTGTATGAGGTGTTAAGCCTATTATATGCAAACCGTTTTGAACAAAATCTATCCATACAACCTTAGGTCCCATTTTCCTTCCTAATCCTTTGGCAATAATTTTGCATAATTGTCTGAAGGCATATTTTTATGCTTAGTTGCACATATGTCAAACCCATTTTTTCACTTCTTGGACACATTGCAAGTGTATCAGAGGTGTGTTCATGTCCACAATATGAGAGGTTATGAAGTGTTTGTTCTTTATATTCCATAGAAATCAGCCACTATCATTAAAAGAGTATTTAGAGATATTTCATACAACAAGAGCACCTAACTTTATTTAGGAATTTCTCAAAATTTAAATATCTCATTTTAAATGTAGAGTTTATTGACTACTTTTACGTAGACCGGTATACCACGGATTCTTCCAATAATGCTGCAACTCTATAAAATTTCTCACAACATATCGCAGCAAGGGAAGTTGCAGAAATCGCTCAAAACATAGTTGCAATTTAGTCTGATAAAAGCTGGTATAAATCAGAATGCTTTGCAAGTATCTAACATATTTATCCCGCAAAGATTAAACATTCATCAGTAAAATTTAAAATAAAACTTATTTTTTTAAATAAAATGGGAGATTTATTTGTACACATTTGAGAGATGCAATCATGGGGTTCTAATTCACTTTGGAAAGTTCTTACTAGCTAACTCCTCTGCTAAACAAGAAAAATATGGGAGTAGAAAAGAAGGGATTGTTGGGTTGCCACTGGAGAGGAGAGGCAATACAGTATGAGATTGGAATATTCTTTATTTCTCTGTGGAGTATGGTTCAACAGACCATTGGTACTGATGAATATACTAAAAAGGTCATTTTCCACTATCAGAAAGAACCCGAATGTTGACAAGCATGCCAAAGAATGCCAAAGATGCCTGAAAGAAATGTAAATACGGGCAAAACGAAATTGAGAAAAATGGAAAAATGTCCAAGGCACTAAGACATTGTGGAATAAGTAGATTATTGGTTTTCTTCCACTATTTCGCATGCTGAGAAGTAACTAATCATGCTAACTCAGCAAACACGTTCGACCAAGGCCCTAACCTGCTAATTGATGTTTCGAACTTGGATTGTTTCATTTATTTATTAGTTTAAATAACACTATAGTGTTCGCTCAGGAAAGATGGCACTAGGCATGAACCCCGCTTTTTCGGCTTAAGGTTCCATTTTATCTTGAGGTAGATTGAATTTTAATTAACCAGAGTTCTCCCAATGAATGTATCGGGGTTGATTTAATTTTGGGTTCCTAATTCCTATGAGCACAAGCCCTTAATTACCCCTTCTATCGTGTAAAGGAGAACTCTTGATTAAGAATGAATATCTTTAAAAGTTTAATTGTTTTAATCTTGATTATGGGGAACAGAGGTAGACCAGATCAAGATATCAAAGTTCCATCATCCCGAAAATATTGTAGGTTTCAATATACCAATACTAATAATCGTTGATCGTAATGTCCAGGGAATCGGATTAGCAGCCATGGGTTACCTCCTCTCGAGGATCCCGAGTAAACTGAAGCGATTAGATATTGGTTTTTAGTGTTATGGGGGTTTGGAACTTATATATGTTAGAATGCTTAGTAGTTTGTGTTTAGGTTGGAGCTTATAGCTCCACTTAAGAGTTGTCTGTATGTGTGATTTAGATCAGGGCTTACGACTCCTCTTAGGAGTTGCCTGTATATCTGATTTAAAACAGGGCTTATTGCTTCAGTTAAAAGTAGTCTAAAATTTGAGTTTATGGTAGGTCTTACGGCTTCCATTGGAAGTGGTCTGTAGATTTGATTTGGAGTAGGATTTACTACTTTCATTGAAAGTTGATGGTAGATTTTAAAGTTTAGGGTAGGTTTACAGCTTCCATTGGAAGTGGCCTGCAAGTTTGATTTGGGGTAGGACTTACTGTTTTCATTGAAAGTTGTTTGTAGAATTTAGAGTTTAGAGCAGGTCTTACGGATTCCATTGAAAGTGGCCTGTAATTTTGCAAGAGATAGGACTTACTGCTTCGTTTAGCAATAGCCTGTAGTTTAGCTTTTGGAGTTTTGCGCTTCACATGGCAACTTCTCTAATAGATTGATTAAGAGCGGGTCTTACTACTTCGCTTAGAAGTAGCCCATAAGTTAGTTTTGTTGAATAAGATAGCAGTTACTTATTTTGCACTTCCTAGACAGCAGTTTACTTAGTTTGCACCTCCTATTGCCCCTAACACTTGTGCTTTTGTTTCAGAGCTTTTCTTCCAGCTTTAGCAGTTTTCCTTTTGCTTCGATACCACTTGTTTTAGTCTCAGTGCCTTTACTTTCAGCACTTTTAGTTACAGCACTTTGTTTTCTCTCTTTTTTTTCGTAGCACAGCTTGTTTTGCTAACAGTACTGCTTTGGCTCTTGTATACTTGCTTGTAGGTATTGCGGCTAGCATTTGCATAGCTTACTTCGAGAAGAGTTTTGTTTGGTTTAGTATAATCTGTTTAGAGTTTGTTCTGTAGTTAGTGTTCTAGTTTGTTGTTTGTGTTTTGAGTTTGAGCTGGTTTGGAGTTTTGTTTTCTAGAGTTGTGTTTAAGAGTTTCTTCAGAGGTTTACTTTAGTGCAAACATAAATGCTTGTGCTTTCTTTTATTGTTTTTTTTTTTAATTAACGAATTAATTAATTAAAAGATATTTTAAAATTCAAAATTAATCAATTAGTTAATTGATTAAATAAAAAATTATTATTGAGCTCTAGTAATATTTAAATCATTTAATTAGTTTGAATAATTAGTATTTTTATTTATT
The DNA here is from genome assembly GCA_016618105.1 of Dendrobium huoshanense. NCBI lineage: Eukaryota > Viridiplantae > Streptophyta > Magnoliopsida > Asparagales > Orchidaceae > Dendrobium > Dendrobium huoshanense. The sequence continues at coordinate 21,861,737 of CM028359.1, read as the reverse complement.
AATTAATTAATATATTTTATTAACTAATTAATTAAAATTAGCTGGTTCAATCAATTAATTGGTTAATTAGTTCATTAGAATTTTAATTTTATTTTTAATTAATTAATTGGGTTATTAGTTAGTTTAAAAAGATTTAATAAATTAGTTAATTAATTAAATAAGTTTTATATCACATTTTACATTTATTAACTAATTAGTTAACTATTTAATTTATTTTATTTTATTTTTAAATTGATGCTCGAATTATATTCAAATCAATTGGTTAATTAATATTTTAATTAATCAATTAATTTTATTAATTTCTCAATTAATCAATTAGCTTTATTAATTTGATCAATTAATCAATAATTGATTATAGGATTTTTTTTATCAAAATTCTAATTGATTAATTAATCAATTAATTTTCAAATTAAAATTTTAATTAATTAATTAACAGTTATGCTCTCCAATGGCTTTAATAAATCGAGCAAACTTCGGACGTTCGCTCCCCACGAGGGGATGTCGGGAGGGCACTTGCTCTTTTAAACCGGTCTAGTCGAATATGATTCGACGACCAAGGGCTTCGAGACAATGATTGGTATCGAAATCAATCTTCAGGGCTTCCAATTGGGCACTTGTTAGGAAGCTTTTGTGATTCGGTATTTCCTTGAAAATTCGACAACCTCCAAGTATCCCTTCCCTCTGAGGGGAGGTTGGTCAAATCCACCTGACCAGATAGGATTCGATGGTCAAGGGCTTCATGACGATAATTAGTCCCAGAATTGGTCTTTAATTTCTCTGATTTGCGATTGGGAGGCTTAATTTAAATTTTTCTTTATCTTATGTATATTTATATATCTATGCAGTCACTTCCCTTCCACCCCTCTTACCCAAAATTTCAAACAAGAGAAGGCTTAAGTGGAATCGAGCTTGTGGTTCAGGCGAGAGGCACGGTAGATGAGAGCAGGGAGGTGTTTCATGTGACAATTCGTGCGGGAGATCGACTGTAGTTGGTGTCCACATGGGCTATTGTGCACGAAGGTCGTTCATGGGAACCTGGTGTCGCGCGAGTCGAAGCAAGAGTCAAGGTCAGGCTCGTCCGTGTGTGGGAGTAGCACATGAGGTTGCGTGCAGGAGGTCTTGTTCACGCAAGACAGACGAGAGCAGGGGATCAAGCGGACCGATCTAGGTCGGTCGCAGGTCGTTCAGTCCAGCAAAATAGGCGTGAGGGCCGCTGTGCTGTTGGAGCCGGAGCCTGTGCGGGAGGAGTTCAGACACCAATGCAGGGGGCAGAGCAGCTGGGAGGTTTGCGTGAAAGCTCAGGAATAGGGGTCAGACATGTAAACGAGCGGGAGCGGGCTTCGATTGAAAAATCAGTGTAAGTCCTTATTTTTTGCATTTTTTCGTTGTTTTATACAAGCCATTCCACGACAACATGCTATTCATTTTTCGACAACATGCACGTTCGACTTGGTGATGTGCCGACGTGATCTTTCTTCCTTTTTCTTCTTCTTTTTTTCCTTTTTTCCTTTTTTTTAATTTAATTTTCAACATATAGTATTATTAATACTCATATGTGATTCCAACAATCTCTCTTAAAAGATACACTCCATTAGAAAACAAGAATGCTCAATGTCTCAATGTTAGCTCCCAACTTATCATTTTTTTTCCAGAAAAATCATTGAATAAGACTTTTCCTGCCAAAAATATGATATCTAGAAAGATAAGCTGAACCATTTAGATGTAGACTGTGTAAAATTGGGATTACATTAAAAGGAATCAGGCAAATAAAACATTTCTGATGAATGATAATGATCATGAACATTTCTTATTAATTAAAAGCATTTTATACACAAATAATGGACAATTATAGACGCACAAGAGAATTTAATAAAGTTGAAAAAGCTATGAGGATACCTGAGCCCGTTGGACCCATCAAAAGAATGTTGCTTTTCTCCAGTTCCACTGTATCATTATCATTAATAGTAGATCCACCAGAAATTGAATCTGCTGCAGACCTAATATTCAGTGTCATTAAATAAACATGAGGACAAACTCTCCCAAATGTTCTAGGCGCATGAATGAAAAATATTTCTAAGGAGATGAGATGTAAATCTAACCAGTTTGACAAGTTATCATAATAGATCCTCTTGTAATGATTGTAGACTGCAACAGAGAGTACCTGTAGCCGTAAAGGCGGTAAAGCATTTGCTTTTATCCACAAAACGGGTTGCAAATCACATACAAAACAAATAGCTGAAAAGCACAATGCACTCCTAGAATTTCTGAAAATGTCATTAGATGCAATTGAAGTATTATTGTTTTTATCAACAAGAAAGCTAAATTTTTGTGTGTAAGGGACAAACTTCAAAATAGCCCCCTGATTGTTCACATATGATCGATTTAGCACAAAAATATCACGTTGATCCAATTTAATCCTTCAACTATACAAAATTCATCCAAAATAATGACTTCGGGCTTAAATTAGAATCAATTTTGTACAGTCGAGGGACTAAATTATGATCAACTTTATATAACAATTACAACATAAGTGGTCATTTTAAAACAATTTTATATAGTCAAGAGACCAAATTGGAGCCACATGATACTTTGGGACTAAATTGGCCACACCCGAATAGTTTTGAAATAATTTTGAGATTTTTCTATATAAAAAATTTATTATGTTAACATGAAGTAACACATTAAGAAATTCTAAAAAACTTCATCCACAACTTTGCATCACATTGCAGCAATTACAAACACAACTTAATCAGGAAAAAAGCTCAAAATAATCCCCTAACTATTCGTGTGAGGACAATTTAATCCTACAATATCAAAATCTCAAATTTAATCCATCGACTATATAAATTAATTTCTTTTTCTTTTTTTTTTGGGGGGCGGGGGGGTTTCTAAAAATAGTCGGGGACTATTTTTGGCTTTTTCTTAACATCAATTGTCGTAATCTCCTAGTCCTGATTTTAAGATTAGAGCAAATCCCTAAACCTAGGTTGTGCCAACACTTCCACAAGACTCATATGTGCCTTTGAAACAAGTGCTAGACACAAACATGATTAAACAATGTTCTCTAGTATGGACATCTTCCAACATTTGCTAAACATGGTCATGTCTAAACACTCAAGCAGTTTTTTCTATCTAACAAAAGAAAGATGAGTCATAATGGGCGGTAGCAAAAAAAAAAAAAAAAAAAAAAAAAAAATTAATAATAATAATAATAATGGGCGGTAGCAAAATAGCATAGACAGTTACTAACACACTTAGTTTGATGTTCTTGTCCCACCTCGATATACAGTTTAGGGCATGAGCTTAAAAGCTGAGTTCATATTTGAGAATTTATTTTTCTATTAATTTAAATAGGCCCCTTTTTCTATTAATTTAAATAGGCACACAGCCATGGAACCAAGAAAGAAATGCAGATGTTGATGAGTAACTTCGAAAATTTTCACTTAGATAAAGGGTGTTGTAATAGATCAAATATGAATTTTGAATCATTATTTTTCATAATTACGATTTAGTAGTACAGTTTGGCAAAATATAATCTTCTTTGATAATTATTAAGCACTTTATTACATACAAATGATAGTGCTGCAGACTTTGTGTTTGATACAGTTTATTAGTGAAATAACTTTTTATTAGATATTTCATCAGGCATATATCAATCTCAAATCAGCCCATAAATCCACACCTAGTCAACCATTCCTTAATCTTGCACCAATCTTAATCCTTTCGCAACATTTCAACTGACCCTAGAAACATTTCCACCATCCCCAGTCATCTGGTAACAGAGACAAAGGGATCTAAAACCTCAATACCAATTGTCCTAAAAGAGAGAGAAATAATCAATCCTAAGAGGTACACCACTACAAGTAACAAATCAAACTGTTTATTTCTTAATCAAACCGTTGAATCTCTTTGCTAAGATTTTTCTACACCAAGAAACTTTTGCTTCGAAAAGAGATCTTCAACTTAAGCAAAAAATCTTCATCATCATAACAAGCATCACCACTTGGAGTTCAGAGGCAAGTCAAATAAAATCTTTAAAATTGGAGGCAAGAAGCAGCACTCAGATAAAGGGATTTCTTCTCCAACAAAGGCTTCCTTGGAAGAGGAGCATCACCAAATGAATTCTTTAATCTTAACCTACAATGCAGATTTTCCATATAACATTCGCTAGATTTATCTTTGTGATATATGTTGCTTTATTTCAGGTTCAAAATTAGCATTGGTCTTTAATTGTGCTATATTACAAGAGCATATATAGACAAGGAAAGACAAAAGAAGAAAAAAAAGGTGCAAAATCGAATAGAAGTTTTTGTGTCCAGCCAAAACTAAAAGGTCTTTTCTAAAAATAAAGGCTTAAATCACATAATGAGAGTTTGGGATGTAAGTGGCCTTTGTGTCATCCTTCTCACCTAAAAGTTCCTTTTGGGCAAAGTTAACCCAATAACCCAGTACATTTTACTCCCATTATTACTATATTTTCAAAGCATTCTTCTAGATGCATTACTTCCATGCCACTTAAGTCTAAAACCCTATACCAGGTAAAGGAGCCCAATAGGAGATTGGGAAAACTAGAGTTTAGCATAAAAACCATAAGTAATAAGTCACAAAAATGATGTTAGGTAACTTAGGTTCATATAGATAAAAAAAAAATTTAATCTTGAGAAATTGCTAAAACAAGTTTTGCTAAACTAACACACCCATGATTTTGAAGATGACCAAGAACTTTGCCTTAACTTTCACGCAAACACTAGAAGGCCTCACAACACAACACCATAAGGAAAAACCATATGATGCCCAAATAGGACAATAAAAATCAAGGCACCCACTTTTAATGGCACCCATGACCCAAATAAATTTTGAGATTATCTCACCAAAATTAATGAATTCTTTAACTAGTACAAAAGAACAACTACCAAAAAGTAAACTCTAATAAACTTAACTAATTGGTCAGTCAAAACTCTATTGGAATAATTTATTGGCTAAGGAAAAAAGAAATGGTAGAAGAGTTATTGAGTGGGAGGCAATGAAAGAAGCACTTAGTACCGAGTATTGTGTTGGCATTATGTCAGAAGTTGCATGAGGCAATGTGACAAGATGGTGACTAATATCAAAAAACTTTCAAAGATTTCATAGATAGAGCCAACTGGCCTTAAAATCATTCAATGTATTTGTCCGTGGACTAAAGATGGACAAAAAAATTAAAGTTGAGTTACATAACCCTCATAACTACAAAGATGTTTTTCACATTGCTACATTAATACTAAAACACAATAGGTACTTAGTCATTTTCAAACCACAATCATTTATCCCATCTACTTCTAGGCCTAAAGTTAAACCTGCCACCACCCCATCTAACAATCAACCAACTAGAACAATAGGAGGAAATAGCCATAAAATATAAAAGACATTGTCTAACATACTTCATATAAGAAATAACAAATAAAATACAAGTATAAGTGATGTAGAACAGATATGGGGGGGTTATTTGAAATTTGAATTTCAAATTACATGGGAAAAGGAGGGAAGGGGTACTTAATTAATCCCTTAAATTGATAGGCATTAATTAAAATAGGAGAGAGGGAGTGGTGGAATTAAAGTTTGCATATTCAATAGTCTTAAATTGAGGGAGAGAATTTTATTCAAATCCAATTTGGAATTGACTTAAAGCTTTCCTAAAATAGTATCAATTAATTTAGGAAATTATATAAATTTCAAATTGTGTTGGATTTGAATTCAAAACCTTTCCAAGATTATCATTAATCTAATTTTGGAAATAAATTTAAAAAGGGCATGGGTATGGGGCCAGCCGAGAGAGAGGGGGGGGGGGGGGGGGGGGGGGGGGCTAGGGGTGTCTAGGTTCAATGTGTTTGGACTAGGAATTAATTAATCAATCAATTTTAGAATTGATTAATTAATTTAATGAAAAAGGTTTTCAAAAATAATGTAATTAATGAGGATGGATTTTAAATTCAAATTAGATTAATTTGAATTTAAATTTTTTTCAAATTAATGACAATTTAAATAAGGAAAGATGGATTTTTTTTTTTTTTTGAGGGAAGTGGGGCTAGGGAGGGAGGTGGCCAGCGGGTGGGTGAAGCCATAGTGAATTTCAACCAATGGGGAGGGAGGAGGAAGGGAGGGGCTAGTGTAGGTCGATGATGTGGACGTGATGGGGGTGAGAGGATCAGCGCCTTGGTAGAGGGCTTGAGGAGGTGGTGGTTTAGGAAAATAAGGAAAAACAAAACAAAGAAAGAAGAGATAGAACCGCGAGCCTTCGACTCTTCCGAAGACTGACGGGTGATACGATGCCCATCACCAAGGGACTTCAAGCCACGATTCTGGACCCATCCTGTGGCTAGTGGAAACCACAATTCCTTCCATAGGGATTCCCACTAACATCCTCCCAAAAAATAAAAGTTCAAAACAAATTTCTTTTCTTAATAATCCATCATTCTAATACAGGAGCAAGGGCCTCTATATATAGGCCTTAAAATAAAAGAAACTAAAAAGACAACTTTGCCCCTTGGGCTTACATAAGACAAGACTCTTAAATAAAAATAAAAATAAAAATAAAAAATACATAATTAAAATAAAAATATAATTAATAAACTAAGATAAAATGGAGTGATCTCGGCCTTCAATCTTCGTCTCTTCCTTTGATTAGCGTTCACCGTAGGATGTCCGCATCAATAAGACTAATTGATGCACCTAAAAGAGGATAAAACTATTGAATCTAAACTTAAATATTATGGAACAATAGATTAACCTAAGGATTAAGAAATGAAAGCTAAAACTGAATATGAAGACTATGTAACTAAAAATGTATTTAGTATGTAACTAGTGTGTAAAGAAAAGAGATGTAGGCATTTTATAGATGGAGGTAGTGCATGGATGTAATCTCAGCCCATACCTTCACAAGAGCCAACATGCAAGTCGAATCACACCCAAACCCTTTCCATGTTACTTGGGTCAACCATATCTCCCTTGTTGTGACTTCTAAATACTTCTTACACCAAAAAATAGGGTATTATAAAGATAATTTTGATGTGATGTCTTACTTATGGACATAAGTGACATTTTGTTCATGATCCACTGGAATAATATTAGTTAATCTCATCCTCTCATTCTATGCTATAGCAGATAGAACTTATCATAAAGCTTGTTCAAGGAAAAAATAGCATCAAGTGAAGAGAATGGATACCAAAGAATCATTCAAAAAGGTAAACCCAAATATTTGGTAAAAGATTGTTCATGTCGCTCATGATGATCATCAATCTACTCATCTTTCTTTCTTTCTTTTAACACATCTTTACTACCAAATATTTTCACCTCTATTGCATCTCTCAAAATGAAATGTCCATCCATCAGATGTTTTGTATTTCCTTATTCTCGTGCACCTTAACTAATCCTCAAACTCCTTCAAAACCAAATATAATAGTGTAAATTGATTTACCACCAACTTATTTATTTGTATGATCATGTAAATCCAACTAGAATTCCTATATTGTGTAGTGGAATCCAATTAAACACTGAAAACCAAAAAGAAATGGCAAATGCCAAGTTAGATCGTGAATGTTAATTAATCAATAGATGCCGAGACCTCCCTACTTGAAAGAAAATCTACATAATACAGTAATTAAAGCATACAAATTTCCAAGAAATATCATTGTACAATAAATAAATTTGCATAATAAAAGAATAAATTTTCCTCCAAAAATTATATTCACCATAATAAGCACAATACTTATATACCATGAAAACTAGCATAGGTACTTAAAGGTTGCCCGTTGTAGGGTATTGGGGTGTACGGTGTACCACAAGTTCACAAGGAACTTAAGAAGAACAAATATAACATAATACCAGTCATTAAAACCATTATCCCAACAATATAGGGTCAGCTTTATGAAACTTCTCCCTTCATGTATTTCTACAGAGTGCTGCATGATATGTATCTGATTAAATACTATATCAATTCTGCTCTGCAGATCAAGAGAACCACGAGAGATAATTGTTGCAAAATAACCTCCAACGGAATTGTTCTAAAGTTTTGCAAAGAGTAAAATAAACTCCAAATTTTCCAACAAGAATAAATCCAAAGAGTAAAACAAATCCAGAGCTAATTCAAGCAATCAACTCAGTTAAGTAGCTCCACTCGAAGTAAAAACGTGATAAGGTTCAAACTTATACCTTCTTAGCCCGCTCTTGGCCAATCACAAACTTATCTAAGCCTCTGCAAATCTCCTTAGGGGTCGGAAACTCAATCCCTATATTAGAACCTCCCCAACACCATTCCCTCGCAGCTCCCGAACCACCTCCATCTCCCCCTCCCCCTCCCCCTCCCCCTCCTACCCTAATCACGTTGATCCGGCTCGGCAATCCTGAGGACTGAACAGCAACCCCAGAGTCCGGAGGCTGCTGCCATATCTCGGGTGGTTCACCGGATGACCTCGACACAGCGGCGGAGGCAGCGACCGAACTAAGAGTTCCTCGATCGACTAGCTCACCCTGTAGTGAAAGAAGCTTGGTAGGGAGGAAATGACCGGGGAATCGGGGACACAGGTCTTCCAATCGCCGTCGGTGGAGGGCATGGAGGTCGGAGATCCGACCAGCGTGTACGCAGTGAGCTGAAAGGTAGAGGGATTGGATGGCGGCGGAGGCCGATTCTGCGGCAACAGCCCAGCCAAGAGCTCGCGATCTGACTGCGGCGGACATGGATTGGAGCCTCCTGGAGGCGGGAGAATTTGGAGTCGAGCTAGAAAGAAAAAATCGCCCTCCAGCGCTTCTGACGGACCTATGGGTTTTCGCGTTTCACGGTGTTCGATAATGGAGGTTATAGGATAATATGGATGGCGATCGCAGAGATGGTCAGTGAAGTAATACCGGCGGCATATATGGTCGGGTGCGGTGGTTGCGGTACGGTATTGCGAGATAATTGGTATACGCATCCCCAAAGGAAAAATTCGGGTTCGGGTCAATCAAGATCAGAAATGGGTCGGGTTCAGATTCAATAAATTAACTCGTTTTAAAAATCGGGTCGGTTTGGGGTTGACCAAGCAATCCGAAATTGACACGAAAACTCCTATTTGACTCCAAAAACAAGATTGACCTATTTTTTACCCGATTTTGACTCAAAAATCAAATATTGACCCGAAAACTAATAATTTTAGGTAAACTTCGGGTCATTCGTGTCAGGTCAGGTTGACCCGGACCCAAATTGGGTCGGGTTCGGTTTGACCCGAATAATGTCGGGTCAATTTCGGGTTCGACCCGAACCCGACCCGTTGACCTGAATTGACACCCCTAAAAATACCTAATGCAAATGCTAAATTATTATATTCAATTAGAGGTGCAAGTGAGTCAAATCATTGAAATTTGATTCATAACCGAGCTCATGAGTCAAGTTATTCGAACATCAAGCTCGAGCTGAATTTCGAATTTGTTGGATTATAAAGCTCGAGTTCGATCCATATCACATTCGGCTCGATTACTCGTTGAGAAGCTCGAGCTTAAGATGGAATATGGTCTAACCCTTCTCTACATTCCCCTGCGTTACGATTTGTGAAGCGAATTATATCCTAATGGTGTTTGTGAGTTTTTTTTCATAATAATTAGGATGTTGCTGTAAAATGAGCAACATAAATATCTTCCATTATATAACATTGTGGTAGATGACAATAAACTTATGTATCAAATAACATTTTTAACTTCACACATCAATTACATTCATGATGTGGTATATTATATGGATTCTAATTGATTTTTCATAACTTCTACTTGAAATAATTTGGTCTGTTTATTGAAGATGGTGATCATAGACATGTGTTCCTTTTTTTATTTAATTTATTCAAAGCTTTCTCGACCGAAAATTGCTACATTGCTTTCAAAAACTATACATTTATATTATTATAGTTCAATGTTTTAAATACATTAACTAATTTGGCTTAATGCTCTTTACATATATTTTCTATAAAAAAAAAAAACACACACACACATGGTTTTTCCAAACCATGACATGAAGATTTGCATTCAATTTATTTATTTGTTAAGATATCTAAACCTTTTAACATCATTCAAATGATCATTTTTTTCCTTGTGCATTAAGGCATTTGTTACTATAGCAACATTTTATTTTGTGATTTTCTGTTTTTTTTTTTTTTTTTTTTTTTTTTTTTTTTTTTTTTTTTTTTTTTTTTTTTTTGTTAGAGTTCTAATTAAGTTTATATAAATACACTCTTAGTTGTTGTTAAGAAAGCATCAAGTGTTTTTTAGTATATGCAATGCAAAATAATTATCTATTAGATATTGCTTGTGTTATGTGATTTACGTAAAGTTTAGAAATTTGATTGGAACTCATAATTACTTATTGATCATTAAAAATCTTGTTATCTTTATATATTGATGGATTATGTTTGGTTTTCCTTTGCAATAAATGATTTAGGACTTAAGATAACTTTTACGCTAAAGTTAAATTATTTGTGTTATGTACTCTAAAATGTCACCCAAACCATTTGTCGAAGATAATATTAATAACCAAATAAATTTGGAGATTGTTGATGAAGTGCAATTCTTTAGTGTAGAGGGGAATGTTGTTTTGAATGAAAATGATGTTTGTGTGAGGGGAAATAGGGGAATGGAAAGGGATGTTGCAAAAACATGTAATGAAATGCAGTGCAAATACTATAGGAAAAAAAAGCATCAACTGTTTGGGATAAGTTTAAAGAATTTACTCTTCCTAATGGGCAGAATAAAGGGGAATGCATTCATTGCAGGAAGAACCTTTCCATAGAAAAGATAGGTTCATTAACACAATTTAGATGGCATTTGAAACGTTGTGGTGCTAGAATTCATTCCAAAAGAAATCAATAAATTCTGCATTTTCAAGCTAAGAACTTTGATTTAGTAGCTAACAATTCTCAACAGAGTGGTCGTTTGACTACATTTTCTTATGATAACCATAAAGTAAGAGAAATCATAGCACACTACATTCTGATAAATGAAAAGTCATTCTCAGTGATGGACGAATTTGATTACAATAGCTAATAGTGACGTCATGTTAGTATACAAAAAAGAGAGAGAGAGAAAAAAGCTACATAATGCATTGAAAACAATAAACAGAATTAGTTTTACCACAGACATTTGGAAGTCCAAAAACTAACGAATTTCTTATGTGGTTGTTACCAGACATTATTTGGACTCTAATTAGAAATTTTAAAAATGTGCTCTAAGTTTCTTTTACATGTATCCTCCTCAAACAACTTAAAATATTATAGCCACTTTTTACAAGTTACTAAATTAATGGGGTTTTGAGCATAAAGTATTCATAGTGTGAGTTGTTGATACTTCTAATAATGATCGGGCCATTAAATTGCTAAAGGATAACTTTCATGTATAGAGAAAATCATTTTTCGAATGAAAGATATTTCACGTTCATTGTTGTGGCCATATATTGAATTTGATATTGAAAGATGTGATTAAAAGTATAGAATTTGTGGTAGAAAAAATTTGTGACAGGATTAGCTTTTTAAATGCATCAGAAGAGAGACTGCTTCGATTTGCTTATATTTTTCAACTATTGCAGTTACTAACTAAAAATCTAGTTATAGATTATCCAACAAGGTGGAATTTAACCTACAACTTGCTTAATGTGGTTCTAAAGTTGAGAGAGGCATTCTCCTTGTGTAGTGAGAGGAAGACATCTTATCATAACTGTCTTATAGAAGAGGAATTGAATAATATAAAGGTGTGTGATATACTTGATTTTTTTAATAAAGCAACAAATATTATTTTAGTTACTGAATATCCTAAACATGCATCATCAAGAAAGTTTTAGAATATGTCTCAACATCGCATGATGAATTTGTTAGAGACATGATTGAAAAAAAGAAAGAAAATTTTGACAAATATTGGGAAGAATATAACTTTCTGATAGCATTTGGTGCTATTATGAATCCAAGAATAAAATTTCTTATTATAGAGTTTGCATATCCCATGATTTACGAAGATGAGAGTGAACAGAATATAACATATATTCGTGCATTATTATTATATGAGTTGCATGGGAAATATGTCACATGCTTTGAAGAAGAAGTTAAAGGGGCAGGTGATGAGGTGACACATTTAGATTGAGGAGAGAGGCTTCAGTATGGGAAAGTAGCAGTTAAAGAATGGCTCAAGAAGGTGGATGAAATAAATATAGTGGGTGGCTTGATTTCACAACTTATTTATCTGAAAAAACCAGTAAGGAACCCGCAAAATTGGTTTTAGATAATTATATAGAATATGATCTAGTGATTTGTCCAGCTAGTAGGACATTCGATGTTATTGCATGGTGGAAAAGCAATAAAATGAAATATCACATATTATCAAGATTAGTTGTAAACATACAACCAATTCTTATTAGCATAGTTACTTCAGAATATACATTATCAATAGGAGAGATACTACAAGAAAATCGTTCATTATTAAAAATGATTTTCGCCGATCTACTTCAATTTTCTAGCAATTTGCAAAAATTCTTGCGGTTTTAACACTGTCGAAATAAATCGTGTACGAAATCGAAATCGGCGGTATATTTCAAACAATTTTTTGGTGGCTATAACAGCTTAAAACAACTGAGCCAAAAACTGCAAATAAACCATCGGCAAAATAAAATAACCGGCTGTTATTAACTCCATCCGGTTTCGAAGGTTCCAACGGATAAACTACCGGTTAGCCTCTAAAAATCTGTAGCAATTGCAAAAAAAAAAAAATTTTGACGGTAACCCTTCTATCCAAATAGTTTTCCACAAGTACTTGCAAATAGTTCAAAATATAAAACAAGTTCTTTTAATAATATACTCAAGCAATTCAAAACATAATATATAAAATATACTAACACGCACAATCAACATATGCTCTGATAGTTCAAAACATAAAACATATAAAGTTCAACATATTAAACAATCTTTAAAATATAAAATAAGTTATTTCACATCCATATATTCAAAATACACCAACTAGTTCTTCAAATAAATAATAACAACTAATCATCATCCATGTCCTCCACTACAAGAAAGTCTACTATTACCGGCGAAAAAAATTCCACCGGTCAAACCTGTATATGAAAATAAATTCCAGCGGCTTTTTCTGGCAGAAAATAATTCTGGCGACTTTTTGGCGGAATTAAACCACCGATAAATTAAAAAAAAAAATCACATGCGCTAGCCCGTGTAGCCCGCCCGGCAGCCGCTCCCACGCCACCCCCATCTCCCACGCCCGCGTAGCTCGCCCGCAGCTACCCACTACCGCCAGCCCGCGCGTCGGAGTCTGTCAGCCTGCCCGCCCAGAACCTGTTCTCCCTCGCCTACCAGCTAGCTCGCTCTCCCGCGCCCGTGTGTGGTCGCTCCCTCTCCTGCCAGCTGATTTGAATCCGGGTAGGTTGGGGAAAATCACAAACAACCAACCGAATTGCTAGACATGCAAATACGTTTTTAATGTCAATTTTTTATTTTTAAACTATATATTAACCCAAAATCAAGTAGTATTTAATTATACTAATTAAAAATGATACTAATTAATTTAATTATTAAAATAAATGATAATTAATATAAAATAAAAATTAATATTTACTAATTAATTTTTTTTAAAAAAAAATTAATTAAATAGTTAATATAATTTTTTTTTATCATTTTTGTTAAATCATTTAATAGTTAAAATTTTAATTAGTTTAATTAAAATTTTAAAATTCCATAGGAAAATTGAAAAAGCCACCAGAAAATCCTCCGGAAAATTATGTGGGAATGAAATCACTGAAAAATTTCATCAAAAAAATTTGTCTCATTGTTTTCCGTCTGAAAATTGACGGAAAGCCACCGAAAAATTAACCGCTAGAAAGCTTGCGGAAAATTTCACCCGAAATGGGTGATTTTCCTGTAGTGCTCGCTACCCCGTGATTTAGGTGTAGGCTTTTACTCATTTTCGTCTGATTTCATCTTGATATGATCGCAGCTCCACCTACATCTTAGTTTGAATCTTTCTTGTAAGGGCAACAACCATCAGTCTAACTATATTAAATTAAAAAAAAAAATCTAAGGAGATGCATGGAGATCACCTTCGGTTAAGGCGGGCGGGCAGATATCAGTTAGGGCAAGGGCAGTCAGCGAGGCTAGGCCTGAATTCGACGAAGGCGGAAGGTTGCGGCTTCTCTAAACAAACCAAACAAGCAAACAACCAAGGAGGGGTAGATTTTCTCAAGAAGAACCAAACGAGCCAGAAGAAATGAGAAAAAAGGAGAGGGTTCATTTTTTGGGCACTTGCTAGTGGCATTTCCGGTGGTTTAAACCATCATAATTTTTTTACTTAAAAATGGTGGCTAAACCGCCGATAAATACGTCATGAAAAATAGAATACCAGTGGTTCGACTGCCGGTAAATTGCGGTGATCATACCGCCGAGTTAACCATTAGAATTTGACCGTTGGATGATCCGCCGATATTTAGTGGATTTCCTGTAGTGAGAGAGAGAGAGAGATGTATTGATCTAAATTGGGGTTTGAAATAGTACAAGCTTTTATATGCATGTCAATCTGACTTCGTGCCCACTATGAATTATAGGGCAAGACAAATGTATTGATTTGTAATGCTTAATATTTTTTAATGGTTTTTTATCACTATCATATATATATATATATATATATATATATATATGCTTTGAATGAAGAGGAGGATGAAGAGATTGAGATATCATTACCGTGTTTAAGATCATTTTTATGATGTGATTTTTACATACATAACACCTAAAACTATTTAAAATACATATTTACTGATATACCACCTAAAACCCCTCTTTTAATCAATTCTAACTTTTTGTTTAAACCTTCCATAAAAAATCACTATCAACGACTGTCTTCCCTGTCAATGGCATCTCTTTACAGTGAATACAATTATCTCATCGCTTCAATGGAGTGGTAGAATAGAAGGAAAAGAGGATTTTAGGTGGTATATTAGTAAATAGGTGTTAAATATGTATTTTCAACAGTTTTAGATTTTATATATGTAAAAATCTCTTTTTTTAATGGTTTGTAGATTGACACTAAACTTAACAAGAAGATGCTAGAGGATTGGAAAAGTAATATTTTTTTTTTAATTTTTAAAACTTGTTCTATGTATTTCAGTTTACATTAAATTTATGCAAGGAGACTAACTTTCTTTTTTTTCATTTGCAGATTGTCAAAAAAACTTAATGACAAAACTAATAGAAGCATGGAAAAATTACTTTTGTTGGTTAACTTTGTAATATTCTAATTTCATATTTGTTAAGTGAACTTTGTGCTAAGTATTTGTTGTTGTATTGGTGTGTTAATTTGTTTCCTATAATTCTTATTTCTATACTATTTTTTCCTTGTTATTTCTATTCCTGCTACTGTTATAATCCTTGTTGTGTTGAACTGTTGTTAACTTGTTCATTTGCTTTGCAACTGATGTTATTTAGCTTCTCATTAAGCTTGGTAAGCCACATTTGTGCAAGTTTTGCATTTTGGATAATGCAATTGAAGATGAAAGCAAGTATTTTGTTCAAAATTATTTATTTGTAAACATATAGATTTCAGGCGTTCAAAATCTGCTCACAGCTTTCTGTTTGGATTTTTTTTTTGCTCTTCTACAAGTTTTTCTTGACATAATCCTGTCCACTGTTTGTTTGTTTGTTTGCTTTTTTTTTTTTAAATTTTGAAGATTAAGGCTTCATTGGGACGGCTTTCTTATTGCTTCTTAAAGAAGCTTTCTAGTATAATTTTTTTGATTTTTTTACTAAAAAAACTATTTTAATAAGCAATAAAAAAGCCGTCCCAAATGAAGCCTAAATTGGATGCAGTTTGTTGATGTATTAATGCTGCATTAATGATGTATCTCAATCTCTATAATGTTGTAATAAAGCTACATTTTATGCTGTATATTTTATTAAAATTTGTTAAATTTTATACAATTTTTTTCCTTTGTTATAAAATATTTTTGTGAAGTTAATGAATGAGTTTAGCTCTTATTTTTTCCCAGAAAAAAGAGGCCCGGAGACGGGAGCTTACCGAGTATCGAGGCTCGGTATTGCTCGGTACCACAGCTCGGTACGGCTCGGTACCATATGACGTGGCGATTTTTATTGGGCTTCGATTTTAGCTGTCTCTAGTGTTCGCACAAAATATTTTTTTCGGAAACAAAGCCTAAATTTTGTATTGTAATAGTGAAAGATTTTATTCCGATCTCTCTCTCTCCTTTCACCTCTATGAATTGGTTGCATTGCTTGGAAATTGGAATGGACTAGAGAGAGAGAGAGAGAGAGAGAGAGAGAGAGAGAGAGAGAGAGAGAGAGAGAGAGAGAGAGAGAGAGAGAGATGAACTAATGATTTAAGTTTCCATTACAACTCTATCACGATGCAGTGCTGTGTTTATACAAGTGTGGTAAAGAGGCCAGCTGCTGACTCAACAGCTGAAATTAAACGATACTGAATAGCTGAATGGCCAAGATCAATTTGCAGGCTTAGTGGAACTGCAGCTGCTCTGTGAAGTATAAGGCCAGGTATTATTAGTATAGCTCATTATCACCTCCATGCAAGCTGTTGTCCATTCTCGTAGAAATGTGAACTAAGATTGATGTATCATCAATAAATTATCTTGATCGGGCACGAATCTCGAGGCAAAATCAAGCTGGAAACTTCAAAAATTAAATCCGGTATCACCTGAACTCCAATTTCAGCAAACTTGCAGTCAAACTGAGCGTCTCGGAAATACGAACTCAACGACACCAAATTCGACTCAATCCGAGCCCAAATGAGTCCAAATCAAGCACCCGAAGCGCTGTTGGAAAGTTCATAACGCAATTTGAGTTACCAAACGGTCTCCAAACTTGGCGAGCTTATGGTCGAATCGAGCGGCTCAACGAGACGAATCCAACGAACCCAAGATCGCCAAATTCCGAAGTCATTAAGACCTTTAAAAGCGTGATAAACAGCCCACGATCGAGGGATTCAATATCGGTCATTCATCTGAACCACTCCATATTTTCTCCTGATCTCTCATCTATTTACAGAACATACCACTCCAGAAAATCTATAAATAGACCCCTCATTTCTCTTGAGGGGGGCGGAAGCAAGAAGAGAAGAATAGAATGAAGAAGAGAAGATTAGGAGAGAAGAAACTCCTCCTCGACCATCGCTGGAATTCTGCCCGACTTCCACGGGACGTCGGAATTCCACCTGACTTCCAAGTGACGTCGCATTTATACCCGACGCTGGACCTTCGCTCATCGTCAAGTTTCTACCCGACGTTGGACTTCTACCGGTTGTTGGACTTTCGCCGGACATCTATCTGATGTTAGAATTCTGCCCAAGCGATGTCAGAATTCTGCTTAAGTGACGCTGGAGTTCTCCACGGCCGCCGATTGACGTCATCCTTCCGGCCTTCATCGCCATACAACAGTCCTCTTGACTTATGTCGCCCATCGACTATAGTCCTTCCGATCTCCGTCGCCCGCCGACTACGCCCACCGACTACAATCCATCTAGCCTTCGTCGCCCGCCGACTACAGTCCTTCCGACCTCCGTCGCCCACCAACAACGGTCCTATCGACCTCCGTCGCCCGCCGACTATGATCCTTCTGACTTATGACGCCCACCGACTATAGTCCTTTCAACCTTCTTCGCCCGCTGACTATGGTCCTTCCGACTTACGTCGCCCGCCGACTACAATCCTTCAGACCAAACAAACACATAAGCAGTGATTCTTTGTATTCTTATCATGTAATGTAATGTATAAGATGTACATCTAGTTAAGACCTTCCCCCAAAGAAGGGCCTCATTTGTAATCAACTGCAATGCTATTGGATTCATTCAAATTGGGCTAGGCCCCGTGGTTTTTTCCCCCTTTTTCAGGGATTTTCCACGTAAAAATCTTGATGTCTCTTAAATGCTACATACCCTCTCTCTTATTTGATTGCGTGTTGGATTTTCATACAACGCTATGACATTAAACTTTATATTTCTCTACCGTCGCGAATACTCCAGGACACAACAAAGATGTATGGAGTGCCTTAGTGAGTATACCATCTTGTTATTCTGGGGTGGCGACATCGATCATGATCTTGAATTGTATTGTCATTGCTGGAATATCTTATGGAGTGATCATACATATTTCAATGCGTTTTGTCTTGCAAGAGCAGAAATATTATCACAAACTAAAGTGTAGCAGGAGTATCAATGTTGAAGTCTAGTAGCAGCCTTCAGAGCGAAGTAATGTGTTAGACTGGTCCATACGGGACCACCTCAACGCAACAAGAGGTGGAAGAGTCCGCCTCCTGTATGAGTCGCACAAGCCTCAAGATCCATAGGAGCCAATTTGGAAGGATATTTTAGGGAGTTAGGAGGGAAATTTGAATGTAGGGACTGTTTCGAGGTTTCCTTTTTGATTGTACGCATTAAATAATTTGTTTTCCTAGGATTATGACATCTTGAATTTGGTTGAAATTTGATATCTCTTAGATTTAGGTTTTCTTCTGGGCTCTAGCGGCATTTAGAGATTTGGGAGAGATCGATCCTCCTCTCGAATAGAGGATTAACTGTACCTTGCTATTTTCCGTTTCCCTTTCAACAAATAATAAAAATTATCTACTTTTATCGTGGTTTTTGCCTATTTTTTGTGGAGAACTCTTGCTGTTTTTCGAAGATTGATAAAAAATTCTTGAGATCTATAATTGTTTCCTATCATAATATCCACCACAACAGAAGCTAGAGCACTATGCTTAGCTTCAATTGAATAGCGTGAAATAATTGTTTATTTCTTGTCCAACTACGACCCGAGACTTTTATCAAGAAAGGCATAATAGCTGGAGGTTGATTAGCAACCATGTGGATCTCCTTCCCAGTTAGAATCTGAGAAGGCTTTGATGAGTAGATTGGTAAGCAGGAAAAATTATTCGGTGCGGAGTCCGGACGTAGAGCTACGTCCGGACTTCGCACCGAATAATTTTTCGATAAGCAGATATCCTTACCTACATAAGGGCTCACCTATCCATGTGATCTGCTCCACTTTTACTGTGCTACAGCAGCAGCATCAACTCTTCCAAACCGTTGGATGTCTGCTCACTTCATCTATACCGTTTGTGCCTAACAAACCTCAAGAGTGCTGAATATTATTTCTACTATATGTACACAATGTGGTGTACTATAGAGATGATGGCTTAATGAAATATACTTGAAGAAGATTAGTTGCTCTTCTTCATTCTCTGCTTATCTTTCTTGTTATCATTTATTTCTTTTCAGGTTCTGCTTTTCTCTGTGTTCTTCAGGCTTTAAGGTGAAGTCAATCATTGTAAATGGGGAGTCCAAAAACGAATGGTTTCCTTTAAATTAGTGAAGAAGACATTTTAGTAGAATGAAACTATTGTTGTGAGGATCATGCATATGTTGGAAAACTTTATTGACTACACGAGAAAGATCCGGCTTGGTGATTGTGAGATACTGAAGAGGATCGGCCACTATATGTCGATAGAGTGTGGGATTGCTAAATGGCACAAAATGTTGATAGAATTAGAATTGGGGGCATAAAACTACCGTGGAACTTATTTAAGTTCATAGAGTGCTTTGCGAAGAAGGCAAACATAATATGGATGTTGCGGGTTAGCTAACCCAAGCGGCTAAATCATGTAGACAATCTTGCTTAATTTGCCATAAAGAAGTACGTTTGATGCATCCATTTGATAATTACCAAGGAATTGAGAACACAATAGCCAGAAAAATACTTACTGCAATCATTTTTGTAATCGGAAAAAATGCTTTGGTATAATCAGGGGCGGAACTCTTTAAAGGCTAGGGGGGCAAATGCCCCCTTGAATTTTTTTTTTTTGTTCATTATATTATTATTTAGGTAATTTGTCCCTATTCAATCTATTTTTTAGTATTTATTACAAAGGTTTTTAGGCAATTGTCCCAACCCCTAAAAATATTAAAATACTATGGTCTTTAGGCAATTGCTCATAATATAATTAAATACATTGTGTAGATGTGTTATTGTTAGAGAATGATGAACCAAATACAAAGAGAAATAGTAAATCAAAATTCTTGAGCCACAAACCAATCATTTGTGTGGAACAATGGAGCCATTGGAGTTTAGTTTGATTTTCATTTTGACTTGAATTTGTCTTTATTCTTAATGACATGTTTGAGCTCTAGTAGTAATTGGATGGTGAGGAGGCGGTGATGTAGAAACGGGCTGTGAACAGGAAGTTGAAATTGTTGGCATTTGCGGTGGAGATAGAGAGGCAATTGGATGAGCAGGAGAACTTTGACTGGAAGGCCTCATGACGTTTAGGGGATGTTTGATTGAGTTACTTTAGGGTGTAAAAAATACAGTAGTTTTAAACTTTTGTTGTTTGGTTGGAATACAAAATGATGCAAAGTAAGATACACTAAATGTAATGTAAAATGAAGTAGTCAAACTCTGATTTTGCATGAAATTCATTTACACTACAAACTTACTTGACTGCCGGCCGCTGCCGGCCGCCGTCGGCCACCACAGGCCAGTTTTGTTGTCTTTTAGCCATGAGCTGGATTTGAAGAAATTATTTGTAGTTTCAGATTCTTGTTTAAGGGAACAGACCCAGCAAAAGCATGAAAATCTTCACTAAACAACACACAATAATGATAACCTCGATTGAAAAATTTTGGTGAAGGGCCCAAACCGTTAAATTCACTGTAAATAATCCAAGATTTCATTCATGCATTGATGTATTGGAGAGCCGTTGAGTGCACAGGTGAGTAACTAGAAGGAAGATGATAATAAAGTGCTAGTTCTTCCCTTCTTCTACATTCTATCTTCCCCGCCTCCACATCTCTCTGTCCTCTTTGCTTTCCTTCATAGGGGCTTTAATTTGTCTTATTATTATATTTTTTTACTTTTGAAATTTACTTCATAATTTTATTTTATATTTTTTATGCCAATACAATTAGTAGGTAACTAGACTTGCTATGAATATATGAATAAATAAAGTTTTTATGGACAATTTCCTCTATACATTAGTGAAAAATGGAAATAAATTTTTTAAAGATCATCAATTTGACAAGCACATTTCTTACTCATAAAAGGTAAGAACTCAAGCTTTGTTACATTGTTATAGGTGTAACATCACACACCAAGTTCAAAACCTTCCATGTTATTAAGATTTAAGTTCCAAAGTAGATCATTTGAACAAAGATTCTGTGCCATTAAAAGATTAGAATAATATCATATCCTCTCTACAGGAATTCAAATTCAATAGAATCGTCAGAGCTATTTCAATTATTACTTCAGTAACAACATACAAATATGCAGATATATTATTAAGATTTAATTGAATGTATTCATTTTTTCATCATTTAGTTCCTATTAGAGATACTCAACTCCTTAATTTATCTCCACAAATATCCATATCTGAAACATTTGATAATGCAATCAAGATATTTAGAATTGGTAAGTGTAAGTATACATATAAAAAATCTAATTCCCTACAACCTAAATGACTAAATCAAAGTTTTGCAACTTTCGGTTCTGTGCTAGCCGGATGGCTGGTAGCTCTATCCTTCTTTAGTTCTTCCTCAACGTTATCATCGATAGCTTAGCGGTTTGTCGTCCTCGCCGCGACACCGCCTGGTAAGTACTCATTGAGATGTAAGAAATCTGGTGGATGTATAAAAGTCTCAAGGCTACTAATGTATTTTGTTGTAAACTTGTAATTAGTGTTGCTCTTCTTATCTTTGTGAGTTGTGATCCATCCAAATATTGGATTGCAATGCATTGACTCATCCAGCAATCACCTTTCAAGTTTGATACATCAGGAATTCTGGAATTCAACAAAATCTCTTAATAACTTAACAAAAATATTTTAAAATTATTGATGCCAGTTCCAAGCTCAAATGAAAAAGGTTGAGAATTTTTCTCTTTCATGTTGATCATTTTTAAATATGTAGATATCATTCGTATTCATAAAAAAGAAACGTGTTCTTGATATAAGAAAAAGGAGTTCAAAAAGTTGTGGTGAAAAAGTAAAAAAGAAACATGTTCTTGATATACGAATTGGGCTATTTCGAATCATTTTTTATCTTGATATTATATAAACATAAAAATAAATTATTTATGTGATAAAAATTACAATCTCATCACTTTCTCTCGTTGAAGGATATTTTTTTAGCATCCTATTATTTATCAAAAGTGCTTCACAATCAATAAGTATTAATAATACTAAATAATATCTAAAATACAAACATTGTAATCCTATTTTTACTATTTTTTACACAATGTTTTATAACATTGACAACCATCTCCCTACAAAAAGTGTGCTATAGCTTCCTAAAGTCTCTCATACAGTTGTGATTGATTTGAATGCATGAAAATTTGAAAATTGTTGAGGGACATTTCAGACATTAGAGAAGCTGCTTTCTAAAAGCATTTTTGTGGTAGAAAATTTTCTTCTTTCTTACATTGCTTTTACAATGATTTTTTATTAGTTGCTTTACATATAGAGTAGGAATAGATCTATCATCCAAATAACACTCTGAAAAGTCACTAACTAATATCCAAGCAACAAAATATTAAAAAAAATTAAATTAAAAAAAAAACTGCAGATTAATTTAATAACTTGCAGAAATAATTTGAACTCTCAAACTCATTCCATTTTCTTGCATTCAATTCTCAGCATCAAAATAATTTTTATGACCGAGGCTTTGTTTGGGACGATTTTCTTATTGTTTCGTAAAGCTATTTTTTAGTAAAAGAATATTTGAAAACAGGAAAACAACAATGATCTAAAACTGTCTTGAATGGAAATAAATTTTTTAAAGAACATCAATTTGATAAGCACATTTCTCTATCATAAAGGGTAAGAACTAAGCTTTATTACATTGTTACAGGTGTACTGAATCACATCTTACACTGAATGATATGACAACTATAATTTTCAAAGCTCTATTCATACTGCTTTCTTATCATACTAATAATTACAGAATCTTTTAATGATCATATAGCCTTGTTAGTTGCACTGAAAGCTCTTGAGTTTATTGATCTCATTAACTGCGACCTTAAACAGCATTCCTTACAGTCTTATTAGTTATTAATGAAAGATACTTAGTTTTCTTATAGCAATCAGTATCTGTGAACCCAACATCACACACCAAATTTAAAACCTTCCATGTTATTAAGATTTAAGCTCCAAAGCAGATCATTTTGACATAAATTTTGTGCCATTAAAAGATCAGAATTTGGCTCTGATACTACATGTAAGACTTAATGGAGTTCTCTAACTCTTGCAAGAACTCGCATCATAATTTATGTAAAAGAAATCGAAACGAAAAACTTGAATTTACATAAGTCTTAAATCCTCAAGATCTTAAACAAGATGATTTTCACAATCTTTAATCGGAAGAAAAACATACCTTGATTTATTTTGAATTCGTCGAATTTCGAACTACGGTTTCTCTCCCTTCTCCCTTCACTTTCTTCTATTATGAGTTAGTCGTCTATGGAGCAAGATAACTCTTCTTTTTGAGAGAGAGAGAGGACCAATAGTTATTTCCTACGGATTTGTCATAATAACCCCTCATGAGAGTTATTTTACAATAACTCATAAAATAACTCATAGGAGTTATTTTACAATAAACGCTATATGAGTTATTTTACAATAACTCATTTACAATAACTCATAGGAGTTATTTTATAATAACTCAAAGGAGTTATTTTATAATAACCGCTCATAAGTTATTTGATCAAACGGTCCATAAACGAATGATCAAATTATCTTTTCTTGACCAATAGGTTTTAAACATAAATAATTAAATTGCAATAATTCAAATATATGGGCCACATAATGGTTTATATAATTAAATATATATTCTTAAATAATTATTGCGACGTCTCGCATAATTAATATATTTAATTATTCTAACATTCTCCCAGTTGGCTCATATGAAATTATTCAATTAATAATTTAATTAACATAAGCACAATATATTAATCCTTTTTCTTAAATTGGTCAAATCATAAATTCATTGTTAAGTACAAAATTAATACGAATCATGGCGGTCATACACCATTAGTTCGATGCATTTCCTTCCATGTATCACGATACTAATCTTATACTTAATATGAAGCATAATAAGATACACATAATGGTCCAGCAATAATGTCTTTACAAAGACAAATCCTGTCAATATTCACATAAACATTTATGTGTACACATCATAATAAACAGGATATACTAATTATCAGAAACAACATAAAAGAGCTCAAAGTATCAAAAGATTATAAAGAGCAAATAAACATAATTTTAATAAGGATTTTCAGTAATGCCCATCATAACAACATGTTCATGAAATGTCTTCGGTGGCAACCCTTTAGTTAATGGATCCGCAATCATAAAATTGGTGCTAATGTGCTCAAATGATACTCTTTGTTTCTGAACTTCATCTTTAACGGCAAAGTATTTTAATTCCATATGTTTAGCACCCTTTGAATACTTGTCGTTTTTAGAAAAGAAGACTGCTGCGGAATTATCACAATAAATTTTCAGCGGCTTGGCAATACTATCAACAACTCCAAGTCCTGAAATAAAATTCCGCAGCCATAATCCTTGAATTGTGGCCTCAAAACATGCCACAAATTCAGCTTCCATTGTGGATGCAGCAATGACGGACTGCTTCGCACTCTTCCAAGATATTGCTCCTCCACTTAAGAGAAACACATATCCAAATGTGGATTTTCTAGAATCCAAACATCCAGCAAAATCTGAATCTGAATATCCAATCACCTCAAGGTGATCAGATCTTCTAAAAGTGAGCATGTATTCCTTTGTTCCTTGTAGATATCGTAAAACTTTCTTTGCAGCTTTCCAATGATCAAGCCCTGGATTACTTTGATATCTACCCAACATTCCAACAACAAAACTTATATATGGTCTAGTACAAGTCTGAGCATACATTAAACTTCCAACAATAGATGCATAAGGAATTTGTTCCATTTCTTTATGTTCCAATTCATTCTTTGGGCATTGCATAAGGCTCAATTTATCTCCTTCTGAATTGGAACAATACTTGCTGAACAATTTTTCATCTTAAATCTCTCAAGAACTTTATTAATATATGCTTTCTGAGACAATCCTAATATTCCTTGTGATCTATCACGGAATATTTCAATTCCTATCACATAGTATGCCTCACCCATATCTTTCATTTCAAAGTTATTTGAGAGAAATTTCTTAGTTTCATATAATAAACCAAGATCATTAGTAGCAAGCAAAATATCATCAACATACAAAATCAAAATTATAAACTTGCTCCCACTGACCTTTAGATATATACATCGGTCAACAGTAATTTCTTTAAATCCAAAAGAAATGATGGTATTATTAAACTTGAGATACCATTGTCGGGAAGCTTGTTTAAGTCCGTATATTGATTTCTTAAGTTTACACACCATGTGTTCCTTTCCTTCAACTGAAAACCCTTCAGGCTGATCCATATAAACTTCTTCCTCTAAATCACCATTAAGAAATGCTGTTTTCACATTCATTTGATGTAACTCTAAATCATAATGAACTACTATCGCCATAATAATTCTTAATGAGTCCTTCTTAGAAATTGGAGCAAATGTCTCTTTGTAGTCAACACCATCTTTCTGAGTAAAACTTTTGGCAACAAGTCTAGCCTTATATCGTTCAATATTGCCTTTTGAGTCGCGTTTGGTCTTAAAGACCCACTTACACCCAACTCTTTTAGAACCTTCAGGCAATTCAACGATGTCCCAGACTTTATTATGATCCATTGATTTTAACTCTTCTTTCATGGCATCTAACCACTTATTAGAATTTATACTTTCTATGGCTTGTGAAAATGAAACTGGATCATCATCAATTCCTAAGTCAAAATCTGACTCTTGAAGATAAACCATATAATCATTCGAAATAGCAGATCTTTTAACTCTAGTAGATCTTCTTAATGCTACTTCTTGTGATTCATCAATTATAGGTTCATTGGTGACAATTTTATTTTGGGATGTATAATCATTCATTTGCTCATCCTGTATATTGTCAAACTTTTCAACAACAGTAGGAATAACAACTTTATTAGAAGTCATGGGCAAAAAAATTTTCGCCCCAACTTCTTTAACATCTATATTACGAGGTTCTATACTCCCACTAATTTCATCATTTTCAATGAACCTAGCATTTCCAGTTTCAACAATTTTCGTACTATGATTAGGACAATAAAATCTATACCCTTTAGATTTTTCTGGATAACCAATGAAAAAACCACTGGTTGTTCTTGAATCCAGTTTTCTTTCATGTGGATTATAAATTTTTATTTCCGCTGGGCAACCTCAAACATGCAAGTGCTTTAAACTAGGTTTTCTTCCTGTCCACAGTTCAAAAGGGGTATTTGAAACTGCCTTACTAGGAACCTTGTTTAACAAATACATAGCGGTTTTTAAAGCATGCATCCACAAAGATAAGGGTAAGGAAGAATAACTTAAAATACATCTAACCATATCCATTAAAGTACGATTGCGTCTTTCTACAACACCATTTTGTTATGGTGTGCCAGGCATTGTGTATTGAGCACAAATACCACGTCTTTCAAGAAATTTAGTAAATGGACCAAGACATTGTCCAGATTTATCAAACCTTCCATAAAATTCACCACCTCTATCAGACCTTATGATTTTCACTTTTCTATCTAATTGCCTCTCAACCTCATTAATAAACACCTCAAGAACTTCTACTGATTGAGATTTTTCATGCAATAAATAGATATAACCATAACGTGAAAAATCATCAATAAAGGTAATAAAATATTTTTGACCACTAAATGAAGGCACATCAAAAGGTCCACATATATCAGTGTGTATGATTTCAAGAAGCTGTGTGCTTCTTGTGGCTGCCTTCTTAATTGTGTGTTTAGTAAAATTTCCTTTAATACAATCCACACAAATACCAAGATCAGTGAAATCCAAATCAGGAAGGATTTCATTCCTCACTAATCTTTGTATTCTTTCTTTGGATATATCCAAACGTTTATGCCACAAGTAAGCAGAATTTTCATTCATTAAACCACGTTTTGTTCCAACATTATGATGCAAGGTTAATAAAGTCTCAGCAAATAAATTATCAAGTTTTAATTTATATAAACCATCGCAAAGCATACCAGAACCAATAAGTTGATTACTCTTAAATAAATTAAAACATCCACTTCCAAACTTAAAACAAAAACCAGCTGTATCAAGTTTCGATAAAGAAATTAAATTTCTAGAAACAGAAGGTACATAAAGAGTTTGAAAAAGATCTAAATGATGTCCAGTATCTAAAATCAAACGATATGTTCCAATGGCTTCAACTTGAGCTTTGACTCTATTTCCCATGAAGACAAACTTTTCATTTGGCTTTATGGTTTGGGTCGTAAGAAATCCCTGCATCACATTTGAAACATGAGTGGTGCAACCAGAATCAATCCACCAAGTATTATAAGGAACCTCAGCCAAATTTGATTCGAAACATACAAAAGCACTAGGCTTACCTTTCTTTTCAAACCAAAATTTATTGAATCTTTTTATCGAATATCGAATCTTTTTAACATTAAAAGATTCGATATCGACCGTCCATTCAAACCACTCCCTGTTCGCCCTTGATCTCACGCCTATTTACGGGCTATGCCACTCCAGAAAAACTATAAATAGAGCCCTCATTCTACATCAAAGGGACTCAAGTGAAGAGAGAGAAGAAGAAGAGAATGAGAAGGAGAAAGGGGAATAGGAGATTCCTCACCTCCTCGACCACCGCCGCCGGAGTTTTTCCTGCCGCCTGAATGTAATATCTCGTTCCCTTACTGTTCCTCTCTGAATTGGATTTTTCCTCCCAGAATCGGCCAGGACGAAGTTGAGATCGTCCAGGCCGATCAGTGCATTGAAAACAGCTGATTTCTGGAGCAAATTCTGGACAGAATCGTCCAGGATGATATTAAGATCGTCCAGGACGATCTGCACTGTTCCTAAAAATCGTCCTGATCATCGCCCTGGAGTATCGGCCAGGACGACCAGAATTGGTCTGATCGTCCCGGGACGATTTGTCGATCGGCCAGGCCGATATGAGTATGATATAAGGAAATGAGCTCGTTTTGAGGAGAGAGAAAAATCAAATTTAAAATCAGAAATATCTGAGGAGAGAGAAAGAGAAAAAGGAAAAAGAGAAAAGTTGATTTCGGAGACCGCGGAGCGCTTTTCGTCCGACGCTGCTGTTGGGAAAAGTGAAGATCTCGTGGTAAGGTCTCCGAACCCTATTTCTGTTTTCAAAGATGTTGTGTTTTGACCGAGTTGGGATCTGTTTTGTGTTTTTGTAGTCGACTTTTCGACATGATTTTGATTTGACACAACTTTCACCGCACAACTTCTAGTATGTTATAGATATGATTATTGTACACGATTTGACTGTATTCTACGAAGATTTTACCGGTCGGAATTGATTCTACGTGATTTTAATCGAATAGAAAATAATCGGGACCTGATTTGATTTGGATTCTATAGATCGATAGCCTTGTATTGATGTTATAGATATTCTATTGTAATTTGGAAAGATTTGGAAATTGTGTCTTTTTGCAGGATTTTTGTGTAATTTTGACCGACTACCGTTACGCTGCCCGATTTTCGTATGATTCCTGAATTGTATGAAACTGATAGATTGAATCGATATAGATATGATTATTGATATGATTGCTCTAATATTGATTATTGATTGATTATTGATACTGGAACACGTATAACCTGGTTGAACATTGGTTGGAGATGATACCTGTACAGGATGGTGGGCCGACGGGCTTTCCTTTAAATCATAGATCATGGATCATTGATATAACGATGGGAGTCATAAGGAGATTATATGCCGACGGGCGGCCGACGGGCAATAGAGTGACGACTCTTTTCATAGAACCAATGTATTGATATCTACAACAGCAATATGAATTCTACAACAGCAACATGACCATTGATTATACATTGTTCAGTATATAGTATTGAATTGCATGTTGACTGTATTGATTGACGGATTTATTGCTTTATCGATTTCTACTCTATTGATTTGATCGGATTTACTGTATCGTACGATTTCACTGATTTCATCGATTGACTACTGAACATTGATACTACTGAACATTGATAGATATAGATACTGCATTGATAGCTGCCTATAGATTTTATAGATTCACTGTTGCTACTGTTCTACACTGTATTGCCTGCTTAAGATTCATTGTTCCGTATTGCTTTTCTCGGCTGATTTCATTGATTTGACCGTATTGATTTGATTGACGACAATGATTGATTGAATTGATTTATCGAATTGCCTGCTGCTGCATTGATTGGTTTTATTGACTATTGATTTCCGCTGCATAGATTCATTGACCATTGACTGTTTCGGATTGATAGATTGACATGCATATTGATAGCATTGCCGTGCTTTGATTTCAGTTATAGGTATTAGGTGACCTGCTGGGCTTGTAAAGCTCATTATATGTGGTTGATATTTTCAGGTCAGGGCTCGGGAGCAGGAGATAGGCATTGATTCAGATCTTCAGGTTTTTGTCTTTTGATCGATAGATGATTCTTTTGTACTCAGGACAGGATAGATTTCTCTACTTGTATTGATGTATTGATAGCGTAGTTCCTGAGTATTGTACATGTTGTTTTGAGATATGAATTGACTCGTATATTGATGTTTAAATTTTATAGATGTTTGATAGAATGTTTACTGAAGGATTATAGATAACTCTGGTAAATCGTTGCGAAATTGATCGACATTCTTTCCAAGTTAGATCTCGGGGCATTACACTGAAGACGCCGGAGCTCTGCCTGATTTTCACAAAACGTAGGGAATTCACTGGATTTTGTGAAGTTCGTGGAAGAAACAAGTTGTATTTGGATTATCCCGGCTTGTGGGACGAAATTCGCCATTTGTAATCAACAAGAACACTAGTGGAAATTTGCAACTGGGCGAGGCCCCGTGGTTTTTCCCATTTTTGGGTTTTCCACGTAAAAACTCTTGGTGTTCACTCTCTTTTCCTGTTTGTGTGTTAAACTTACGTGCAACGCTCGGACGCAAATTCATAAACTCTACCGCCGCGTATTTTCTAACACGCAACAAGAATAATATCCATCTATGATGGAATTCAAATTCAATAGAATCATCAGAGTTATTTCAATTATTACCTCAGTAACAACATACAAATATGCAGATATATTATTAAGGTTTAATTGATTGTACTCATTACTTCATCATCAAGTTCCCATTAGAGATACTCAACTCCTTAATTTGTCTCCACAAATATTCTTGTCTGAAACATTTGATAATGCAATCAAGATATATATTCAGATGAAATAATTCATCTAATCTTGATAATAGAATTTAACTCAAAGACACATTTATCCAAACTAGCTCATGTAATCCAATTCAACATTCAATCATAAATATCATTGCAGATCAAAACTCAATCATGCATATAGCATTTACAACATAGTATGATTATAAATTCCTTTACCAATGAAGTAACATTTATGTTGAAAATGTTAACATTATTGAAAATGCTCTCGATTGTAAGCAATGTAGTGACTTGCCAAGAAATCACCTTTTAGATTCCATACATCATGAATTTGGAATCCTAAAAAATCTCGTGATATTGTGAGTTTGTCTACACAAGTTTCAGGAAATGACCAGTAGATGCTCTCGATTGTAAGTTTTATTTATTTATTGTATAATTTATTTTTTTATGCTAACAACTTAACAAAAGATATTTTAAAACTGTTAATGTTAGTCCCAAGCTAGAATGTGATAATTTATGCTCTCACAAAAAATGGTTGTACAACTTCTTATATCATTTTTTTTTTGCTAATCATTAACATTTGATTGAATTCTATATTCCTTGTTTATAATATGATACTATAACCTCCATGTGCACTTCTTGGGTTACCTTCTCACTATGTATAAAATACTTAAAACATGCACTCATCAACTGATAAATAAATAAATATATATAATATATGCAATGAAATAATTATTATTGAAAAATTAATAGCATGTCATCAAATGATATTGCATAATAAATTCAATGGATAACATGCATGCGATATATAGAGAGAACGATACTTAGGCTTTGTTTGGGATGTCTTTCTTACTTTTTTTCCTAAAGCAGATTTCTAGTATAAAATTTTTAAACAAAAAATTTTTGTACTAAAAAACCGTTTTAGAAAGCTGTAATAAGAAAGTCGTCCCAAACGAAGCCTTAGTCTTGCCCAAGCTCCAACCCATCTCTTATACATGTCAATTTATGGCCTTATAATGCATCAAATTAAATGATTAATTGAATGTAAAATTAGATCATATCATTAGTGTGATATACCAAGCCAATAAACAATACCATATATATTGGCAAGATCATAGTCTTAAATAAGAATATTAATTCTAATACTGGACTAATATAATAGTATTAGATTCTATGGTATGTTGTGATCATATTTAAAAAAAAAATAAAACAAAAATATAAGTGGTGGTGGTTTGGTTATGGCTGTCAGATCAAATTCAGACCATAATGATAGATAGATAGTGTCAGATAGTATCAAATAATATATATGATGCACGAATGAATTATAGAATCATCATGTTATAATATGACTATTGATACTACATGAAAATCGTCCATTACCGACAGAAATTTCAAGCGGATATGTCAAATTACCGACAATTTTTAAAAATTTTGGCGGTTAAAACTCTGACGGAACAAACCGCCTAGGAAACTAACACCGGCGGTTAAAACTCCGATGGAACAAACCGCCTAGGAAACTATGTACTACACTATATAAGTGTGCCCTTAAAGTTATTTTGATTATAGGGAACATATGAATATTTGTAATAGCTAGATTGATGAGAAATAGTTCTAGAAAATTCATGGATCATAATTAGGGCCACCAAAAAATAATGATAATAGGTTGTCACCTTTGTATTAAAGTATTCATATCCTCAAAGCAAAACATAGGTTGATGGAGGTATAGGAACTCTTTAAGCAAGTTGCATGGAAATAGATATGTTTCATCTCAATCGAATGGCACCACTTTGAATCTCAAAGATTTAGCTTTTTTGGGGTCATTTTTAGTGGCCGTCGTGGCCATTAGTGGTGGAAATTGTAAAATCACCATCATTAATTTCTTATACATGCACGTTCTTGCATGAAGATGGTGGGCGACTTATACTAACGGGTTAAGGGAGAAGATTTTTTCTCCAACACTACAGGAAAAACGTCAAAAACCGGCGGTTTTTTCCGGCGGTTACTATGGCTATACCGACGGCTTGGCGGCGGCATTGAAGCCGCCGGTAAAAATCGCGTAGGAAACTTTTGCCGGCGGTCTTTACCGGCGGTTTACTTAGGCGGCGGTTTTCCGGCGGCTTATACCGCCGGTTACAGCCGGATTTTTAACCGGCGGTTTTCCGGCTGTTACGCCGCCGGTTAATTGACCGACGGCTAACCGGCGGTCATATTACCGACGGTCGTCCGGCGGTTAGAGCGGGCGTCGTTTGTTCGCTAAACCGCCGGTAGACCGCCGGTTGAATTAATTTGAACTCTCAAACTTATTTCATTTTCTTGCATTCAATTCTTAGCATCAAAATAATTTTTATGACTGATGATTTATTTGGGATAGCTTTCTTATTGTTTTGTAAAGCTATTTTTTGTATAAAAATATCTCAAAAGCAGAAAAAAATAGTGGCATAAAGATGTCTCAAACGAAGCCTGAATCAACAGTACACTATGATTTATTATTATTTTTTTTATGAGGAAGCACTGTCCTTAGGCCGGTGAAAACCCCGATCAACCTAGCATGCAACCCACACAAATTTACACGGGCCAACACCTTTCACTGCTTGACCTAATCGGCTCTTCACCACCCGAACAAGCAGCGGTGGGTAAGAGTACACTATGATGTTTCAAGATTTACTATGAGAAGCTTTGCCCAGGCGGCCCTCCTTAGTTAAATTCTTATTGTTTGGTAATTTTCAAGGCTTAGAAGCCAAAGGAGATGACAAAGGAATTACTTGTGATCAGTTAAGTTGCAAAATAGATAAACTCTCTCAAAGGATGAATTTAATCCTTAGGCTGAAAAAAGAAAAACTGATATATTCATTCTCTCTGAAAAAAAAAAAATCAAAATTTTAGATCATTTGAGATCTCGAATGCGGGTCCCTCGGTGGATTAAATATTTTTTTGCGCTCTCACTGGGCCTTCGCGGCCACACACCGAGCCTTTGCCGCCCCTCCTGCTTTATGGATCAATTTGAGAGATCAAGTAGAGAGGTCATTATTTGCATGTCAATTGTTACATTGACAATTAGTAACATATTAAACTTTATATCATCACCCCATAAGGCCATAAAAGAGATAAAGGTCCCCTTTCTCTTAAAACGAGAAGCATATGTTTTAGTGGTGTAAATTTTTGTTTGGATACTAAAAATTTGACAACAACAACTTTATCTAGCTTTTATTCCACTGTGTGGGGCCGATTACATGAATTATTTTTCTTCATTCTGCCATGTTTAATGTCAAATTCATGTTTAAATCTAATAAAAAAGTTCATTTCTAGCTAATACTTTATAACCAAGTCTTTTAAGTTTACCTCTACTTTTATTAACATTAGGGATGTCAAAAAAATGACCTGACATGAAAATTTTGAGTTTTTGTTGACAAGTTTAATAAATAGGTTGGATTTGGGTTTGGAATTTCGACCCATTTATTAAATGGGTCGAATTCGAGTTGACTCGCCAACCCGATTTTGATCCTAAATGGCCCGTATAAATTATTTTTTTCTTAATTTTTTTTACTTATTGGTATGATTATTTTATTTTTTTATTACTTAATCTAAAATTTATTGTTAAAATTTTAATTTTTTTTTTAAAAAAAAATCAAAACGGGTTATTTGGTCGGGTATAGGTCATTCGGCTTGCTAGCAGGTCGGATTCGTGTTCGCATTTGACCCATTTATCAAATAGGTCTAAATCAGGTTGACTAGTGGATATGGTCAATTTTGAATCAGACTCAAACCCAACAAATGACCCTTTTTGACACATCTACTTAACATAGACAAAATTTAATACATCTATTTTCTTAACCAGGTCATCGAAAGGTTAACATTTTATGTGACCAAACCATCTAAGATAGCTCTTTCTAATCTTATCTGCCATTTAAAACTCATTTCGCATTATATTAAGAGTAAAGTCACTCATCCACCTAAGCATCATCATCTATGCAACGCATAAAATTATGCTACTCTTTTAATGGCCAATATTTTGTGTGGATACTAAAGATTTGAGTGAAACAAAAAAATCTAAAAAACAAAAAAGCTTAAATCAGTAGTTAGAAACTCATAATAAACAAATAAATTAGTGAGATTTTATTACATTTCCTCCGCTTTCCTTCAATCCAAATAAAGCCTTGTGAATTTGAATGTAAAAAAAAAATCAAAAGAGTTGATAAATTCAGCTCATTTCTACAAACCCTTAATCATCACATAAATGATTTATTTATTTATTATTATTATTTTTTACGTTAAAAGTTTGGAGTAGCTCCAGTGACAAATAAGATTAGAGAGAGTCGTCTTAGATGGCTGGGTCACATAAAATGTCGGTCTTCTGATGACCCGGTTAGGAGAATATATATATATATATATATATATATATATATATATATATATATATATATATATATATATATATATATATATATATATATATATATATATATATATATATATATATATTATATTTAACTTATGTTGAGAATGATAGATGTAGACCTAAAAAACCGCGGTTAGAAAATATTAGAAATGATATTTTTTATTAGATTTAAATGAAAATTTGATTCTTAGTTGAACATAATGGAGAAAAAGAATTCATGTAGCTGACCTCCTGTAGTGGGATAAAAACTTGTTGTTGTCATCGTGGTCATCTTTCCTCCAACCAGACAAAGGCTTAGTTTGGGACGACTTTTTTAGTGCTTCTTAAAACAGAGTTTTAAAAATTTTATACTAAAACTCCGTTTTAAAAACCTTCCGATGACCCGGTTAGGAGAGTATATATATATTATATTTGACTTATGTTGAGAATGATATATGTAGACCTAAAAAGCCGTGGTTAGAAAATATTAGAAATGATATTTTTTTTATTAGATTTAAATGAAATTTTGTTTCTTAGTTGAACATAATGGAGAAAAATAATTCATGTAGCTGACCTTGTGTAGTGGGATAAAAACTTGTTGTTGTCATCGTGGTCATCTTTCCTCCAACCAGACAAAGGCTTAGTTTGGGACGACTTTTTTAGTGCTTCTTAAAACGGAGTTTTAGTATAGCAATAAAAAAACCGTCTCAAACGAAGCAAAAGTCAAGATCTATTTATTTAAACTTTTTTCATTATTTATTTCTGAAATAATAGTTGATGAATGTTTAGTTTTATGGAAAGCTACTAACCAAAAGTTATTGCAAAAGCAATGAAAGAAAGCAGGAAAAATGTTTACTATTCATTCATGCATTCAGAAAGCAGCCTCCCTAATGTCTAAAATGCCCCTCAGCCATTTATAAATTTTCATGCATTCAAATCAATCACAATTAACCCTAATTATTAATTTATCAGAGATTTAGGTAGCTATAGCACACTATTTGTTGGAGTTTGCTGTCAATCTTTTTAAATATTGTTTAAATAATAGTAAAAAAGGATTATATTGTCTTTTTTTCCGATATTATTGAATGATTTTCATAATTACTTCTAGAGGAGTGCTTTTGCTAAATAATTAGCTAGACAAGAAGTAAAGCAACAAAATAGTATTTTTTTATCAAATAAAAAGTATATTATAAGTTTAATGCAGTATGAAGATAAGAAGTGCTCCAAAAAAATTAAAGTCTCAAACATGAGTGATAGTTTGTTTTTCTCCATAGATAAAGTTTAATAAATATTCACATAACATTTTTATAAGTCTTTCTCATAGACTTTATATAGAAAAATTTCAAATAATCCTCAAACTATTCATTCATGATCAATTTAGTCATAGAATATGATTTGATCCAATTTGGTCTCTCAATAGGGGCAAAACCACATTTTGCCTGCAACAAGCCTTCCCCTATCAATCTCTCATGCACTGGTTCAAATGTGAATAATTCTACATCCTTATCTTTCCCTGCTCTCTGAGTACTCTCTAATCTATATTATGAGCTCATGCCATAATGAAATTGAAGTTTGCCACTCGATTAAATATTGAATTGCTTGTCCCCACTCCCACTGAATACCCTCCTGAACCAAATCTAGTCACCTACTTGGAGAGAGAGAAATATGCACATTATGAAGATATATATGTAGCGAAGAGAAAGAGAGAGGTCGGGTGAAGATTTGACCTTTTATTATTGTGTATAAAATATTTAGCTACCATACTATTATTATAGTAGGACACTGGTTGTTTTTGCCTGCCCATTCCCCCCCCCCCCCCCCCCTCAAAAGAGAGGTTGGTTTTGCCCTTGTCTCTCGAATATACAAAATTGATTTAAAATGACATCTCATGTTATAATTGTGATATAAATTGATCATAATTTAGGTTTCATTTGTGACAGCTTTCTTAATGCTTTTTAAAGCAATTTTTTAGTATACAATTTTCTTTAACTAAAAATTTTTGTACTAAAAAGCTATTTTAGGAAGTAGTAAGAAAGCTATCCCAAACATAGCTGTAATCTCTTGATTATACAAAATTGATTCAAAATGGCCCCTCATATTATAATTGTGATATAAAATTGATCCTAATTTAATCTCGATTATACAAAATTGATCTCTCAATTTAGTCTCAAAGAGACAATTTTGCATCAATTTTGTATTGTCGAGAGATTAAATTAGAACGACATGTAACTCTAAGACTAAATTGCCCGTATATGAATAGTCAAAAGACTATTTTTAAGTTTACCCGGGAATTTATATAATGAATTAATTTATAAAATAATTATTTATGGTGAACTACTTCTTTGTAGATATGGATGGAGGACCTTCAAATGTCAAATATTGCATTATTTTTTATAATCACCTACTTCTTATGTTAACATAACATAAATCAACTTTAAAGTCAATGCCATTGATAATGATTTCTATTACCAGAGAACTACTCCTCTCATTATTTTATACCTTCTATTTCTTTGTATTTCTCATGTGCTTTTTATGAATAAAATATATAGGATGATAAGTTCTCCTTCATTAAACTTAATAAAAGTCAAATGCTTGAGACAAATTATATATAATTAGAATCCATTTCAATGTCTGTTTTTCGCTTTTGTTTTCTTTAATGATCTTTTTGAATGCTTAAGTATTGTAAACTATACATTCGTTTCCATCATTGATTATTTTTAAGTCGATACACATTCTCTTGCTCTTTATTTTTTTGACCGTTAACAATATTGAGAATTCACTCAAAGTAATGGATTTACATAAACAAAGTTCGCATCAAGAGTTTTTAAACCCTTGCAATTTTAGGCTTCGTTTGGGACGACTTTTTTGTTGATTCTTAAAGCAATTTTTTAGTACAAAACTTTTTTGGAAAATAATTGTGTACTAAAAAACTTTATTTATAAAGCAATAATTAAACTGTCCCGCTTCGTTTGGGATGGCTTTTCTTATTGTTTCTTAAAGTAGTTTTAATTTTTGTACTGAAAAATTGTTTTAAGAAGCAGTAAAAAAGCAGTTCCAAATGAAGCATTGAGACGACTTTCTTATTGCTTCTTAACGCAGCTTTCTAGTGCAAAAATTTTAATTTTTGTACTAAAAAATTGCTTTAAGAAGCAGTAATAAAGTCATCCCAAACGAAGCCTTATTCTTCTATTTGAACTTCCTTTTGCATGGTTGATAGTTGGCTTGATGGTGATGATGTTGTGGTGTTGACTGACAAAGTCTTCCTACTTTACCCAAAGATCCATCTCCTCAAAGATGCCACTAAGGCAATATATAATATATATCAAAATTGATGTAAATAACTTTTTATAAGAGACTTAGGGTTTACTGATTGTTCCCGTTCACCAACATTCACGAAAAATACAAGGTGTTTTGTTACAGCTACATCCACCTACAAGTTTTTGCTTTTCTCCTTACCTCAAGCTTTAAAGAGTTATTTGAGGTTGGTTGAATTAAAACTTTTGAAAATCTTAGGTTTCGTTTGCGGCTTTTTAATTGTTTTTTAAAAAAGCTTTTTTATACAAAAATTTTTACTTCAAGAAGTATTTGTGCTGAAAAGTGCTTTAGAAAGCAATAAGAAAGTTGTCCCAAGACTTCGTTTAGGATGACTTTCTTATTGTTTCTTAAAGCAACTTTTTAGTATCTTATTTTTTTGGTAGTGTCCCAAACAAAACTTAGGCTTCGTTTGGGACGACTTTTTTATTGCTTTCTAAAACAGAGTTTTAGTACAAAAATAAAAAATTTTGTACTAAAACTCCATTTTAGAAAGCAGTAAAAAAGCCGTTCCAAACGAAGCCTTAGTCTATTTTAAAAACTAAATGCAAAATTAAGAAAGTTATATTAACTAAAAATTGCAACCGCAACTTCAATGGAAACTTGATTATTATCTAAAAATATGAAATGAAAAAAAAAAGCTATTGGAAACAATGTAATGTGGTTAATTTGACAAGAGAAAAGATATATGTACTTATTTCTCTCAATTTTCATAATAGATTTTTTGGAGTGGCTTCTTGGTTCTTTTTTTTCCTAATATTGGATTTTTTTCACGTTAAATCTTGGTGTCATTTACTTTCCGCTATTTCTATTTTCTTATTAGTTTCGTTGCGGTGTTTACTTCAATCCCCAACAAACATATGAGTACAATTTTGAATAGAATTATAAAATTTTATTGCACCATTCATCTCCAAAGGCTTACAAAAAAAAATAAAATGAGAATATAGTTTTAGATCATACACTACAAAGCTTATAAGCTATTGCAAAAAAAAAAAAACTTAAAATAAACTATTAAATGATGATCTTATAACAAACAATGATCTCCTTACTATGTTTAAGCACTTACAAAGCTTTGAGCAATTTCAGATTTTACAAAAAAGGAAACTAAACTTCAAATCTAATTTTACAAAAAAACTATAAACAAATATTGTTTTGCAATACTTTGAAAAGAAAAAAAAGAAAACAAAATTTCATATTTTGTGAAGTTTTAGACTGATGAAAATGAAAAAAAAAACTGAGAATCAAAGCTTTATTCAAATCTTACTAACACACATGAAAGAATCTTGCAATGAAACTTTTGTTTGCTCCAAAGAAGATGAAGAACATAGCTTGAAGATCTGTGACAAGAGAAAATGAATTGGAAGAGAAACAAAGCTGTTAGAAAAATGAAAATTATTGTCAGATTTTTGCTGTTTGAGAATCAGATCTGAGGAAGAAGATGAGCCGTGAAAATGAATTCTGGTTTTATATAGAATTCATTAGTACAGATTTAGTAAAACAAGTTGTTGTTAGAAAAATGATTAAAGTTTGTCTATGTTGATTGGGAAGTTTCTTTTCTTCAGATAAAAAAAATATATAGCCTGATACATCATAAAAAAAATTATCTTGATCGGGCAGGAATCTCAGGCAAAACCAAGTTGTAAACTTCAAAAATTAAATCCAGGACCATTTGAACTTTGATTTTAGCAAACTTACAACCGAACTGAGAGACTCAGAAATACAAACCCAACGACACCAAAATCGACTCAATCCGAGTCCAAATGGGTCCAAATCAAGAACCCGAAGCGCTGTTGGAAGGTTCAAACAGCAATTTGCATTACCAAATGGTTTCCAAACATGACACGCTTATAGTTGAATCGAGCGGCTCGACGAGACGAATTCAATGAGCTCAAGATCATGGAATTCCGACATCATTAAGACCTTCAAATGGCTAGCGAACGGTCCACAATCAAGGGATTCAACATCGGCCATGCATCCAAACAAATCCCCATTTACCCTTGATTTTCCTTCTATTTACAGGCCATGCCACTCTCAGAAATTTATAAATAGAGCCCCTCCTTCCTCTTGAGAGCAGGGGGACCCCAAGCAAGAGGGAAAGAGAGAGATCAGAGATCGCTCTTGCCTCCTTGCTCCTCCTCGACCATCGCCCAAACATTCGTCGGGCCACCACCTAACGCCGGAGTTACGTCGGCCCACCACCGGACGTAATACTTCCGCCAGACCATCGCCCAGAGCAAAAGTTCTGATAGACCACCACATGACGTCGGAGTCCCGCCGATCCACCAACTGACACTGGAGTTCTGCAAGATCACCACCCACTGCCGGACTTTCGTCGGACCACAGCCTGACGACGGAGTTTTGCCAGACAACCACCTGATGCCGAAGTTCTGCTGAATCACTGTCTGACGTCGGAGTTTCGCCATACCACCACCTGACGTCGGAGTTCTGCTAGACTACCGCCCAACGTCGAACTTTCACCGGACCACCTCCCGACGTAATAGTTCTGTCAAACCACCACCTGACGTCGGAGTTCCACCGGACCATTGCATGACGTAGGATTTCAGCCGAACCACCACTTGACGCCAAAATTCTACCAAACCGCCAAACTTCTGCCAGAACAATTCCCGATGTCGGAGTTTAGCCGGACCACCACCCAATGCCAGACTTTTGTTGGACCACCGCCCGACGTCGTAGTTCTTCCAGATCACCACCTAACGCCAGAGTTCCGTCGGACCACCGCCTGATGTTGGAGTTCCGACGGACCACCGCCTCACGCCGAAGTTTTGCCAAACCACCGCCGGGCCACCAATTGAGGCCTGAACTTTTGCTAGACCACGGAATAACGCTCTAAATTTTGTTGGACTACGGCCTTACGATTATGGTCTTTCTGACCCCTGTCTCCTGCCGACTACGTTCCTTCCGACCTCTGTCCCTTACTATGGTCCTTCCGAACTCCATCATCAGATAATGGTCTTTCTGACCCTTGTCTTCTACAAACAATGGTCCTTCCAACCTCAGTCACATATTATGATCCTTCTGACCTCCATCGCCAGACAATGATCTTTCAAACCTCTATCTCTTGCCGACTATGGTCCTTCTGACCTCCATTGCCTATTATGGTACTTCCATCCTCCGTCGCTAAACAACAATTTTTCTGACCTCTATCTCATGCAAACTGTGGTCTTTTCGACCTCTGTCGTCTACTACGGTCCTTCCGACCTCCATCGCCAAACAACAGTCTTTCTAATCTTTATCTCCTACCGACTACGGTACATCCAACCTCCGTCGCCCATTATAGTCCTCCTGACCTCCATCGCTAGACAACGGTCTTTCTGGCCTCTGTCTTCTGCTAACTATGATCCTTCCAATCTCTGTCGCCAACTACGGTTCTTCTGACCTCCCTTGCCAGACAATAGTCCTTTTGACCACCGTCACCAGACTAAGGTCATTCCGACCTCTGTCGCCTGTCGACTATGGTTCTACCGACTAACAAATATTTCAATAATAATTCTTCAAATTCTCACAATATAATAGGATGTATATGTTTTACACCCATCACCCATCGACTATGGTTGTACTGACTAACAAATATTTCAATAATAATTCTTCCAATTCTCACAATATAATAGGATGTACATTTTTTACATCAACCTAAGGCCTTCCCCCTCAAGGAAGGGCCTCATTTGTAATCGACTGCTAATAATAGTGGGTTCATTCAAATTGGGTCAGGCACTGTGGTTTTTCTCCTTTTTTAGGTGTTTCCACATAAAAAACTCTGGTGTCTCTTATGAACACTACACCCTCTCTCTTATTTGATTGTGCGTTAGATCTTCATACAATGCTAAGACGTTAAACTTTATATTTCTCTACTGCCGTGAATAATCCAGGATGTAACATAGCCATTTGAAACCTTAAAGTTGGATGCGAGTATTCAGATTGATGCTTCGTTTGGGACGGCTTTATTACTACTTCTTAAAACAGTTTTTTAATATCAAATTTTTAATTTTTGTACTTAAAAGCTGCTTTAAGAAGCAATAAGAAAGCTGTCCCAAATGAAGCATGAATTACTATAAATCACTTATTAAAATATTTGAAAAAAGTATATTATACAAAACCAAATAAAATTTATTTTTATTAAAGCTGCAAATATATACTTGAATTATTTAAAATAGATTGAAAGATTAGAGAATTAGTTATATTTTAGGGTGATTTATATACATAACATATTACTTTATATAATATTTTAGTATTTCATTCACATCAAAAATATAGATGAAAAAATGCATTTCACTTTTGAAAAGTAAATATAACAGCTGCTCAACCATTATTATTGGAATGTTTTTGCATAACCACTATTGTTAGATTGACATTAAACCACCATTGTCGAATCACCACCATGATTGCAAATCAATTGAGTTGGTATTTTTTTGAAAAATTTATATTTTAGAATTTCAAATTTGAAGTCGAACACGTCATATTGAAAACCATCTCAAAATCAATTATATCCTGTAATTGATTTGATTGCTCTAACAAATAATTCTAAGTGTGTGTCAGACTATACAGGTGTCGACTTATTATGCTTTAAATTTTATTCTCTAATTTTATTTTCTTTAATATCTTGAGATTGCTTAAGTTTAATTATTAGTGTGCTCAAATTTAATAAAAAAAATTAAAATTCATGGTTTGAGTTATAATTTTATGTTCTCAAAAACAAATTAAAGAACGGAGTCTATTATGCAACATACTAATTTATTCACTAAAAAGTCCTAATACACACAAAAATGCAATTATTTCATCTAAGAAGAAATAAAAACATAAGTCAATTTTATTGATTTTTAATGATTAAAGATTTTTTATTTTAGTTCAAGTGTGTTGGATAAATTTTAAATAAATTTATTTGAAATTTGATTGTATTTGATTTATCTTTGATTTTAAGTTTGATTTTATTTATTTTAAATTTGTTTGTTTAATATTAACAATTTACATTTCTAACTTTACTTAGCCTTTTAAGAATTTATAAAGAAACTTTTATTTTAGATTTAATTTCATTTGACTCAATATTGGTTATATATTGTTCATTACAATTTTATGAGTTCATGACAATTCACTTCATATTTTTTTGATTTCTTCTTAATTTTTAATGAATTTTTAAAGTTTTAAGATATTTGGAGAATTTCTTTAAATTAGAAGAAAAAAAATGAAAAAGGTAATTAAATGATTTGTTTAGTTTAATGTTTATTATGATTTTATGTGTTTATAGAAATTTATTTAATATTTTCTAAATTTATTTTATTTTAAATATATTTTCTAATTTCTAATTTATTTAGAGAATTTATTTAATTAGGAGATGAAAATGAGATTTTAATCAAAATATTTATTTTGTTTATCATATATTATGTTTTCATGAGTCTATATTAAGTTATTTGAGATTTTTTTTTTTTAATTTTTAGTGAATTTTGAAATGCTCGGGCCATAAATTATCCGAATTTTTTGTTTTTGTTTTTTTTGTGACGAGGAAGCACTGTCCTTAAGCCAGTGAAAATCCCGGTCAACCTAGCATGCAACCCACACCAATTTACACGAGATAACACTTAAGGCTTTCATTACTTGGCCAAGGAATTTGAACCAGAGACCTCGACTTTGCCCATCCGGCTCTTCACCAACCAGACAATCAGTGGTGGCTGATTTTTCTTTTATCATTCCTTTCCTATTAAATTTTCTCTCTCCTATTCTTTTTTTATTATTTATTCATTATGATTACTGATGTTATTATATGCTTTATGGGTGGTTTAAGGTGACTCTTATATTAAACTTTATTTCGATTTAATTTTATATCTGCTAACTTGATTTAATCTTAATTAATAATATTTCATTCAAATATGCATATGATTTTATTTATTTAATTTTATTATTATTTTTTTTATATTTACATTGATTTTGAAAATGCATTT
The DNA here is from genome assembly GCA_016618105.1 of Dendrobium huoshanense. Taxonomy (NCBI): domain Eukaryota; kingdom Viridiplantae; phylum Streptophyta; class Magnoliopsida; order Asparagales; family Orchidaceae; genus Dendrobium; species Dendrobium huoshanense. Next base: position 21,817,754 of record CM028359.1, on the reverse strand, counting down.
AAAAAGCCTTTATACCTTAATTAATTCAATTAGTTTGAATTAGTTTAAAGAAAATTTAATCTAATCAAAATGAATTGAATACATTTTACTTATATTTTTTACTTTATGATTCATGCTAAACTTTATCTTATGAGGGATTTTAATGATGAATTGTTTCTTTATTTATATTCTTTTTTTTTTCAAAGTATTTATATATTTTTGCCATGATTATTTCAATTTAATATGATTGGGTTAGTTATAAACATTATTTGGAATATATTTAATAATAGTTAGAATTATCATTCAAGTTATAAGTAAAGAGAAAATCTAAGTATTATAAGATTTCCTAATGACAGCCTATGTGGAATATGACTAAGTCAAAGATAAGCAATTATAAACTCTCCTCGAATTTTAACTAAGCTAAAACATCTTTATGCAATTAGAGGTCATTGGGTTTAAAAAATAAATGCGAGATTTCTAAAAAGATCTAATGCTCGAAATATCAGTACTATAGAAGTAAGGAAAATGGCTTCAAACACCTAGGGCTTCTAAGTTATGAGATACTAAACCAAATCAATTGTCTAGTGGCTTTTCGTCCTGACGTCCACCACAACCCCTTGCGAAACATCATAAGCAGACACGTGGAGAAAATAGTGGCTTGAAGATATTATTCGAAATCAATAAATGTAAGCTTAATTTTAAAGAAAAAATAACGAGCATTTACCTTTTTAGGCTTCTTCATTAGCTTTATTTGACTTGCCTTTGAATCATGAACTATTAAAAGAGTGGTGCACATTTGTGGATGCTTTATTCCCTGTACTTCATGGTTGTAGAGAATCACAAACTTCAAGCATTGGAGATTATTCTTCATCTTAGGTTGTCCATAGTTTAGAAAAGAAAGTGCCAATATCTTAATTGAATTCATCTTATTATGGGATTTTGGGAAAAGAGTGGAGAATAAATTCAAACTAATCTCTCTATAAGGACTCATATTCCCCTACCATAATCATGAATCTTTGCATCAAACATCTATAGGATGTTGAAGCACATATATGAATAAAAATATTCCCAAAGTATTGAAACAAGCAGAATGTTAATAATCATAAGTAGGTTGTGCACTTAATATGGAATAATGAAATACAAGAGAGAGCTGATTATTTAACTGACCATAAAGAGTATTTTTTATACTCAAAAGTTCTACATCATTATTCTTTAGTTTCCATTAATTCATGAATTAATCTAGTAAAACACAACATGATTCTCAAAACACATAGGATTTATTAAAGGACACTTGTTGATTTTCCTTTTCTTAGTCTATAGTAAAGAGAAAGAAACAACTATCATTAATTTCATTCTCTCAAGCAAATATATAATGAATTTCCCTTATCTAACTATCATTCTTCTCCATTTGAAGAAAGGAGAAGATTATTAATGGTTATTGGATTTTGATTACTTTTGGGAGGAATAGAAATAATTTCAACAACTATTACTTGCTTATAGAAAGATAAGAAATGTGATTATACATCTATCTAAATGAGCTATATTTTTTTAGTTATATTGAAGAGAAAGAATGTGAATTTCACTATAGGAAAATGGTTGATTTATGACGGCCTTTTCCATCGAAAATTGGCAAATTTTCATCGTAATAACACATTTTTTATGGTAAAACATGTGTAGGAAAGCAAATACGGGTAAAAAAAATTCATCAAAAACATTTCCAGCAGAAATTGCAACCTGATAAATAAAAAAAATTTCTAGCAAAAATCACTTTTCTTTTGCTCTAATTCTGCTCACTAACCCGTAGCCCACCCTGTTGCCCACTCGTGCCAGCCCTCCAGCACGTTGCTCGCCTGCCCTTTGTTGCACTTGCCAGCCAACCCTCTGCGTATGTGACTATGTGAGGATTCAACCCCCACTCCTTCAAGAGGATATCTAGCTCACATCCACTCGATCATGAAGTAAAATCTATTAGAATTATTACTCTTTCTTATTTAAAATAGAACTAATATAATATTAAAATTATAATTAATTAAAATAAATATTAATATTCTTGAAAGATCAAAATAATTGATTTCATATTACGGTGAAATTAATTTTTCTGTTAGAAATTTCGCGAGAATTTCCTTTGGGATTTTTTTTTTTTGCTAGAGAATCCGCCAAAATTTTACACGAAAATTTTCCAATGAAAATTCTGCTAGAAATCCACTGAAATTTCAGACAAAAATGTGTTTTAAATAAGAAGGAAGACCTGCAATTAAAATTATAGAGATGGTCGATGAGAAATAATGTTGAATATGATGTGGTAGCTTTAAATAGATAGAAAATAAGATATTTTTCATATCCTGCCAAGATGTTTGCTCATGTCTGCATGTAGGCGCCATAAACACAAGCTGCTCGACTTGTGTTCTGAGCACAAACCAACGCCATTTTTTGTCTATTATATTGAACATTATTTCTCATCGACCATCTCAATAATACAAATTGCATGTCTTCCTTCTTAGCGAAACACATTACCTCTATCAACTCTATTGAAATTGAGAACCCTTCTTCGAATTGGTGCCCAATATTATCATTGTCATATGTTACGTCCTCGTCCCATTCACAAGTGCTCATACATGTCTTAACAAAGTCATTATTTATAGTCATGCCTTTTATAGTGCCAACAATCCCATAACATTATTGTTGTATGGCGCTATTTATCATAATATTCATATCAACATTCATTTTGTTTGAATCACATAGTACGTTAGCATCATCTTCATCATCAACTGACTTGTTGGATCTTCTACTCATGGTTTAATAAGCATCATCAATAATGAGTGATGATCTTGCGGACTGTTATTTTAAAATTTGGCTAATAACCCATTTAATGGGTGACTTATATTTTTAAATTTTTTAAACAAATATAAAATATTAGTCATTCAATGTTAAATTTTCATGACATGATTTACAGATACATAATACTAGAGCTAAATTTTTTATTCTTTGAGCTATCAAGTTATAGGGAGTTGCCACATAGTATGAGTTATAAAGTTGCCTTATCAAATCAAAGTGTATTATTAAATCATATTTGTAGTCATGTATTATCTTGTCATATATACAGTAGTAATATTTCATTCAATTCTTTTGATATTTCAATTATCATATCTTAGATGTACCTCTTTGTCTATATAAGTTGTAGATGTAGATTTTCATCTGATAAGTAAGATCTGAATCATATAGCCTTAAGTTTGTTTTCCAGAGTTGTCCAACCTCTTATACCTTACTCCACAATATATTCGCCAATTATGGATAAGATTCAAAGAATTCCCACTAAGCAAATGATCGCAGAGGAAAGCACTTGTTTGAAAGAAATTAAAGTTTGTCTCTAAATTATGATGAGATCCTTGAAGGCCAAATGTAATGAAACTTTTTAGTGTGTTATGCATTATTAGAGTGAAGATGAAGTTGCTTGTTGGGGTATATGCATGATGAAGTTATGAAAGTAAAGTTATACAGAGTCGGCATTTGGTTTTGCTTGACTTTCTCAAGGGTCAAATTCTTGAAATCAGTCGTAATAGAGAAGGTTCTATAGAAATGATTGTTGAAAGGTTAATGGTCGATGTAGATCACTATATTCTTTACCATAAATGGCATCCTAAACACGGTGAATTCCTGTTAGAATCCTATAATATGCTTATTGGAAATGTTGTACCAAGAAAGGAGTTTTTTAATGGAGCGGACTAGCTGTACATTCAATAAGAGTTTGAATATCACTTAACTATTGTCCAATACCAAACCAACTCCAAGCTTGCCTACGCGTGATAATTAAAATTACGTAACATGTTGTTTATTTGCTGATGTCAGATGAAGTTACTAGTTTTCTTTTTGTTTTTTCCTACTAAAGTTTAGTACGTGTTATATTATTTTTTACTCTATTTTTAACTGTTCTTGAATGAATGTTAGTTTGGTGTGAGATTTGATAAGGAGTAAAGAAGTTCTTTATTTTTTTTAATCTTCAAATTTGAATTAGTCATTTGTAAAATTATGTAACGGTATAATAACATCAGTATATAATAAAATGTAATACATAATCCATATCTAAGGAGTGCAATGTGAACATCACAATATAACTAAAATATCTAAAAGGTACATTATATATATATATATATATATATATATATATATATATATATATATATATATATATATATATATATATATCACTAATGCCTCCTCTTATGCCGATATCAAATGCTTGGAGTTAAATATTGTAATGCACGCACTAGCCTGGTGTATAGATGGTGTAGGTCCTCAAGATTGACATAAGGGTATGCGGCTGAAGGCCGTCTAAGAATGAATGTATGAAATGTGGTGTGAAGGCGGTGTGAATGTCTGGTGGTGTCATGTCACTAGAATAGGAGTAGCGCAAGTGTGTTGATGCTTCGTAGAAGATATTTTTCATATCATGCTAAGATGTTTGCTCATGCTTGCATGTAGGTGCCAAAATCATGGGTAGCCCGACCTGCACTCTGAGCACAAACCAACGTCATTTTCTATCTATTCAAAACAACCACAACATATTCAACATTATTTCTGATCGACCATCCCTGTAATGCAAGCTGCAGGCCTTCCTTCTTAGTGAAACATATTCCCTCTATCAACTCTATTGGAATTGAGAACTCTTCTTTGGCTTGGTACCCAATATTATCACTATCATATGTTATGCCCTCATCCCATTCACGAGTGCTCATACATGTCGTAACAAGGTCATTATTTACAGTCATGCCTTCTATAGTGCCAACATTCCCATAACAATATCATTGTATGACGCTATTTATCTCAGTATTCATATCACCACTCACTTCATTTGCACCACTTAGTATGTTAGCATTATCATCATCAACTGGCTCACTAGATATGCTATTCATGCTTTCATAATCATCTTCAACAGCGAGTGACGGTCACGCAGAAGGTGCCAATACACCTTGCCCACGACTTCGCTACCTTTCACTCCATCACAAAAATGGTACGTTAATATAAGTAACACATCCATAAATTTAAATTTCAATCAATATAGATTAACATGAAGAACTTACTTAACATATTCCAGTTCAACTGGTGTAATCATCAAACCACCTTGTATTCTTTCCTCCGAACTGAATGATTCATGCACTTGGTGTGATATATTCTCAGCATTATTATTATGGTCGTTTATCTCTTGAAGTTAAAATTTTACAAAATAAATTTATATAAATATATTTTAAAATAATACATAATAATTTTAAAGTTAATCATCAGATTGAAATGTAATAAAAAAATCATAATCAAACATTACGAAAACACAAAAATAAAATACTTAGAACTCAAACAAATGCATTGTCAAAATACTAAAACATAAACCATTTTTGGGCAAGAAAATAAGATAACTAAACTTAACAAATATAGTTAGGCGATGTCTAAATATAACGTCTAAACTTAGAAATAACTTTGTTGAACTTAAAATAAACACAACAGATAATAATATTAAACGCAAAAAATTAAATGAATTAAAAAAACCTCAATAATGTCATTTTCATTGGGATTTGGCTGCTAGGTCACCGAATAATCACAGATAGAAAGAGAGCCGAAATGAGAAAATAGGGCTTTTCGGGGGATAAAAGTGACAGGGGTAAGCCGCCCGTTTAACAAACAACTTACTTAAATAATAAGTCGCCCGTTAAAAGGACAACTTTGGCGATTTAAAAAAAATCTTGTTGGTTAACTGCATAAATTAGAATAATAAGAAACTTACTTTTAAAATTTACCAAAAAAATTCAAGTGTCTCTTATGTTCTTTTCATTTATCTATTTATGTGTGTGTGATATTCCTATAAAATTAAGACACAAAACTCTCATTTTACTTCTATGAAATTTTATCATATAATAATAATATTTTTATGTAATTTAAATAATAATACTTTGTACAAATAAATATAAAAAATTTAAATTATATGACATGAACGTAAATCTGCCTTTATTTTCTAAAGTTAACTACTATAAATAATTTAAAGTCACTTGACAAGACTTCTATTTACCACACTTTACGAATATCAAGCATTGTACTAATAAAGTGACAAGCTGAATTAATATTTTTATAATTATAAAGTAAATAGGAATTTGGGGCAGAGCCCATTCATTTATGAAAATGAAGATACAAAAAAGAAGACCAATACTTATAAAGTAAAAACTATTATACTTCCAAAAAATCTACAAAGGCACCGACAGCTCCCCTGGTTGCCTAAAAAAGCTATCGAAGGAGAGTGGTCATGCCAGGAACACATCATTGTCCAGGACCAAAAAAAATCCTGTCAGACCCAATATAAATAACAAAGCATCTTGATATAGATCATGTAGGCACAAAGAGTTGTCCAACCTCTTATACCATACTCCACAATGTATTTGATGGTTATGGATAAGATTCAAATAATTTCTACCAAGCAGATGATTGTAGAGGGAAGTACTTGTTTCAAAGAAAGTTTGTCTGTATATTATGATGAGAGCCTTGAAGAGAAGGCCAAATGTAATGATTATGTGTGTGTGTGTGTGTGCGCGCGCGTGTGTGTGTTATGCATTTCTAGAATAAAGATGAAGATTGCTTGTTGTCGCATACACATGATGAAGTTATGGGTAAAGCTATATAGGCTCGGCAATGATCTTTGAGATGTGGGGTGGAGATATTTATATTGGGAGGTTCATGGAACATGGTGGGCATTTGGTTTTGCTTGACTTTCTCAAGGGACAAATTCTTGAAATCGATTGTGATAGAGAAGGTTCTGTTGAGGTGACCTTTGAAAGGTCAATGGTCGATGTAGATCACTGTACTTTTTACCATAAATGTTACCCTATACATGATTAATTCATGTAGAATCCTATAAGATGCTTATTAGAAATGTTTTACCAATAAAGGAGTTTTTGAATGGAGCAGACTGGCAATATATTCAATTAGAGTTTAAGTATCACTTCAATTTTTGTCCAACACAAACCCACATTAAGCTTGCCTACGCATGATAATTAAAATTATATAACTTGTTATTCATGTGCTGATGTTAGATGAAGTTACTAGTTTTCTTTATTCTTTTTTCCTTCTAATTTTCAGTCAGCGTTATAGTATTTTTTACTCTATTTTTTAATTTTTCTTGAATGAATGTTAGTTTGGTGTAATTTGAAAATATTTGGTGATGAGGAGTAAAGAAGTTGTTTGCTTGTTTTAATCTTTAAATTTGAATTAGTCATTTTCAAAATTGTATAATAGTTTAATAACATCATAATATAATAAAATATAATACATAGTCCATATCTAAGGAGTACAATATGAATATCACAATATAACAACATTTAAAATGTACATAATACATATCACTAACGCATTCTCTTTTGTCAAAGTGGTATCGCATCAGTGCCTGCAGTGACATGCTGTGGTGCACGCACTAGCCTGGTGTGTAGATGGTGCTGGTCCTCAAGACTGACATCAGGGTGTGCGACTAAAGACTCATCCAAGGATGAATGTATGAAATATGGTGTAAAGGCAGTGTGAATGTCTGGCAGTGTCCTATCACTATAATAGGATTAACGCAAATGAGCTGATGCTTTGTAGAAGATATTTTAAATATCCCGCCAAGAAGTTTGCTCATGCCTGCATGCATGCACCATAAACATGGGTTGTCTGAACTGGCATTCTGAGCACAAACCACACCATTTTCTATCTATTCAAAGCAACCCCAACATATTCAACATTATTTTTGATCGTCTATCCCTGTAATGCAAATTGTAGGTCTTCCATCTTATGAAACACATTCTTTCCATCAACTCTATTGGAATTGAGAACTCTTCTTCAACGTGGTACCCAATATTATCACCTGTCATATGTTACGTCCTCGTCCCATTCATGAGTGCTCATACATCTCTTAAGAAAGTCATTATTTACAACCATGCCTTTTGTAGTGCCAACACTACCATAACAATATCATTATATGACGCTATTTATCACAGTATTCATATCCACATTCACTTCATATGAACCATATAGTACGTTAGCATCATCATCATCAATCGTCTTGCTGAATCTGCTACTCATAGTTTCATAACCATCATCAACAGCATGACAATCTCATGGAAGGTCCCAATACATCCTGCCAATGACTTCGATTGAAATGCACAAAAAAAAAATCATAATCAAATATTGCAAAAACACAAAAATAAAATACTTTGAACTCAAACAAATGCAATGTCAAAATATTGTAACATAAACCATTTTTGGGCAAGAAAATAACAGATAACTAAACCTAACAAAAATACTTATGAGATGTCTAAATATAATGTATAAACTTAGAAATAACATTGTCAAACTTAAAATAAACACAACATGTAACAATATTAATCGAAAAAAATTAAATGAATTAAAAAAAAACTAACGTCAATGACATTTTTGTCAAGATTTGGCTACTCGGTCACCGAATAATAGCAGATAGAAAGAGAGCCGAAATGGGAAAATTGGGCTTTTCGGGGAGATAAAAGTGACAGCGGTAAGTAATTCCTTTAATAGGTGGCTTACTGACTTACTTTTTACGATTTAAAAAAAAAAACCATTGGTTAATTGCATAAATTAGAATAATAAGATACTTTAAAATTTTACCCTAAAAAATTTGTGTCTCCCCAGCTCTTTTCATTTATCTATTTATGTGCATGATTTTCTTATAAAATTATGACACAAAACTCTCATTTTATTGCTATAAATTTTTTACCATATAATAATAAAATTTTATATAATTAAAATATTAATACTTTGTATAAATAAATATTAAAAAAATTAAATTATATGACAAGAACATAAATTCTCCTTTATTTTCTACAGTTAACTACCAGAAATAATTTAAATCCGTCATATAGAGGAAACCCTTCGTCATTTGACAAGTCTTATTTACCTCACTTCAAAAATATCAAGCATTGTACTAATAAAGTGACAAGTTGAATAAATATTTTTATAATTATAATATTCCCCATGAACTATACTTCTGTAATCACTTTTTTTTTTTTTAAAGTTAGGAGCAGAGCCCATTCATTTATGAAAATAAAGACACAAAAAAGAAGATGAATACATTGTAAAGTAATAACTATTGTACTTCCAAAAAAACTAGGAAGCACCAAAAGAACCCCATAAGACATGAGAAAAAAATAACAATTGCAAAAAGAGGAAACAAAATTTTGGCCCAGGGACTTATGTTACAAAATGAAATATGAGATTTTTCAGGAAGTCTATGAAGGCAACGATAGCTCCCCTGGTTGCTTGAAAAAGTCATAAAAGGGGAGTGGTCACATCACGAACACATCATTGTCCAGGCCCAAAAAATTAATTCTGTTAGATCTAATAGAAATAGCAAAAGCATCTTGATATAGATCATGTAGGCACAAAGTAGATCGCCTCCACCGACTAAGGACATCAAAAAGACTTTCAAAAGGCAAGCTAAAATCGGTCATATTATGCATTCCCCAAAACAAACTAAAAAATGTACAAGTTACTTCAATAGATTTAAGTTTCTCCATGTTAGTGTCTTGAATCTGATAGCCTTGAGAATCTCTAGCTTCAAAGATGTGGCACAACAATGCTTAGACGAAAATTTCCTGTCATTCCTTTCATGCCAAAGGTAGTTAACATTATAATTTATCGAAAGAAAAATAAGCTTTTTGACATCATGATGATCGCAATTCTAACCAGCAATGAATTCATAAGCTTGCATTAAATTTGGCTTGAGAAAAAAGTATGAAAGTTCGGGATAATGCTAACCAACACCTCAAAAGAGAAGTTGCACTCAAAAAATAGATGTGATGTACTTTATGCACAAAAAATAGAAAGAGTGCATAAAGAATGAACCACTAAAATATTTCTCTTCATAAGAACATCAACAGTTTTCAAGCCACCACAGATAGCAAGCCAACCATAGCTAAAGAATCTCAAATAGTGATGTTTGTGCCAAAGGTAGGGGTGCCAACCAACATCTATATCATATCTAAAATAATCTAGATAGAAATTCTTAAATGTAACATCAGAGGAATTACCCCATATTAAGTTTTTGGGACCAGTAGGAAAAAATTGGATAGAAGATATAGTAGCTCTGATTGAGCGGGGAATGGAGTCCGGTAAAGCCCAATTCTCATCAACTATTCAAGAAGATAAATGAGCATCTGAGGGAGCACAAATGGGATTAAGTTTATTGAAAGAAGGGTCAGAGAAGCAAGCATTGTTCAGCCAATGATCATAGAACACAACAATGAGGGGATTGGATGAATTATTAAACTTGAAGTTGTGCTTGGTTGTTGGGAAGAGATGCATATGTTATTCCAAAATGAAGATGCATTTCATATAGGAGTCTTCCATGGTGATGAATATCTAGCGATTAACCAGCTATTTAGAGGGGAGTTTTCATTGTACATCCTTAAGATAGAGGAGCAGTTGTAAGCATATATGAGATCATGTAAAGAGGGAATCTCCAATCCATTTTTGCACTTAGGCTTGCAAGTGTTGACCCAAGAGATTAAGTACATGTGCTTAGCATCAGTTTTACCAAAATAAAGAAATTTGACACATAACTTCCTAGTGATTTTGATAATAGTTTTAGGTAATACAAATTCATGTATTGAATACGCTATCGTGATGGCGATGGAGAATTTGATAAATTGGAGCCTACCTGTAAAAGAGAATAAACCAGCTTTCTAGCTAGAGAATTTATTAGTGAGCTTCTCCATAAGGAAAGAAAAATTAGAAATTTTGGCTTTGGAAGGAGAGATAGGGATGCCAAGATAGAAGAATTTAGAGCAAGAATTCAAAATTTGAAGAGAGGAGTTGATCTCCCTTATAGAAATGGCATTCAAAGAGAGGATTATAGATCTTTTATCTAGATTTAGATGCAGCTTAGAGCACTCAGCAAAGGATTTGAGAATTATTATCAATGAGAATGGTGCAATTAGGGACATTAGCTTCTCCAAAAACAAGTAAGTCATCAACATATAAGATATGTGATATACAAAATCCATCAAGTCTGAAGCCTTTAAAAAGATGCGTGAAAGCACCGAAATTAAGTAAACAAGACAAAGCATCCATAATGATGCAAAGAAGGAAAGGGCTTAACTGACACCCTTACTTAAGGCTGGAAGAGGAGGAGATGCAAAAAAAAAAAAAGATAGGGCTTAACAAACACCCTTACTTAAGGTTGGAAGAGGAGGGGAAGAAACCTTCCTGTTTCCCATCAAGATACTTGGAGAAGTTAACCTTTGAAATGCTAGCTTTAATTTAATTAATAAACCTAGGAGGGAATCCCTTTCGAGCCATCCTTAGAAGGAGGAAATCCTTGAGACAGTATCAAATGCTTTCCTAATGTCAAACTTTACAAAAAAAATGCTTCTCCTTGATGTTTTTATTGAACAACCTCAAAATTTTAGATACAAGGATTATATTATCGATTGATAAACGTTTACTAATAACCCCTGATTGAGTAGAGTAGATGATGAGCGGCATGTTGGGCTTGAGCCTATTGGCCAACATCTTAGCAATATCTCATAAAAGATATTACAAAGTGATATTAGCCTAAAATCCCTAACGTTGTCAGCATGATGATACTTAGGAATAAGGAAAGTGTAGTACGTAGCTTTCTCACATATAGAAAGATAACATTTTGTAAAAAAAATACCTAACCACCTTGTAAATAGTTGGACCATAAATAGACTAGGATTTGTTTTAAAAAATAAAAGTTAAACCCATTCAGTCCAGGAATTTTAGGTGAGAAAGCTAATTTAATGTAATTAAAAGAGGAACTTCTTATAATTTAAAATTTGTCAGACAGTTGTATCACAACTTTTATTGACTAACATCCATATAAAAAATCATTGGACCTTGTTGAATAATGTATTGTGAAGAACTGACATTCAATTATTCTTTTTTGTTTATTATATTTTTGAAAACCTACCAACACTATCAAATTCATTCATTATTTGTTGAGGGTAATATATATATATATATATATATATATATATATATATATATATATATATATATATATATATATATATATATATATATCCTCCATAGTTCAACCTTTTTATAGTTGAAAAATAATAATTGTTTTAGATTTATTTGATGTAAACTTTGTTCATTCATTATATTGCAATATGAACCAACCATCTATTACCCATATTCTTTTAATTTACTATGAACATAATTCCTTCTCAATGTCCTACTTCTATTTTGTCCCCCCAAAAAAAAGCTATTTACAATTATATCATTTAACAAGTTTGAATAATCTATCACTTGACTTCTAATAATGTCATTATCATTCAAACAGTGTTGCATGTGACTTTATTGGAGTATAAATACCATACTCTTTAATTGCTGAAGATAATAAATAAAGTCTTCTCTATTGATTGGTACAATGAATCCTATAAAAAGTTTTATTAGGTAATATATTTTTTAAATTAGATAATAATTTTATTAAAAAATTATGAAATATAAAAATGGCTTCTCTCTATAAATAAAAATTTATGAAAAACAATAAAAAAAGTTTTATAGAAATAGATTAATGATAGTTTTATAGAAAATAAATGATTAAAAAAAAAGTTTTAAGTAGGTCCTTAACTTTTTTTTATGGATTGCTTTAGCTTTCGAGCATGACTTGAATGGCAATAGATTCATAGACTTAGGTTTCATTTGAGATAGTTTTCTTATTACTTTCTGATACGGATGTTATCAGGAGGCGAATCAAAATGAGCCACATCATCTGTTTGCTGCGTACCCGATTATATACCGTTGTATACCGGTTGACATGACATATTCTAATTAACCTCCAGACGGTCTGATGTCTTCTCTGAATGACCTAATATCCACACATAATAGTTTCTCTAATTAAAGAGCTCATATTCGAAATTTATACTCTTAAAATATTCCTGTTAAAAAGTTCACCTATGACGTCTATGCCTATGTAGTACAAAATATTTATAGTGAAAACAGTTGGATTTATTGATGTGACTATGCTCCTGTTGTAGCGGTTGGCCGTCGTGTGGATTAAAATAAAAGAGGCCAACTTTGTGAAAGCCTTTTTATTTATTTATTTTTTGGGATATTTGATTTAAAGTGAGAAAATCATTTAAAATATAAGAATTTTGAGGATATTTGTATTTAATTTGAAGTTAAATAAATACAGTGTAGGATATAAATGTATTTTAAATTCATCTTCTTGTTTATCTCAGTGTATTTGAAATTCCTTAAATTAGATTTCATTTTAGACGACTTTTTTATTTCTTCTTAAAGTAATTTTTTAGTACAAAATTTAAAATTTTGTACTAAAAAACTATTTTATGAAACAGTAAAAAAGTCGTTTAGGACAGCTTTCTTAATACTTTCTAAAATAACTTTCTTTGCAATAGAAAACTGTTTTAGAAAGTAGCAAAAAAATTGTCCCAAACGAAACCTTAGATCAGTTCAAATACACTAAAAATTCATTATAATTGTGGCGGGCCTTTACCTCCACGCTCTGGTCGTCAACCACCTATCACCGTCACTGTCATGAACTTTATTACGTTCTCTGACCGGACGTAGATCTACGTTCGGTCAAAGGATTGTTACTCGATTTTTGCTCGGTATTTGGTCGGTATTGCTAGTTGTTGTTTGATAATAACGAGGAATACCACTATGGGAAGATCAATACTGAGTAATACCGAGCAATATCGAGTATTACCAAAAAATACCAAGTTTTTCTAGAAAAAATCGGTATTTTTTGGTATTACTCGGTATTGTTCGGTATTACTCGGTATTTTGTCTTCACATAATGATATTTCTCGTTATTATTGGTATTGCTCGATATTTCTCGTTTTGTGCTTGCGCTTTTAGTGCCGGACAAATGTAGCTCTACGTACGTCCACCGGACCAAATAATATTTTATAACTATCTTTTAATAAATGTATATAACAGGTGCCGACTTTTAAAAAAAATATAATTCTCATAATTATAATTTAAAAAAAAATCAACATCTTTCACCCCAAAGCGATTACAGCTTGCAGGGATCTTCGAGGATCTATAAATTGCAAGGAGCCGAAGAGCCACAGCTATGAAATGCGAGAGAGAGAGAGAGAGAGAGAGAGATTGCTGAAGCGAGGTTCAAAGGTAGGTTTTGGTTATTTACAGGAAGGATTTTTCGCGAATGCTTCCAAGCTGCCATTCGGATTCTCTATGTTTACCTTCTCAAAGAAATTATTGTTTTCCTTTTAGCGGAAGTGTCAAATTTTCTTGTTTTTTATTGCCGTAATGCGTTCTGGTTAAACTGAGATCATGGACCCCCCACTCGATATACTGAGCTTTCGAATTATTTCTGTTCTTTGAATTATCACCAAATGGTGAAAGAAGGATTCATTAGAAATTTATATTCCTTTCCTTGTCGTTTTCTTTTTATTGCACTGGATTTCTTCTTGATTTTTCTTGGTTTTAATAGCTTCATCCATTGTTTCTCTGTAGCTCTTGAACCGAGTTAATGGTGGTTTTGCCTCATTTCTTAATTTGAAGGTGAACCGAAGGAAAACTGGCCTGTTTCATTTATTAAGGGCTTATTCAGCCTGTTGAAGATTAGCTTAGGATTTCACGTGAGTTGAGATTATGATTAATCTACTCAAATTTTGTCAAATTGATCGGTTGAATTACTTAACACCTTACCTGCTCTATTTTTATTAGAGGTAAATTACATATTGTCTTCTGCTAAGTAGAAATTTTAATGCACGACTCTGATCTCAAACCAAACATTCTGAACCCTAAAGCAGGAGTTTGACCATCTGAATTGTCGTTTTTCTTTTCATTCTTTGGAAGTTTTCTGTTTCTGCACCATAGGGGAAAACATTGCTGTAAGAATATATTATGCATTGGTGGAGATAGAGGTATTGAACGATTCATATTTCCTTTCAGCAACTTAATATACTGAGGATAAGAATTCTATGAACATGGAAATTCTTCAAGACTCGTTTGCTGGGAAACAACTGCCTACTGTTTTCTTTTCTATGTTGTGTTAACGTAAAATTAAATATTTTGATTAAGGAACATAATTTAAAACGAGTGATAATCATGCTTGCAACATGAAAAAACAAAATTAAGATGAGAAGCACAAGCCTTTTGGACTGAGGAATGTAAATTTCGATAATTTTCTCAAGTAAATTTCCTCCCTTGTGTAGAATTTCGTGGCATATTTTTGCTTCCAGAATATAAAACTTTGCAGACAATCTGATCTTCATAATCATGAACGAATCTAGTGTGTGTAACTTGGGCCGACTGGCTCAGGTTTGCTCCACTTAGCTACTTAATCAAGTGTCTCGGGGCTCCTTTCATCCTCATTAAGGAGAAAACTTTGGGCATTTGAGAAGTACAATAAATTCTCATTTTCTTAATGAAATAATCATAAATATTGGATATCTATTGAGGACTCCACCTTTGAATCTTCGGAAGGGGACTCCCCACCCTCTTACAACTGTTCTGGCTACCTTACCACAAAAGTGAGCCTGGATTAAGTCTATAGAGCTCATTTTCTTTGTAGGATTAGGAAAAAATTTGGCAAAAAATCAAGATTTGAAGGTTCAAAGCATAAAAGGAGCGATCATCAATGTTAATAAATCCAAGTTTCAAAAAGACAATAAGTTGAGTCATGGATGGATAGCTTCAATCGATGTTATGTCAGCTGTTTGGTGAGGTCATTCACTTCTCTTACCTCAATTTGTTTTGCTATTCCAGAAACTCCTTTTGCTATAGATCTCAATAAGTTAACGTTGAAACTGCTGTTTTTTCTAACGGTTAATGGATGAAAAAGGTTAGTTGAGGGAGGTATTGAATATTTTGCCATACTTCGGAGGGCAATATGATATTTAACTAGAGCTCAGTGGAGGTTAACGATAATTGCCCAAAAGCACTAAAACAACATCTGGTTTCGCAGAATCTGCTGTACTATTTCTTGGTTTAAGTTATCAGTCAACATTCTTTTTTCCATTGTTAAACAGATCATTACATAACCATTATCATCATTCGAAATGTTTGATGCTTTATGAATTCTCATTCTGTATTAATTTCTATTGATTACTGTTAGTGGGAATAACACTAATGATGATGATGATGATACTATGGTGTTAAAAAAGGCACGAATTTTTGGTTTTTTTTTAGCATGGCAGTAGCTATCTTCTAATTGAATGCGAACTTCCGTGATATTTGTGCAAGTGTAAAGTTCATGGTGGACAGTTTTTCCGTGATAGATTTATTAAAAGTTCTCCCTTTTCAAAAGGCTGACTTGATTACAGCAACCAAAATAAAATAGTTAAATTTGTTTCCATATAGAACTTGGACATACTCGCTTCTTTTATGGGCTGCTGGTTTTCAAAACAAGTCAAGCACACTCCTGGGTATGAAGAACCGGCTATTCTTGCAGCTGAGACCGCATGTAAGCATTCAAATTTTTTATATCTTAACTGAAAGCCAAATATTGTGTGTTTGTTATCTATTCTCTTATGTGATTTTCATGATTTTCCTTCAACACTTAAAAAGTAAATTGGTTGTTCTCGAACTGTACATTTACTGGGAGTTGAATTACCTGTTGCATTATCTCATTTCAGCTTTGAGATTGCTCATTTTTTATGAACTCAAATCACTCATAGCTGTTCTAGAATTTTCATAGACATTCATCACATTTTAAATATTAAAATTTTCATTATAGCTTGATTATAAGATTCTGAAGGATATAATGGAGACAGGAAAATAATTTCAACATCTCTGAAAAACATGTTAAATTATCGAGAAAAATTATTGGATCCGTACCTGAATTGATGTGAAACCTATGTGAATGGAGGGTGAATTAGGAACTTGCATGCTTGATCTAGAGAACAATATTATTTAAAAGCTTTAAGCGATAAAACGACGAGATAATACAAGAGAGCGGTGTCATAAGTTTAGGCTAAGTCGCATATATAAAAGTTAAAACCACAAAAGTAATCAATTACTCTTAACGTTTCATGCGAGATAGGTTTCAACTTTCAACAAGAAATCCCTACGCTAACAATAAGACTAGTCACTACAAGATGATCCCTCACTCAACTCTCTAACTTACTAAGCTTTTGCGGAGAGATTAGCACAAGTCTTTATGATTTAATTATATCCACAATTGAAAAGTACTTGGAAGGTAAAAGAATTGGAGGATGAGTTTACCCAGAAAAGACGAGGATGTGAAGTTCGGGTGTAGTAGTTTAGAGCCTTGAGAATAGGTGTACAGCAACACCCAACTCTTATTAGCCTTCAGACATCATTCTTGAGGATCTCTGATGGTGGACAGCGAACTCCCTTGGGCGGGAATCTTTGGACAACTAATTGCAGCTTCTGGATAGCCCACAAAGGTCTCCTGGCGATAAAACAACCACCAAACGCTGTCCTGAACTTCTGTACAGTAAGCAGGAAACAACTTATCTTGCCGAAATTCCTTGGATATCAGCCAAACAACGGCCCGGACAATTTGGGAAACAGTTTTGCCAAGTCGGGGAGGTTTTGGACAGCCAGGAACACCACTTGGAGAAGCCGGACAGCTAGGTTGACGGGTTGCACTTCTTGGACGGCGGTTACGGAATTTCCTTTTCAGATTTGAGCAAGAGAGACTAGGATTTGAAATTTGAATTCAAAGTTATGGGAGTTTTAATTAGTTTCCTAATTGAAGCCAATTAAATTATGAGGAATTGATGACTCATAATTCCTCTTAATTTAATTTTGAATTTTGAATTGAAGAGTTAAAACTTTCCAATTATGAATCATACCAAATAGGAAAGGTTTCAAATCTAAAATTTGAATGATTTTCCTCTCAAACTCCTTAACCCAAATTTGGAAAGAAGTAAAACCAAGGGAAGAGGGGAGGGGGGGACGGCCACATGAAGCGGGCAAAGGTGTCTAGGTTCGATGTATGTGTGCCAAGAGAATTAATTGTTGATTGAAATCAAATCTGAAATTAATTTCATATTTGATTAATTTTAGAGAGTTTCCTAATTGAAATTTATTAGGGAGGGAATTATTTGAATTCAAATATTGGATTGAATTCAAATTAATAAACCTTCCTAATTGGGAGGATTATTTTAGGAAAGTATTTATGGGCTTAGAATTTTTAATTTCAAATTCTATGGAAGAGGGAGAGGTGGCCGGCGGCATGGGGGTGGAGATGGTGGCTTTGGGAGGGGTGGTAGGCGACTGAGTAGGCCAAGGCAGCCGGCGGGTTGGGGGAAACAGGGGCTTGAGGTGGAGGAATTTGGGAGAGAATTTGGGTGGTGAGAATGGCCGATGTTGGAAGCTATGGAAGTAGACGGGTGGGGAGGGAATTCGATGCAAGAAGAAAATAAAAGAAAAAGAAAGATAAGAGAACCGCGAACCTTGGAATCCACCAAGATTGACGGGTATTGCTTTTGCCCCACTTGGGCCTCTCCTCTCATGAACTCACTAAGAGATCATCCAAAGAGAGAAAACTTAGAACTCACAAAGAGATCCATAAGCACAAGCTGAAAATTTCATATTAATCATCATGTAGTACAATGTATGAGGCCTCCTATAATTAGGTCAAAATGAAACAAAAACTAAGAGACATAAATACCCTCGGGGCTACAATATCAAATGACCACCCCTAGGAGTAAAATGGGAAAACATGAAAATAAAATAACTAGTACATAAGACATAAAAGAAAATAATAAACTCCACATCATAGCCGTCGATCTTCCGATGTCCTCATCATGAATCCATTGAAAAATTGAATCGAGGTTTTCAGTCTTTTACGTTTGAAGCAACGTTCTCCAAGAGAGCAAGAGACCTCCTTTTTCACTCAAAATGGAAATGAGAAAAATGAGAACTTAACCGCTTAAACTGGAAACAACGATTCTTTTATACTTTAAATATATTTATTTTATTTCAGCCCATCATTAAAATAAAATAAATACTCGACCTCTACACAATAATTAATTTCATACAAATTTAATTGAGATGTCACATAAGTTAAATAATAATTTAATTCTTAAATAGATCATGAATTTAATTGGCTCAATTTTAGATAGTGTTTAATATATAATATTTTATTTATATGTATAAATATATGAGCTCACATACATAAATTTTTCAATAATTTCCAACTTGGGCACATATATATACTTATAATTATACATTATAAAATAAATGTAAAAGCTCAATATTTGTTATCTTTATAAAATTTTACCTTTAGACAATCTAGTCCATCAATTATATCAATATAGAATTAAAACTATCTTTGTTACATTCTTTACAATAAGACTCATCAATGGTTATATATTAATATAATTAACGACATAGATCAAGTATGGATGTGTAGCATGAAAATTTTATGTAATGTGATCTCAAAGCATGACTCCAAAGAATTATCATGAAAGATTCAGTACTATATGTTAAACTGCAACTGAAATTAAATAACTCTATTTAAGAGGTTTCAATAATCAAAATAACAACACTTTAGTCGGATCAAAAAATAATTTCATAATAATTTAAAAATACAAATAAACTCCCACTAAGCTAGCATATCATCAAAAAAAAAAAATACACCCATACGAGTCACATGCTCATAAAATATTTTAGGAGTTAATCCTTTTGTAAGTGGGTTTGCAATCATAAAGTTTGTACTAATACGTTCAATAGAAATTTGAGAACTCTAAACCTTTTCTTTCACAACAAGAAACTTAAAGTCAATATGCTTTTATTTTGACGAGCTCGTGTTGTTTTTGGAATATAATTCAACTGTTTTATTATCATAATTTATCTTTAATGATCTCTCAATGTCATCAATAATATTTAGCCCTGTGATAAAATTTTGTAACCATATTCTTTAATTTGAAGCCTGATAACAAGCTATAAATTCTGTTTCTATTATTGAAGAAGCTAGAAGTGATTGCTTGACACTTTTCCAACAAATAACTCATCTAGCTAACATGAAAATATAGCTTAAAGTGGATCTCCTGTTATCAAAACAACCAGTAAACTCATAATCATAATACCATGCGATCTCTAAATGATCATATCTTTGATATATGAGCATAAAATCTATTGTCCTTTTTAAATATTTCATAACCCTTTTCACTGTTTTTCAATTATTTATTCATGGGTTACTTAAATATCTATCAAGCATTTCAATAATATACGCAATATCCGAATGCATACAAATTTGAGCATATATAAGACGCTCTATTGCTAATGCATAAGGGATCTTATTCATCTCTTGCTTTTCAACTTAATTTCTTGGGCATTGAAGCATACTAAATTTATCCTCTTTTTCAATGGGTGTATTCCCTGGTGCACAATCTTTCATGCTAAATCTGCTAAGCACTTTATCAATATAAGTTGTTTGTGATAACCCAAGCATACCATGGGAGCGATTCCGATGAATTTGTATACCCAACATATTAAATTTATTTGAAAGAAATCTCTTAGTCTCATGTATCAAACCTACATCACTGCTTGCTAGCAGAATATTATCGACATATAACACTAGGAGAATAAATTTGCTCACATTGACCTTATGATAAATGCATTAATCAATAGTATTTTCTTTAAAACTAAATGAAAAAATTACTTGATTAAATTTCTTATACCATTGATGGGATGCCTGCTTTAAATCTTAAATGAATTTCTTGCACGCCTGACGTTTTAAATTAGAAGATTAAAATTTTTTTAATTGCATTATATATATAGTTTAATCAATATCTCCATTAAGGAATAGAGTCTTTACATTCATCTGATGTAACTCCAAATTATAATGAGTTACTAGTATCATAATAATTCTAAAAGAGTCTTTCAAAAAAATTGAAGAGAAATTCTTTATAATCAATGCCTTCCTTTTGAATGAAACTTTTAACAACTATATGTGTTTTATATTTTTTAATATTACCTTTTACATCCTTTTTGGTTTTAAAAATCCATTTACAATTAATAGGTTTTGTTCATTCAGACAATTTAAAAAAATCTCAAACATCATTATCTTTTATTGATTTCATCCCATCTTCCATAACTTTTATCCAATTTTTGGAATGAAAACATTGTTTGACTTGACTGAATGAGTTTGATTCATCTTCCAATTCCATATCAACCTCATACTCTTAGAGATATACAATATAGTCATATGAAATTGTTGTTTTCCTTTCCCTTGTAGATCTCCTTAATGACACTTCAATTTGAGGTTGTTTTCTTTCTATATGAGTAGGAGATAATTTAAAATTATTATGATTATTTGGATTTACAATCTGAATAATATCAGACATAGTTATCTGATCATTTTCAATTGTAATATTAGGAATAACAATATATTCCTCCTTAAAATCAAAATCTATGAGTTTATCACTCTCACTATATTCAATGTTTTCAATAAATTTAATATCGCGAGTCTCGAAAAATGATTTATTTGAGAAATCATTAAACTTAAAACCTCTTGATCTTTTAAAATATCCAACAAAATAACACCTAACAATTATTGAGTCAAATTTTACTTGTGGAGTTCCTTTATTCGCAGCTCCTTTAGCTTTATAATTCATTTTCCTTTTGGTGATAATATCATGAGAAGAAGAAGCTAAGTGAACACTTTCAATATTTTCTTATTTCAATTTTTCTTCCACTTGCACACACTGAGCAATAAGCTCATTAAGAGTCCTTTTTTTTCTTTTGTGTATTGTAACTTATCTTAAAAGGACTAAATTGTGCAGGAAGAGAGATTAAGATTATATGCACAAGAATATCATCAGATAATTAGGACTTTAATGCTTTTAGTCTTGTAACAAGATTAGCCATTTCCATAATATACTCTCTTATGTTCCATTTGCCTTTATCCCTCATTGAAACAAGTTTACCAAGAATAGTACTTATTTCAATCTTTTAAGAACCTGTGAAATAATCTACTATTTGGCTTAAACATTTTCTAGCATTTTCCTCCTCAGTAATTGCATCCCTTATGGTATCTAGAATAGAGTGCTTTATGAGCATAAGACTCATACGGTTTGAACACTCCTACTTTTTAAAGTTTGCCCTTTATTCAATAGTGATTAAGGGCAAGAGGGCGTTCAGTCTGAATCGTATATTCTAGATCCATACACTCAAGAATAATAGTAATGTGTTATTCTCATTTTTTAAAATTAGTAATGTGTAGCTGTCTTAAACACTTAAGAACTTACTAAACAAAAAGGTCACACTACAATGCTAGCTAGGATGTCCTAATTCAGCTATATGCTTGCTGGAAAAGCCAAAAACAATAGCAAAACAGTGAAAATAATTTATCTAAACAATGATATGCATGAAGTTTTTGAGCTACCACAAGGAACTAAACCCTAGGATGCTTTCTATGCATGTCAAGCATGGTAACCATGCTCTGATACCACAAATGATGTGAAACTATCATGAGATGACATGAGAATTGCACTTGAAATTAAATAATATATTGAATCAAGCTTGTTACTAAAAACTTTTATGCGTAATCAATTGAAGTTCAAGAATTAAAATATGAATGCTTAAGTAACAACAAGAAATCACAGTACGAGATTTGAAAGCTTTTCAAAATAACATCAAAACATCAAGTATTGCAAATAGCTAAAATACCAAAGCCCCAAATTTAAAATTTAGACCCTTCAACTTAGGATCCGTCTCTCAATTTGAGGTGGAGGTTAGCGGAAGAGAACCGTGAGCAGGCTTAGCGACGCCACTAGTAGACAGGTGACCTTGAGAGGACTTGTCGCCGGGTTGGAAGTCGGGTTCGAAGGAGCGGATGGACGGCCTTCGATGATCCACGTATAGACGGAGAAGTGATCGTCTATAGAGTCCACGAGAGTTGGTAAGATCCGGTCCAAATACTCTTCCGGGGTGTCGTCGAAGTCGAATCTCACGTCAAAGAAGGGAGAACGGAGAATGTCGACTCTTCCGTTGCGGTCGTACTCAAACCTGAAATTCCATTCGGGCTCCTCCATGCATTCTTGAAGGTAGGAATGGCGATTGCCGCAAGAAGCTCTCCAATGGAGGGAGAAAGGGGCGGCGGGGTAGAGTGAATGGGGGAGGCCGGAGGTAGAGAGAGGCTCCCTGATGCCGAAATCTGGAATTTCAGATTTCGGTTGAGGTTTGGGGGGAATTAATTTGCAATTTCAAATTAATTCATAAAGGGGGATGGGCGGTTATGAAGGAGGAGTTTAGGGGCTGATTTTTTGGAGAAATTTAAATTTAATTGGGGGGAGAGAGAGGCCTTGAGGGGACGGCTGGGTTTATAGAGGAGAAATAAAAGGGAATTAACCAATTTGGGGACCACGTCTTTTCTTAATAGATTTTAATAAAATCTGTAATAAACAGATTTGTGTAAAGGCTGAAATAAAACAGATTTTGATAAAAGGAAACTTTCCTTACATCATGTAGCCGTTTGGGATTGCAAAATCTGTTATTAATTCCTTTACAACAATTGACTCAATCTTAGGAATCAATTAAGGAAGGCAATTAATGGCTCTTGAGGGATTTGAATTTCCAATCCAAAATTCCAAGTGGGCGGCGGGATGGGGATCCGGGCTGGCTGGCAAGGTGCTGGCTGGCGGGAGGCGGGGCGGTGGCCGGCGGGAGGCTGGCCAGGGGCGGTGGTGCTGTGGCCAGCGGGAGGCGGTCTTACAATGAGTGGGTAGGCCTGTGTGAGCAGCCGTCCTCATGGTTTAAAATTGCGCAATATGAGGCTCGCCTTGAGGCCCGCCTTTGCGCAATTCCAGTAAAAAACGCCTCGATGCTTACGCCTCGAGTTTTTTTTATGAGGCTTGCGTCTCAACTTGGTTGAGGCCCGCCTTGAGGACTGCCTCGCCTCACTGGCATGAGGCTTACGCATCACGCTATATATATTAAAACTTACATAAATCTTAAAGTAAATGCCTGATATTGGACTCTATAGGAGAGGAGGAAGGGGAGAGAGCAGTTCACCATAATGATGATTCAAATGAAGAACCCCTTAGTGATGACAGTGCTGATGACTTATGAGTTCTTATGTGATATGTCATTGCTATTTATTTTTGGAAATTGGAATTATATGTTAATGAAAAGAATACTGGGATTTGGGAAAGATAGAATTTTGAGTTGAACTATATTTTATGTTGTCTTATTATTGAGATATTTTGATTTCACTTCATTTCTTATATTTTTTTATGTTTTATATTATTCACTCATTAATATATAAAAAAAATTTCATTTTATATTTACGCAATCTTTTGATTTTGAGGCTTACGCCTCAAAACGCCTTGAGGCTTACGCCTCGCCTCACGAATGAAAAACGCCTCAATACCCGAATACGCAATTTTAAACATTGGCCGTCCTGGCTACAAAAATATGAGAATTTCTGTAGTTTTGATCTCCTTTACCTTGAATTCCTCCAACACTTCTTCCACACAATAATCTGAGGTTAAAGCTAGAACTCACGGAGAGATCTAATTCTCCCGTCGAACTCACTAAGAGATCTCAGAGAAGAGCATTCACAAAGAGAACAAAGGGAAATATCATTTCATTCAAAACTAAAAATATTACAATGCATATTGCCTCATATATGGAGGCTCCAAATGAAAGAAAAGAAAAGACAACAATGCCCTCAGGGTTACATAAGTCAAACAATGCCCTCAGAGGCAAACTCGGAAAAACTAATAAAAAAAAATGACATAAGCTATAAACTCAAAAGTAGAGGCTCTGGATCGTAGCCGTCGATCTGCGCCGTCGGCGATGGTACACGTGTCGAAATCGGATGTCCCCATCAATTATAAGGTGAGCCCTTTATAAAATACTTAACACAACATCATAATTTAAGTTTTTGACAGAAATTATAGTTTGTAAATGGTACTATTAAATTTATAGTTAATAA
Organism: Dendrobium huoshanense; assembly: GCA_016618105.1. Taxonomy (NCBI): domain Eukaryota; kingdom Viridiplantae; phylum Streptophyta; class Magnoliopsida; order Asparagales; family Orchidaceae; genus Dendrobium; species Dendrobium huoshanense. Next base: position 21,792,856 of record CM028359.1, on the reverse strand, counting down.
ATATTGATAATAAATTATGCCGATAATAAATCTTTCTTTAGACTGACTTACTATATGCATGAATAATTTTAAAATTATCACTTATTTATTACTACATCTTTAGAGTTCGGCCAAAAAATAATCTTCTTTTGGGCCGATTATTTTCTGTATAAACTAAATTAAATATGTAGCATTATTCAATTAATTTTAAAAATTAAATAAATTAATATAATAGAGGTAATTTTGGGGACATATTATTTCAATTTAATTTAATTTTGAATTAATTAATAATTATACCAAATGATAAATATTTGATTGATAAATGTATTTTAACACTGAATTAATTGATTTATTTACCAACATTTCTCCAAATGAAAAAAAGGGATTTTTACATACATAACACTCAAAACATTTCAAATTACCTATCTAACACCTAAACTATTAGATTTACATACATACCACTTAAATCCCTGTTTTACACCTTTTATACCACTCCGTTATATCCCGTTTTATATTCCATCTTCCCCGTTCGTTCGTGTGCGACAGTGGCGGGAGTCTCCACTCGTTCGCGCGCAATCCGTTCATCTTCGCTAGTTTTGTTCTCACCAGTTCCGAACATTGTGATTTCTTGTCTTTCATTTATCGCTACTTCCGTCGCTACTTCCGGTCTCGCAAGTTTCATCCGTTGCGTTTATATCGCTACTGCCGGCGCTAGTTCTGCTCTCAGCAATTTCATACATTTCGATTTCCTGTGTTATCGCTACTTCTGTTCGGGCAAGTTTCGTCGCCTTCTCTGACAAGTTTCGTCGCCTTCTCTGGGAAGTTTCTTCTCTAGTCATGCTCTCAGCAATTTCAAACATTGCGTTTTTTTGGCTTACTGACGTATTTTTGGCTTACTGGCGCTAGTTCTGCTCTCAGCAATATTTTCACTCCAAAACATTGTGATTTCTTGTGTTTCATTTGGCTTACTGACGTATTTTTGCTTATCACAGAAAATATTTTTGCATACACAGAAATGGAATGGAGTAATTTTTACTTCATAGTCCTTAAAGATGGTGGATTTTGGAATGAGGTGCAGGGTTAGAATTGTTTGAAGTATGTCGGTGGAAGTCAAAAAACGTTAAAGCTTTCGAGAGATGAAATCACTTTGTTGTTGCTAAAAGAACGAGTTGAAGCACTTTGTCATTGGCTAAGGGGTCAAGTTTTCGACTTACACTATCATGTCAATGGAACATCACCTAAGCAGTACATGTTGGTTTCAACCGATTCAGATTTAGTTAATATGCTTAGTAGTAGTTATGAAAGGAATAGAATTGAGATTGTCGTTGTTATGAAATATCACGAGGAAGATATGTCTCAACCACCAAACAGTCAAACTGAAATAGAGAAGCAGTTAACTAAAATGCGTCAAAGTGATATTATAGTTGATGATCTGTGCAACGATTTTTGTATACCCCAAACAGATGATGCAAATACTCTTTGTGTTGGTTCTCAATTTCAGGATTCTCAAAGTTTTAAACAAGCAGTTAGGTCTTCTGCAATTTTACAGAATTTTGCTATCAAGATGAAGGCTAGAGACAAATCTAGAGTAATTGCTACTTGCGCATACAGAAGTTGTCCATGGAGAGTACGTGCCTCATTGTGTTCTGATGGCCACTCATTCGAAGTTAGAAAAATATATCCAACTCATTCATGCCCTGGGGTTAATAGAGCCGGTAACAAGCAAGCTACTATTAGTTGGGTAGCAAATGAAATCAAGGACGTTGTGAAAAAAAAATCCTGATATCACACCGAAGGACATTAGCAATAACTTGGAGACCACTTACGGATTATCATTGCCTTATATGAAAATTTGGCGTTCTAGAGAGTTAGCAAGAGATATAATGTTCGGGTCTGTGGATGAGAACAATATGTGGGTGCCTACTCTTAGGTTAGAGTTACTAAACAGGAATCCAGGTTCTCATATTACATACATGTGTGACAACAAAAGCAATGCATTTAAGCGAATCTTTGTTAGCTTCAAAGTTTGTATTGAAGGATTCATTGTTGGATGTAGATATTTGATAGGGGTTGACGCTTGTCACTTAAAGTCTAAGTACCTTGGGATACTGCTATCTGCCAATTGTTTGGATGCTAATACTGGCCTCTATACAATAGCTTATGCCGTTGCTGAAGCTGAATCTAAGAAATCTTGGGAGTGGTTCATGAGGAATTTGTCCGAAAGCTTTGGTTGTGAAGTGCCACATTTGGCGTTCATTTCTGACATGGAGAAGGGCCTTGGTGAAGCCATTAAGCTTATTTTCCCAAATGCCGAGCACAGAGTGTGTATGAGACACCTGTGGAAGAATATCAAGAAACTTTTTCGCTGTGAAGATGACCACATTCTACGAAATTTAGTTTGGACTGCCGCAAACACTTACAAGCTTAATGATTTTCATATGAAAATAGAGGAGATCTACAAAATAAACCCCCAAATTTACAATTACTTGGGCTCATTGTCGTGTAAGTGGTCTAAGGTGACTTTCTCAAAGCATATAAAAAATCACTACAATACAAACAATATGTCGGAATCTTTTAATGCATGGGTTGAAGAAGCTAGAAGTAAGCCAGTAGTTGATTTGGTTGACATGATTAGGGCAATGCTAATGGAACATTGCTCTCAAAGAAAACTGAACTCAAGCACTTGGAAAGGTCTGCTAGTTCCTCATGTCGAAGACTACATCAGGGACATTACTACAAGAAAAGAACAGTTTATAATTTGTCTGTCGACATCAGTTAGAGCTGAAGTTGAGGGTCTTAATAAAAGGCACGAGGTGGACATAGATAAGAAAGAATGTACATGCGGATTCTGACAATTAAGTGGATCACCATGCGTACATGGTGCTGCATTTATTGGAACTACACAGAACAACTTATGGCATTCATATGTTGATGATCACTATTATACATACAGGTATGTGACTTGATTCATTTTATTCCTGCTAACTTATTCATTTTATTCCTACTAACTTACTTTAAAAATAGGTATAAAATGTCGTATGATGGGCCTATTTCAACACTTCCTAGAAAAGATCAATGGGTTGCAGTAAGTGATGGTGAGATGGTTAACCCACCAAATTCGCTTCGATCGTGTGGTAGACCCAAGAAAAGACGACTTAAGAGTTTCCTTGAGATTGTACACAAACCTAAACTTGGACACAGATGTAGTCGTTGCAATTCATGGGGCCATCATAAAAACACTTGTAAAAATCCACTGAATGTGGACGGTGAACGAGTACCTTCATCATCCGTTTCTCGTGAAAAAATGAGTATACGTCGTCCTAGTCCTAGTACGGGTTTGTTCGAATAGATCAATGCCTGTCAATTTTTTGATAAGATGCTAGCAGATTTTTTGTTGGGATACTTGCTGATTTTTTGTTATTGTTGACGAATATTTTCGCATCGACTCGACCCCGATCGAGCCCGACAAAGTTCGACCGCGCTCGATCGACCCAATTGATCATCGTCGAGGTGAAATTAATCCAAATTGAGCCTCAATTTTAATTAAATTAAATCAAATTAATTTAATTTAAATCAAATCAATCCAATTCAAACCCCGTCAAGCATCGTCGAGCCAAATTCGACGCAATTCGGCACCGATTCGAGTTCAATTTCATGAAATTAAATTGATTGAACCCAATCGGACCCAAGCCGGCCCAAATCGGTTCGGGTCGAGTCCAATTCGGACTCAATTTCAGCCCTAATTTGTCAATTTGGGCTTAATTTTATTCTCAAATCAGAAATTGAGATCAATGGCTCAGATTGCATCACAAATTCTGCCCTAAATCCTTCGGTTCAGACACGAGAGGCCGGATTGGCTCACTTGGGCGGCTTTTTTTTGGCTGGACGTGCTCCTCTAAGGCACGAAAGGAGAAAGGGGGAGCATTCAGCTCCCCGTTTTTTTGGTTTTTGTCCCGTCCCGAGCGAGAGGAAGAGAGGGAGAGATCGGGAGAGGGGGAGCATTCGGCTCCCCCGTTTGTTCCGTCCCAGACAGAGCACAGGAGAGAGGGAGAACGGAGAAGGGAGTTCGCCTCACCTTGCTTGGCTGTGTGCGTCCGGAGCAAAGAGGAAGAAAGGGAGAGGGGAAGAGCCATTCGGCTCCAGCTTCAGGTGTCCGACCCCTTCAACTCGCCAAGCCTAGGGTGCCTTCTTCCTTCGATTGAAGAGCATAAACTCTCTCTCACTGCTGTTGACAGTCTTCTATTCCAAAATCTAGGGCAAAGGTACTCTGAAATCAACCCTTGCTGCAGCCATGAGAGGGTAGGAAGCCTTTACTTCCTTCCAAATCATCTCCGGTAACCTCAAAACAGTGTAAACTGCTGTTTGGGGCGTTCTTGGACAGCAAGCCGCTGTCCGGAGCAGTTTGGACAGCAGCGACGCCATCCGGAAAGGCTTGGATGGTAGCCTTCTTCCTTGGGAAAGCCTTGGACAGCAGCGACAACGTTGGGAAAAGCTTGGACAGAAGCAACACAACCTCCAAAGGCTTCCAAACAGTAAAGCTGCTGTTTGGAGAGTTTGGACAGTAAGTGACAGCTTCCGTTAGCATTCAAACAGCGAAAATTGCTGTCCGGAGCAGTTTGGACAGCAAAATTATCCTTCGAAACGCCTTGGACAGTAGGTTGGAGGCTGTTGGAAACTTTCAAACAGTGCTTGGGAGGCTTGGGAGCATTTGGACAGCAGCGACGTCATCCGGAAAGGCTTGGACAGCGGTCTTTCTCCTTGGGAAAGTCTTGGACAGCAACTTGGAGCTTGGATCGAGCTTGGACAGCGAGCCGGAACTTGGATAGGAGCGCTAGGACAAATCGGGGAAGGTAAAACACTGAAACTTAGTGAAACCTAGGGTCCCCCAAGGCCAATTGTTGTGTGGTTGACGCCCCCAACCCCTAGGTCCTTTAGAAACTTCATTTGCTTGCTTCCCCAAAACCTATGTTGGCTGTCCACTTCGCAAAAACAATGGAAATTTGGTGATTTCCATTTGTTGTCTCTCATGTGAGGGCCCGGAGAGGATTTCGATGCGTGTAGAGATGTTGGATTGTTATCCAACACCTCTCAAATGTATGTTTATGCATCATATTGTGCCTAATACCTTCGCCTACGATCAAACCTTAGGCTAAGTATTGTCATTCAACCATACCTTGAATGACAATGTGTAGGGATTCTCACATCGTGTAGCATGCATGTCATTATTAGCAAATTGTAAGTTATGACAAAATTAACTTAGATATTTGGAAATTGACTACACTTGCATGCATTCCTAGGTTCTTCTTAGATCATACCAAATTTGATCTTAAGTTTCCTAGAAGTCATAGGGATAGATCTCCCCTACCCAAGATTTCTAGATCATACCAAAATTGATCTAGAGATCTCTCCAAAACCTTAGGAAATCAATTCTTCCCTCTCCTAATTGAGTCCAAAACTCTAAAGGATGTAGGGAAATTCCTTTCATGCATGCGTCTCCTCTTTCCATGAGTTCAAAACATTAATGGAGAGATGGGGAATCCCCTTTTGTGCATAATGCTTGGAGCATTCTCAAAGCTCCAAGTTTTAAAGTGCATGAGTCATTTGAAACTTGGAACCAAATCCCAAGTTCTCCTATCTCCTTTGTTGGCACATAAAACCAACGAATATCTTCTTATGCAAGATATCCTAAGGCTCCTCAAGCCTTTAAGCATTTCATTGCATGAGTCCTCTCACTTTAGGACCAAATCCTAAGCCCAAACCTTTATTTGTTGAGACAAAATCAACAATCCCCCTCTTTCATACATGATTATTTGGGACCTTTCAAGTTTCCTAATCATGTCAAAGTTGATTTAGGAATCATTTTCAAGGCCCTAAGGTGCATCATTCCTCCCTTCAAATGAGCCCAAAACATTTGTAAGAAGGTAGGAAGCTCTCTTTCTATGACCCAAAGGTTATAGGAAAGATCTCCTCATTCTCCTAACCTAAATTAGGAGAGTGTGCATCAGTCTTTGAATGTCAAATGTTCAAGGAACCTTCGAGAGTTTGCAACTTCTAAGTTGCATCTCATTCTTCTCCATCCCTCCAACCCAAATTGGAGGAATGAATTCTCCCTCTTTGGACACCAAACGTCCAAAGGAAATCTTCCAATTTGTAATCCATAAGTTGCATTTTGGACAATTCCTTTTCCTACAAGCCCAAATTGTAGGAAACCTCTAAATTTCTCTTCATTAGCCTAGCTTCAAATTAGGCAAAACGAAAGTATCCCCCTTTGAACACCAAATGTTCAAGGGCACTCATGAATGTGGAACCTCTAAGTTGCACATGATTTCCCTCTTTCTACAACCCAAACGTTGTAGGAAGACCCTCTCATTCTCCTAAAAAAAACATAAAATTGGGAGAATGTACACTTCTCTTTGAACACCAAATGTTCAAAGAATGTTCTTGAACTTGCAACCCATAAGTTGCATTTTCCTTTCTCTTTCTTACAAGTCAAGATTGTAGAAGAGCTTCCAAATCCATCTTCATGCTCTCAAATCCAAGTTGGGAGAATGAGTTCCCCTCTTTGAACTCCAAATATTCAAAGAGGTTTTGGAAGCTTGCAACCCAAAGTTGCATCTTCCCCTCTCCTTTCTACAACTTAAAAGTTGTATGAAAGTCTCATCCAAGTCGCCTATTTGTTGAGTCAAAATCAACAAGTAGTTCAATCCAAAGCCATTTATTTGTTGAACCAAATTCAACAAATAATCCCATAGCAAGTGAAGGAGAAACTCCTATATTTCTTCCATTCTCCTAACCAAATTTGGTGAATGAGTTCCTCTCTTTTGACACCTAAAAGTCCAAAGAATTCTTGATGTGTAGGCCAAATTTATACATCATCTTCTCATGTTTGCTTAATCCAAGCTTAGCAAACTAAATGCTCATCATTGAATATAAAAGTTCAATGATAATCCCTCTTGATTTGTAACCCCAAAGCTACAAATTTTTCTCACTTATTGAACCAAACTCAATAAGTGACTCAACTTTATTTGTCTAATCCAAATTAGGCAAATGAAACTCAACTCTTTGACACTCTTTTGATTCGTAGCCTTAAAGCTACTAATCTCCCTCACTTCCATAGGTTCCAAAAGCCTTAGAAAATGTCATATCTTAGCCCAAAAGCTATAGGTCCCTTCTCCTCCAACTTCAAAGTTGTAGGAGATCTCTTCTCTCTTTAACTCCAAAAGTTAGAGAGAGTTCCCCTACATTTAGCCCAAATGCTAAATGTTCGATTCCTTTCTCTTCTTAGCTCCAAAAGCTAAGGAGAATTCTCCAACATGTAACCCAAAAGCTACATGTTGGACACCTTTCTTAGACCCAAAATCTAAGTAACCTCCTCCATTCAACCCAAATTGAGTGATCTTTCCTATGACATTTAAAATGCTAAATATCTAGATGTCTCTTAGGAATTATCCAATATGTTGAAGTTCATCCTGCCCTATTGGATGGATTTCACCAAGTCCTAAGTGAAATCTCTTAGGTATGTCTATCTTACCATATTAGATAGATATTTCTCTTATCCAAACACTAAGAGAACTCCAAAAACACCTAAAAATTACTTAGGTCCCCTTTTGATATAATGATCAATCATCTCCCCCAAAAGGCGAGATGCCTACATCATTGTATCTTAGGATTCATAAGTAACAGACTTGCCCAAAAGCAAGTAGTGGTTACTTTATGGGTTCTTCATAACCCTCCTAAATATGAAACACTTAAAAATCAAATAAAATCTTTAAGTCACAAACAACTTAAAGTGAAATCATCATTGGAAAAAGATTAAACATCTTCCTTCCAAAATAAAATCAAAGATCCTTAGTATGACATGCCACACAAGCCTCACACACTTAGGTGCACAGCCCCTTAGGCATGCTAGGATTAGGATTTTTTCTTTTCTGCGCATGTGTTTGATGATTTGGTGTGATTGCCCTTGGATTGTCTGTGTGTGGGCACTTGCCCTTAAGTGGATAGTGTAGAAATATACATGTTCTTCTTGCAGGTGGTCATATCTAAAATGGGGGGCGCTCATAAATAATGAAATACTTGCATGACAGGTACTGCTTAAAACCCCCCAAAGATGTGGCCAATAGGGTAGAAGTAGATTGTTTGGCACTCTAAGTGCTAAACAAAATTCTGAATGTAATGCTTTATTATATGAACTGCTTCTAACTCTATTTTGCAGGTTTGAGTCTTTTTTTCTTTTCAAATATGTATTTGATAGAATTAGGATGTGTAATCAAACTTGTGGGGGTCTGGATCAAAAGGAGATGAACCAAACGGATGTACCTGTGGAAGGTGAGGCCTGAGGTTCAGTTGGAAAGATAAAGCTTCAAGACCCCACAAGTAGAGTCTGTAATTAATTTAACTAGGTTGTATAATGGCAGGCAACTCAACTGTCAAATCTGGTTGTAATAATGTGGGCTCTCTTTACATTTCCTTGCATTTGATATAAATAAAAGCATGTTTGATTGTTTACCTGATTGTGCAATAGAAATGCATCTTTTTTTTAGGTTTCTTTCCTTGCTTTTGTTTGGGCGTAGCTTGGACTTTTAATGCGGTAGGCTCTTAAGACAAAAATAAGTTTTCTATCCCTTAAAATGTAAGCAACCTAAAATGAAATTAGGCTCAACGATTTTCTAATAAGTAAGAAAGTCTTGCATGGCGCCCTTCAAGGAGCTAAGTTTTCTAAAAATTAAAACAATCTTGCATGGCCAAAAATATGTTGCATATAGAATACCTCCACTTAAGGACTAGATAACATAAGTCTTTTTCTTTATGAGTCAGCATATGCATACCCACATAATTAGGCATCTTGGCCTCAAAGCCAAGCTATAAGCCCTACCTTCTAAATAAAAACAATCATATCACTCTACATTTGCATTGAGACCGAATAACATGGTTTTAAAAACGATTAGGGGGAGTTTAGCTGGTAGTCTCTTCCAGGCGGGATAATAAATCCAGTGGTCGGGCGGGTTATGCCTCTTGTGAGGTGTAGCTTGTAAGTCCCTCTTTGCACTCGTTAGATTTAGGTTCGAGGCACTACCTATCGGTAGTCCTCACCTTAGTCTTAGGATCTGAGGCACGGGTTGATTTCAAATCACCCTATAAGCCCTCATCCTTCGGGCAGTTCCTCCAACAAGTGTTGTTGGGATGTAAGCCCCAATCTTCTAATAAAAAGTTCAACTTAAACCAAATTTAGATTCAAAAATGTAAAGCCCAATATAGGATAGTTTGGGCACCTCTGAGTTTCATCTCAGAATCAAGTGCCCCTACTCCATCTCCTTTGGCTCTCATTCCAAAATCTATATCTGAGTTGATCCACTCCTCCTTGAAATTCCTAAAGGCCAAAACCCTTTAAGCAAGACTTTCATGGATTTTAAAATAAAAATCAAACTTTAGCCAACATTTAAATGACTTCAAAAGAAAGAAAACCACTAGTTTAATCAAAAGTTTTCCCAAATCAAACTTGGGATGTAATTAATCATAGGGGCTTGCCCCTATGAGATGTCTGTACCCCAGAAATAAATAAACCCCACTCAACCAAAACATTGAGTGGGGGAATCTCTGTTAAATAATTATAAATTTTGTTATTGAGTCTATAAGGAAATGATATTTTTATCCTTCGGGGTAATATATCATGTTCTTATGCCGTACTCGATGATAAAATATGCAATCCGTTTGAGGATACAAAAATTCTCCAACAGTTATGATGCTAGCAGATTTTCTTTTGGGATACTTGCTGATTTTTTGTTGGGATACTTGCTGATTTTTTGTTGGTAATGCCAAATTATGAAGTCTTGTAGATTTTTTATTGTCTTGCCATATTATAAATGGTATCATATTATTGATTACAGAACTTTTTAGATTGTATGTGATGACTTCATTGAATATGGTTACAATGAAGTTATAGCAGTCCAGGTTACAGCATGGGCATTGCTTGTTTCGGAGTCCTTCCAGGTTACAGCATGAGTATTACAATGAAGTTACAGCATTCCAGTTACCTTCAATGAGTCTTTCAAGCTATTCACAAAACATAAGCAATCACATTAAAGCAATCAAAAGCACATATTACATTAAAGTAATTACATAACTTCTGAATTCTAACAATATTAAAGCAATCAATGAGTCTTTCCAGGTTACACTGCCTGAAAGTTACATTTACTCACTGATCTAATTACAGTTACATTTGTTCACGGTGATTGCTACAATGAAATTTAGGATAAGAACTATCACCAATATAATTTTTATTTGTACAAGCTCGGCTCTAACGAAGACAACATGAGTATTGCTTGTTTCGGCAACATTTGACCTTCTTCCGTCATTCATATCATACGCCGACTCTTCAATTTCATCACACCACCGAAAAAAACGACAATCATCTTCTGATCTATTCCGGGAGCATCTGTAGAATTTTCGTCCATTACTACGTGATTTGTGTGACGTATATATTGTACATTGCAAATTGCAATGGCAATATATTTGATTACTTGGGTTTCTGAATGTCGTTGCCGAGGAACTAGTACTCATTGTAAAATGGATTTATGATTTGAGATGCAATAATAGTACACCTTCAAAATGAAGAAAGAAAAGGAGCTCATTAGTTAATAAAAAATTAACACTTACATGAGCTCAATAACAGTACACCTTCAATAACAGTTCTCTCATAGACTTCTAAACCAACAAGAACTGGACAAAGATAAATCACAACAAACAACATTCGACTTGTTACATTTATGCACAAGTACTGGAGCATATTGCCCTTGTTGACAATTCACCGAGCAACTAACTTGCATCAAAAGCACATAACTAAGTCAGAACTTGCTAAACAAAAAACAGAACTTGCTAAACAAAAAACAAAACGTGAAAATGAATATGAAGACAAACCGAGACAGCAAGATAGGACGAAGAAAAATCCCGAGTGGACGAAAAATCGATCGTAAGTCTGTGCGTACCAAAACCCTAAAATACCTGCGGAGTCCTTCCAGGTTACAGCCAAGCGAAGAAAATTGCGAGGCGACTGCGGGGTCTCGAGCAGCCGAGCGTAGAGAGAATGCGAGGCGACGGCGGGGTCTCGAGCAGCCGAGCGAACAGAAGATGTGAGGCGACTGCGGGGTCTCGAGCAGCCGAGCGAATGCGGAGATGACTATTTTGGGTGTGGCTTTAACGGGATATAACGGAGTGGTATAAAAGGTGTAAAACATGGATTTAAGTGGTATGTATGTAAATCTAATAGTTTAGGTGTTGGATAGGTAATTTGAAATGTTTTGAGTGTTATGTATGTAAAAATCCCAAAAAAAAATGCATGAGAAGAAAAAATTCAAAATGTTGAATAATAACTTTAATCAAGAAATAATTAGAAATGATTTCACAAGGCATCAATTTCGAGATTGCTTTGAATGTGTCGGGCATAAGTCAAATGAAATCAATTTGCTTTTAACATACCATTAAAACGTCAATAGGAATGATATATTCATAAAATCTATTTCGGCATGCAAATAAAAGGGATGTAGTTATAATTTACACATTTATCAATAATTAACTGATTTAAAAAACAAAACGTCAAAATTAAATAACTGATTACTTTAACCGCAAACTCACCAACAGAGCCTGTTCATAAAAAAATGATTGAAATAATCAATTCGTTCCATAATTACAAACAGTTTTCTTGAACTAGGAAAAAACTTTACACGAAGATGACGAAATACATTGAAGAATAAGTGAACGATTGAATCAATATATTCACATTAAAGCTTTCAAATTCATATATCTATATTGAATTTCTCAAAAAATGACTTAAAATCTTAAACAAAATAGTTTTGAAAATTTTGGCAGTTAATTTATACGGAGAAATTAGAATCTTTGCAAATAGAAAATTCTCAAACAAAGATTTTTTTGACCAAAAAACTCAATTAATTAATAACATGATTATAGAAAATCATTTCTCGTTGATTCAGCATGACAATCGGGCTCTAATACCACTTGTAGGATTTAATGGACAGGAAAATAATTTTAACGTCTTCGAAAGACATGCCAAATCATCGAGACGAATTATCAGAAGCGTACATGAATCCATTAAAAAATAAAATTGAGGTTTTTCATTTTTCCACGTTTGAAGCGGCGTTCTCCAAGAGAACGAGAGACCTCTTCTTTTCACTCAAGATGGGATTTGAGGGAATGAGAACTTAACCACTTAAACTGGGGACCACGACCTTTTATACTTTAAATGTATTTATTTTATTTTAGCCCATCATTAAAATAAAATAAATATTTGGCCTCTACATGATAATTAATTTCATACAAATTTAATTGAGATGCCACATAAGTCAAATAATAATTTAATTCTTAAATAGATCATGAATTTAATTGGCTCAATTTTAGATAGCGTCTAATATATAATACTTTATTTATATGTATAAATATATGAGCCCACATACAAAAATTTTCCAACAGATTCTTCCTAATATCTTTACAATCTCACCAATATACAAGCAGTCACTGTCAGCGAGGTAGAGGCCCTGTACGAGTTGTTCAGAAAAATTAGCTATTCAATTTTCAAAGATGGCCTTATTCATAAGGTATTTTTTGTACGAGCAATTTGATTAAGTTTTTACATCTGACGCAGTGATTATTTATTTTGTAACATACAGTTTTAATGCTTGCAGGAAGAGTTCCAGCTTGCTCTCTTCAAGAACAGCAAGAAGAATAATCTTTTTGCTGACAGGGTCTGTTGTTTATTCTCATTCCTTCTCACCTTGTTTTAAATAATAACCCCGTAAAGGACTTTGATTATGTATCGTATCTTATAGAAGTGTTTCAATTCTTGTCATTTATTGAAAATCAACCTTAATTTCTTATGTGCTATCTTATTTTACTTGCACTACCTCTAAAATCTCACAAGGTTCTCTAATGTTCGATGCTCAGCAGGATGGCCTACATTAAGAGTTTCACCTAGGAAGGAACTCTTCTTCTTTTTTCCACTATTTATTACTGTCTTGAGGGAACTGTTATTATTGTTTGAAGATTTTAGATGATCAGTTGAAAAGTTCTTTTTTTTTCGATTTATGATGATCCGGACCCCATAGAAATCATATTCTGGCACATATTTCAACCAATCTTGCAATCTTACTTAAGTTTTGAGTGTAATGAGTGACCTGCATTGGCTCAATTAGGAATCAAAATGGCAAATGTCACGTGTCAATCACACTACTTAATCTTTTCTACTCCAATAGTCCATTACCATCTCCTCTATGTATGCCTCAGCCGAAGTATGATAATTTGATTGAACTTGAACAAGGAGTGGCCTTCAAAATGCGGTCGTATTAACAGTCTTTAGGGAAGGAAAGATCTTCAATATTCACTTGCACTATTTTGATCTCTTACATTTTTTTTTTCTTTTTTCTATTTTTTTATTTGTCTTCTTCTCTTGTTTTTATGAGAATGATGACATCATCCAATTCTCATGCAATCAGCGATTAGAGATATTGAATGTTCCGACAAACATTGAATCACTTGAATCCTATAATGGCAATCATTTAATAGCAATTTGAGGGTCATTATTGAACTTTTGATCATGTGTAGTTGTTAGTGTAAAAACAATCACTTCTAGTGTTCGGAGCAGAGATCCATAGAGGGTGTAGAGATTTGTATGAGATCAAAGAGCAACGACAGAGGGGTGATCTGCAAAATTTAGTCAAACCAAATATTAATAATATGAGGTCTTTGATTTAGTCGAATCAAAGATCAATAACTCAACAACTTATATTTTTTGGGTAAGAAAATTTCCTAGAAAAGAGAAAAAGATCATAATGATACGTGCTTGTGAGTGAGTGAATTTATTAGATACAATTTAAATTTTGTGGTGAGTGGTGAGGCAATTGAACTCAAGATTACTAGTCATGGGGTTTGAGTGTAATCAAGAGAGAGAGAGAGAGAGAGAGAGAGAGAGAGAGAGAGAGAGAGGGAGAGATGTGAGGGAGCCGGGATGTTTCTTGTTGTTTTGGTAAGAACAAACCTTTCCAATCTTTTCTTGTCTCTAAAATCTTTGGATTTTATGTGGAAGTATTCCCATCCCAGTAGTACGGAACTTTGGTTTTCTCTGATGGTGCTCTGCGGTTACCATGAGACCATAAAGATGCCTTCTGTAGGCTCTCCCAGTTAGATACGTAAAACTAGACTGTATGTTAATAGATTATCTATCCATATAAACTGGCATCTGTAGGATCTTTTGCGTCTGCATGATATAAAAGACCAAAAAACAAAGTCTCATCTGCTACTATTGCTTCTATCGGACTGTAATGGCAGGATAGTAGCTTCGTAGAATTAGACTATTCATTTGTCTTCAGATTACAGAATTACTAAACTTCAAGGTTGACATAATAAATTTTTTTTTAACATTCTAATTCAGTTTGCATAAATATTCTGTTTTAATCACCTAACTGTTATAGTATAGATGTTAATTTAATTAATTCCCTTGGTTTTTGCTTATGTTTTGCAGATTTTTGACTTATTTGATCTTAAGCGAAATGGTGTAATCGATTTTGGGGAATTTGTTAGATCCCTCAGCGTCTTCCATCCAAACACGGCACAAGATGAAAAAATTGCATGTATGATTTTTTTTTTTACTTCAAACTGTTATTTTGTGACCTTTATTGTAATTTTTTTGGGTATGCACTTTATTTGATTATGTGAAAATAAAATTATCTTTTATTTTTAAAACTTATAAACTTCTGAAGTACTAAATTCAGTTGCATTTGGTTTTAGTAAAATCCTTCCAACATCCAGGGGCGGATCCAACTTCTTTTTTCAGGGTAGGCAAAAAAATTTTTTTTGATGGGGATGGACAAAGACGCTTAGGATTAACAAAATTAGGGTAATTTTTTTTTTTGAGAGGGGGCAAAATACCCAAAATACTCAAAATATGCCAAAATATACCCTCTAAAATTAAAAAAAAAAATTTTGAGGGTGGGCATTTGCCCCGCCTCAATCCAATGGGGATCCGCCCATGCCAACATCTTAATTCTTACACAACTGATGTGCTTCAACAATTTTTAAGTTCTATTGATGAATTATCATTTTTTTATTTTCCATGCCAAGCTCTTGATGTTTTGATTTGTTTTTTATGAAGTTGCTTTCAGATTATATGACTTGAGGAGCACTGGTTTTATTGAACGTGAAGAGGTAATTTTTCAATCATTGTGTTGTTTCTGAAAATTTAGGCTCTGCCTTCATTTTGTTCATAGAATTGAAGTTTTGTCATTCAACAACCATTTTATTCTAAATCTTCAAGCTTCTGTATTTTACTTTGGTCATTTAATTAGAATAATCTTTGCTGATTATTTGGTCATTCAATTAGAATTATCTTTGTATTTTACTGCTTCGACAGTTAAAGGAGATGGTGCTTGCTCTTTTAAATGAATCAGAGTTGTGTCTTTCAGATGATTTAGTTGAAACGATCGTTGATCAGGTGAGAATGAATCTTCCTTTCCTTTTTCAAGTTGGTTTTTCTAATCATCGTAATCCAAAGGCGGATCAGCTTCTTTTTTCAGGGTGAGAAAAATTATAATTAATTAGATGATGACAACAATAATAATAAAAATAAAATAAAATAATAATAACATCAAATAGTAATAACAATAATATAATTTTTTTTTAATTTAACCAACATAATGCTACCAAATTTATAAGAGAAAATTTTATAATTTATTCACAAAGGAAATGTTCGAAACTTCAGATGGATGGATAAAAATGTGAAATGGGTCATATTAGGGCAAAAATTTATTTTTGAGGGGGAGGCAGAATTTCAAAATTATCCCTTCTATACCTTAATTTTTTTTTTTTTAGGGTGGACATATATGAGGGGATCCGCCCATGTCGTAATCTATTTTATTTATTCAATCATATGCATTTTTGTGAGCGTTCTTGTATTTATGTTCCTATAATAGACATGCAAGCTGGTAGATTCTAACTCTGACGGGAAGATAGATCCCATTGAATGGAAGGAATTTGTGACGAAAAATCCATCCCTGCTCAAGAATATGACTCTTCCATATTTGAAGTAAGCTGCCTTCATGTACTACTCAAGTTAAAGTTGATGATCAGTTTGATTTACCTTTTTACTAAAAAACATCTCATGAATAGCTTTATTTTCATTTTTCAATCGCTGAAAGAATTAGAAAAGTTGTTTTGAATGCTAGATACTGCATTAAAAAGCATAATTGTGCATGTTCATTAATGAAAAGTTTTACATGTTTTTCACTTTACGTCAATTTTTAATTTTATTGGTTTAACTACTAATCTGTTAACTTTTTTAAAGATGTCCCTTGTTTAGTTAATGTTAGCCTAGGGAGAACATTTAATTAGTGTTCTTTTTTAAATAACAAGTAAATTTTCCTTAATCATAAAATAACCCTTGCTCAGAATGCAACTTGAATAAAATACTCAAAGATCAATCAGGAATGTAAGTATAATCGAGTTATGCCAGCGCTTTAACTTAAGCTTTCAAGCTAAACATTTTGAATAGATGTAACATGCTTTTTCATAAGTAATCATCAATTTATATATTCCAGTATCTAAACTCATTATCATTGAATCGATCAATCCCACCATCCCATCTTTGTATATCATTGCTCTCTCTTTTACGGTAGAAGTCTAAACACGCAAGAAAAATGATGATCACGAGAATGTAAGAAATAATTTGCAAGAAGCATTGAAAAGAAGAAAATGGGAGTTTATATGGTTCAGTGAGCTTTACATGTGTATCCACGGCTGTATAAACAGATTTATGCCCACTAGTCCAATAAAAATCTGATACATATCCACGGCTGTATAGAGAGATAAATATCCACTAGTCCAAAGATATAAATATGATGCAAATTTTTACCCCCATATATTTTCACCTTTATCTCACTAGTATCCCTCTCTCTCTCTCTCTCTCTCTCTCTCTCTCTCTCTCTCTCTCTCTCTCTATATATATATATATATATATATATATATATATATATATATATATATATATATATATATATATATATATATATATATCTCAATACACTTGCGAACTCAGCACTCAAGAGAATTGGCGATCATGAGAATGAGAAAAATAATCTGCAAGAAGAATTAAAAAAAAAAAAAAAGGCAGGAGTTTATATGGTTAGGTGAGCTCTACATATATCCACGATTGCATAGAGAGATATATGTCCACCAGTCCAATGATAAACATATGATACATATCCACGACTGCATAGTGAGATAGTCCACTAGTTCACTTCCCCCCCCCCCCCACATGCACACACAAATACTGGAGCATGGTTCCTCCACCTTCTAAGCTCACCAGAGATGGAGGTAAGCATGCTACTTCCAATGTTTGACCACTTTGTTAGCCGCCAATCTCTGTGGCAATCATTGATTTTCTTTTAGAATACCTTCGGATTCCAACAGTCACCGTTGACCTTTCAATGGTTATTATTGAGCACATTATAGATAAATCACACTATAAAACGCTAGCCAAGATAACTATCATCCTCGGATCACTCTATTAGCCACCTCTTTGACCTTTGTCTCTACACCTAGTTGAAATTAAAAGACAAATGAGTGAGGCATTTCAATATCATATATTCATCTCATTATATAATGTTTAGAAATGATAGGTAGGATGCTTGTAAATATTAGGTAAATAATTGTACGTAACTTTTTTTTTTTTTTTGGATGTAACCCTCCAAAGAGACCTACACATTAAAAATAAAAAAGAGTACAAGACCTTAAAGGATAAAAAAACTCTCTAGAAATACATCATTTGAAGCAAAACCTAAGGAGCCTATGATCCAAACTATTACAATAATCAAGAAAAAAAAGGAACCATGGAGGAAAGAAATCAACCCTCAATAGAAGAACCCAATACAGACAAGCAATGAGGCACCCAAAACCAATCAACAAAGTGCTGAAAGAAGAACTTCCCAACCCACAAAGAGCCAGCAGCAGCAAACACCCCGAGAAGAACTCCAACACTAGGACAAAAAGCACCAACAAGAAAAAGAACAAAAAGAGCAGTAGAAATAAACGCCATTAGCAGCATAAGTTAGAAGGAACTTTTGTTCTCGTATATCTACCTTCAGAAATCTTAAAATCTTGCATCGCATTTTTATTATTTATTTTTTTCCTATTTTTCTGGCCAACAATCTTTGCAAAATCATCATTACAAACTTGCACTACATTCATATCATAATGCTCATGAGAATCAATACAAACATCCTCGTTAGCCTCCCCCGAATCTTTAGCAGCTGACGAATCATATGGAATTAATCAGTTAGAGTGATCAACATAATTCATATTAGAATGCACAACCAATTGATGCTTCCCCGCACCACCAGAAGGAGGAGAGCAAGTTATATTGATTAAATGCACTCTATTTGCAACATCCATACCATCAGGAACATCAACAAAAGGGGCTATATGATGAGTCCCCTATTTAGACAACTCAACAACAACACTAGTAACCGCATTAACCATGTTATCATCAGCCTTATGATTCAAAATATCATTATATCTATGAAAGCATTGAGGGTTTTCAGAAGCAGCAACAAAAGGTGGCACATTAGAATTAGCCGCCTCCATTACACTTTTAGGCATAGCAATAGGTAAAGAGGAACCCAGAGACACCTGAATAGGTAATTCACCAGCAATATCAGAGACCGGAGCTAGAGGAGTTCCCTGAGGAATAACAGAGACAGGAACAAGAGGTGATATAGCTATGACATTACCAACATCCACATTATTTTCAGGAGAGATAGAGGTAGGGCTGTCAAAATCGGGTCATGGGTTGGGTTCGGGTTCAACCCGAAGCTGACCCGGCACTGTTTGACTCGAACCGTTTTTGCAAATGGATCAGTTTTTCGGACCCGAACCCGACCTGCTCAAGTTCGGGTCAACCCGAACCCGACCCGCATATTTTGATCGGAAGCAACGATGGCAGTTTGCTCCCTGTGAAGGTAACTTTTTCTTCTTTTTTTTAGCGACAGTTTTCATTTTGCAATTTTAAGAAAAAACTCTTAACGATCCAATGAACACAATCATTATTTTCTGCTAATTTCTGTTCTAATTGAACTCATACAACAAAGACATACATAACTATATTGAAGTCAAGGAAACAAGTTTGAGATGCATTACAGCTTACCGCAGACATAGAGCAGGATCTTGCGGTCTTTGTCTTCCTTAAGTTATAGAATGTTATTGCATACACGACAGAACTTCACGGTACTCATGGCTGCCCACGATTCATTGTCGTCCTCATCTCTGCATTCCGATGAACAATGACTTCAGACTTCAGAATCTATAAAACCCTCGTAGTTATAGCATCGAACAGACAGGCATATCACACCTCAGAAAGCTGAGCAGGGACTGCAAACGAGTGCAGTGAAGCTGCGAAAGTAGCTTTTGTTTCATGCACTTAGAGGTATCTTGGGTTCGCTTTTTATCTTCTCTTTGTCATCGTTGTTGTTTGACTTTGCTCGACGGACGACATTCCCTTCGGATTAGATCGGAAGTTACAACATTTTGATCGAAAGCAACGACTGGAGTTCGCTCGCTGTGAAGCAACGACAAATGACCAAATCCCGTAAATATGCTAAACTACAGTATTTTGGATCATTTTCGGGTTTCTGGGTCAAACCGAACCCGACCTGGAATTCAAAACGGGTTGCAAATCAGGACCTGACCCGTTTCGAGTTCGGGTTGACCCAAACCCGAAATTTTCGTATCTGGTTCAAATCGGGTTTTTGGGTCTTGTCAAATATTGACACCCCTAGATAGAGGTGAAATGGTCATCAACATGGGAGGCTAATATATCCATAGCAGTCACCTACTTTTTTCTAACAGCTGATTCCTTGGCTAAATGAGGATGAAGTATAACACATTCCTTTTTATAATGTTCCAAGGCTCTGCAATGATCACAAAAGGAATGGAATTCATCCAACACCACATCTTGAATGTAGCCAAAATTTTCAAGCCCAGCCCAAATCTTACAGGATAACTTTTAGTGATGTCAAGCTCAACTAATACCCGAGCAATTGAAGGATGCGAGTTGATAGACGTTGCATTATCATTGCGTGGAGGGCGACCAGATAAGGAACCCAACCTGTACAGAATATGGGGAGAGAATATATGAGGTCGTAACTTTGGAAAGGAAATCCATATGGGGATAATTGAGAATTCCTCAGCTATATCAAAATTAGGGGTCCATTTAATTAATTTCATGAAGCAATTATTGACAAAATAAGATATATGAGCAAAAATATGGCAGTAATCCATGTCATTTGTTAGTTTAATCAAAACATGCCTTGAATCTAAAATGGTAACTGAAAAATCGGCGCTAAGTTTTAGGTTGAAGAAAAACTTGCGAATCAAAACCAAAGAATGTCTACGATTAGGAAGATTGCCCACTAAAGAAACCAAAAAGGAGCTTGCTAGGGCATCAACAAACGATTTAGAGTTACAAATGCCACTAAGGAAGTTAGGGTCCCTTAGACACACCGCCATCCGAAGAAGAGGTGGAAAGTCAAGGGTGGAAGAAAAAACGGCCTCGTCTGAGAGAAAAAAATGCAAATGAAAGAGAAAGCAAGGTAGAAGACTTCCCTAATCCAGACCCAGGTGAGGCGGAGATCCAACCCCTAATCCAGACCCAGGCGAGGCGAAAATCTACTTCAATAGCAGTGGCCGCTGCTAGGGCTTCAGAGTCTTTCGCACCAGATCTTTGGTTATTTTTTTCATGTTTTTGGTAGGTAACATAATTATAAAAATTAGGCAAAAGGTGATAAGTAACAAAATTGAAGGAGCTAAGTAGAGAGTGGTGGGTGAGAAACTTATATGAGTTACGTAGAAAAATTTATCTCTGCATCTTATCATTGTATTAATTTCTCCTTATTGATCTTAACTTTATATACCTTGTGTCATTGAACAAAATTTTCCTGCAATCACAAAACAGCTACAGTAGCATTCATCTTAACTTAGCTGGGTCAAGCATTCCTGTTCAACAATTTCCTTAGGACATACATATAATTATAAGAAGGAACATACAAAATTACTTTTAAAAGGCACAATTAAGAGCATGAAGTATGCTGTTAAGGGTTTATAAGCAACCTTACTCTCACATTGTTGATTGCTGAAAAGCTTTCTTTATTATTTGAACTTATGGACCTTCAGATTAGAATGGACTCAAACAAATCATGACAGGAGGTCCCAAAAGTATTGCAATGGAGTCTTATCTCTTCTATTTCTTTTTTCCAACTTTAATCCTTTTATTTTTGTTGAATGAAAGAGTAACAAATTCCTCTTGTTAATTTTTCATTGTATCAGAGATATAACAATGGCATTTCCCAGCTTTGTAATGAGCTCTGAAGTTGATGATGAAGTGTTAGATTAACTAGTAAGTGATAATGCTCTTGTTCTTCTCAATTTGTTAGCTGATTTCTTCTAATCTTTTTGGTAAGAGTGGATGGATTACTCAAAACCAGAAGGCTCTTAATCCCTTCAGAGCAGTTTTTGTTGTTCAATACAAGTAGCATAGTATGTAGATCTTCTACTGATGAAATATATAAGTCTGTATTGTGATACTGAACTATTTTGGTCTCTTTTCTTGTAAAGATGGGTGGATGAGAGGGAATCTCTCTTTGAGTTTTGTTTTGTATATTGAATATATATATGATTTAAGGGAAGCTTTGATCAATTAATGTATCAGCATATGTTTATATAGGCTAAGGCTTTATTAAAGCCAGCTTCGTGTGCTTAAAACACTTCACGACTTTATTATCACTAGTAAGGTTTCGTTTGGGACGGTTTTTTAATTGCTATATAAATTGGGTTTTCAGTAAAAAAAATTAATTTTTTATATAAAAAAGCTACTTTAAGAAGCCGTGAAAAAGCGGTTCCAAACGGAGCTTAAGGCTTCGTTTGGGACGGCTTTTTTACTGCTTTCTAAAACGGAGTTTTAGTACAAAATTTTTTAATTTTGTACTAAAACTCCATTTTAGAAAGCAATAAAAAAGCCGTCCCAAACGAAGCCTAAATCTTTGTCTTCAATGCATGTCATTGATATTTTTTTTAAAAAAAAAAAAAAATTATTTTTATTTAAATATTATATTATTTTAAAAAATTTTAATTTTTGTAATTTTTATACTAAAAAGCTGCTTGAAGAATCAATAAGAAAGTCGTCCCAAATGAGCCCTTAAAGAGAAGCTTTAATATTTAACTAGATTGTTAAAAGTAAATATAAGCTTATGTAATTTAAGTAATCTAATATACGTCAAAAAGTCTCAGGCTCGTCATATGACCTCCTATTTATATTTATGTCAAGATTCAATGCAACATTAAAATATTAAATCAACTATAAATTTCAACAATGCTTAAGATTCAACTTTTTTACTGCTTTATACAGTAAATTTTTAGTACAAAAAATTTAAAAATTATAAAGTTGTTTTTGAAAATAATAAGAAAGTCGTTCCATTCTTTTGGGAGAATTTTCTTACTATTTTATGAATCAACTTTCTAGTAAAAAAAAATTAAATTCAAAAAAATCATATATTAAAAATATGTTTCAAAAATCAATAAGAAACTGTTCCAAATGAAGCCTAAGGCTTTGTTTGGGACGGCTTTTTTACCGCTTTCTAAAATGGAGTTTTAGTAAAAAATAAAAAAATTTGTACTAAAACTCCGTTTTAGAAAGCAGTAAAAAAGCCGTCCCAAACGAAGCCTAAATCTGACTAAAATAAAACACACATGTGAACAATTTGGTAAAATTGTCTAAATTCTGTGGTTCTTCTATCAAAATATACTTTCAAGTTCTTTGTGTATCGGAACGGCTAATTTGACCTTACCTGCTTAGATGTTGATGCAGTAATATCCAATTTAAAATTGTTGTCAGCAAAGCTTGCCTAACCTCATGAAGACCTAGTTTATTTATTTATTTATTTATTTTAATTAATTATTTGTCGACTTACCTGAAGAACTTATTCATTCCCTTTATTATTTTAATTTCTCTCCTTTTTTTTTTTTTTCATTTTTCACTAATAGTTTATTTGGTCAATTTTATCTTTTTTACTTTATTTTATTTTTAATTCTTTAATTTTCTTTTAATTTTATTTTAATTGGTTTGATTTGCATGAGAAAAATGTGTGCTATAGTTATATTAAAATTAATTGAGTAATTAAGAAATTTTTTATTACTTAACTTATAAATATTAAATTCATATATTTATGTATTGATCATATAGATGCTTACAACTCATATTTAAAGAGATGTATATTGATTTATATCTTTGGCCAGTGATATAATAGTTCTAAAATAATGTTGGACGGTTGAAAATAAGAAGAATAAAATAAAATAAGTTACATGATGATATCCTAATTGACCAAAATATAATCAGGATGGAGCTCAAAGCATGTAGATCTATTTTGAAATTTATATAGAATTAATTATGGATATATTACACTAATCTTAAAGCATATTCAACGATGTTTTTTTATTTGGATATACTTGATATATTATCAAAAAATTATCTTGATTGGGCACGAATCTCAAGACAAAATCGAGTTAGAAACTTCAAAAAATAAGTCAGATAATGTATGAACTCCAATTTCAAAAAACTTATAGTTGAACTGAACGTTTCGAAAATACAAACCCAACGACACTAAAAATCAACTCAATCCGAGCCCAAATGAGTCCAAATCAAAGACACGAAATGCATTTTGAAGGCTCAATCCATAATTTGAATCACCAAACAAACAGTTTTCAAACCTTACATGCTTATATTCGAATCGAGCGGCTCGACAAAACAAATTCAACGAGCCCAAGATGGTCAAATTATCATATCATTAAAATATTCAAATGTCCAGTATACGGTCCAAGATCAAGGGAATCAACATCGGCCGTCCATTCAAACCACTCACAATTTACCCTTAATATTGCTCTTATTTATTGGCCACGAAAATCTCAGAAAACTTATGCCCGAACGCCAATTGACGTCGAACTTTTGCCCGACAGCCAATTGACGTCGAACTTTTGCCCGACCGCCAATTGATATCGGACTTCTACTCGACCGCTAACTAATGCCAGACTTTTGCCTGATTGCCGACTAACGTCAAATTTCCGCCAAATCGTCAATTAAAGCCAGATTTATGCCAAATCGTTAATTAAAGCTGGATTTCCGCCTGACCTCTAAACATCGTCGGATTTCTGATCTATACTCGTAATTGTATTTCAACCTGACGGTTGATTATTGTAATCTGATCGTCCTCAATTTCAAGGACAAGTTAGTCACTTGTAGTCAAATCAAACATTAGTGGGATCATATCAACTATGCATAGCTCTGTGGTTATACCTTTTTTCAGTGTTTTCAACCTAAAAATTATGGTGTTCCTTTTTTCTTTTATTTGTGTGCTATATATACGTACAATGCTGAGACGAAAATTTTTAACTCTATCACCACGTATATTCTAGCCCGCAACAATGCTAATAGATTTTTTTGGTGTAGAATTAAATGATTTTGATTTAAATGATAATTTGACTCTTAATAGTGAGAAATTATTATATGTGGAATCCGAACGTGAGAACCGTCTGAATTCTTTGAGGGTATACATAAAAAAAACTATTTATTTAATGTATACCCTCACAAAATCTGGACAGTCTCTCATCCAAACTCCTTAATAAGACACAGTATAGAAAAAAGATTCATATAGCCGACCTATGTAACGGAATAAAAACTTCTTGTTATTGTTATGATAGAATGAAATTATTTCAATAATTTTCTGTTGAGAGTGTTCATTAAATTTAAAAATGAGTGCCAGATATGTTAATATGTAATAATATATCAAATTTATATTTTTGAGTGCAAAGTTTTTTTCCAAAAATAATTAATAAAACAGTTAATGGCATTTGTGGATATAATTTGGATTAACGCAGTCGAGCTTATCTCGGCCATTTGTGGTACTATTCTCTTGGACGGGCAGGAGAAATGTTGTTGTGAAGCAGGACGGAAGAACCGCAACTCAGTTCGGTCAGAAGTTCGGAGACGAAGCCGATGGACGAGAAGAGGACAACTGAAACCCTAAATAAATTCAATCCTTACCCGCATTAATCGCACCGAACCTCTATATTTATTGCCCGCTATAAGCTCACTCGTCCCTTTGCTCCATCGCTCGATTCTTTCTTTCGGTAAGAATCCAATTCCTTTTTCATTCCCTTCAGTCCATTTGT
Organism: Dendrobium huoshanense; assembly: GCA_016618105.1. NCBI lineage: Eukaryota > Viridiplantae > Streptophyta > Magnoliopsida > Asparagales > Orchidaceae > Dendrobium > Dendrobium huoshanense. The sequence goes on along the minus strand of CM028359.1, from coordinate 21,767,605 downwards.
CACCCTTCTCTTTTTTTGAACTGTTTGAATCCTTCTGAACTCGTTTGAGTAATCGAATTGATGTAATTTGTGAAAAAGCCGCGGTTTTTCGTTCGGAATCGCTTTCGAACTTTGATTTTACTGTTTTTTTTTTAGGATTTGAGCATCGAAATAGTTGATGGTTTTTGAATTGTAAGAGGAGGTCGCCCTCGTTTGCTTCTTTTGCCGCCGGAGGCGTTCCCTGCGAGTGAGAGGCAGCCGAGGGCCAGCCGAGGGTTCTAATTGGAGGAGAGCAATGTCGTCGGCTGCGATAGCTCTCAATCCAATTGGGGAGGATTTTTCTCTTTCCTCCTTCAAACGGTCGGCTCACTGCTCCCCAGAGCCGATCCTCGTCTACCTTGCGGTACCTGGTTCGTCCGTGATCCCAATGCCAGTCTTCGAATCAGACTCCATTTCCTCGGTTAAGCTGCGCATCCAAAGATGCGGGGGCTTCATGTACAAGAAGCAGAAACTGGTCTTCGATGGTCGGGAGCTTTCAAGGAACGACTGCCTTGTAAGGGACTACGGCGTTTCTGACGGAAACTTGCTTCACCTCGTCATCCGCCTTTCTGATCTTGGATTTGTTACAGTGAAGACTGTGTGCGGAAAAAAATTTAAATTTCATATTGAAAGAAACCGCACGGTCTCCTATGTCAAGCAACATATTGCCAGGAGGGGCAAGGATCTTGTTGATCTAGAGAACCACAAGCTTTGCCATGATGGCAAGGAGCTTGATGATCACTTGATGATTCAGGATATCTGTAGCTATAATGATGCTGTGATCCATTTGATTGTGCGCAAGTGTGCTAAAGTCAGGACTCAACCGATTGACAAGGCCTTAAATCTTTCAATATTGGCTCCAACTGCAACTGATAAGGAAGAATACAAGAAACCATTGAAAAGGGAGGTTTGGATTGAGCCATTTGTTGTCAACCCTAAGATTATATTATCACCAGTAATCAAGAAACTTATTCAATCTGCATTGGCTGGACTAAAGAAGGGGAATCCTCCTGTCATGTCCTCTGAAGGTACAGGCGGTGCATATTTTATGCAAGATGTTTCAGGGAAAGAATTTGTGGCTGTTTTTAAGCCAATTGATGAGGAGCCAATGGCAGAGAACAACCCAAGGGGGCTTCCCCTATCATTGGATGGAATTGGATTGAAGAAGGGAACACGAGTTGGGGAGGGGGCACTTAGGGAAGTTGCAGCTTATTTGCTCGACCATCCGATTAGTGGGCGTCGAACATCAATGTGTGATGAGATTGGTTTCTCTGGTGTTCCTCCAACAATAATGGTTCAGTGCCTTAGTGATTGTTTTAATCATTCAAAACAATTTGATCGTGCTACGCCAGATTTCAAGGTTGGGTCAATGCAGATGTATGTGAAGAATTGTGGGAGTTGTGAAGATATGGGCCCAGGAGCTTTTCCTGTGGAGGAGATTCATAAGATCACTGTGTTAGATATAAGATTGGCTAATGCAGATAGGCATGGTGGGAATATTTTGTTTTGCAAAGAGGGAGAAGAAGGGCGAATTGTGTTGGTCCCCATCGATCATGGGTATTGCCTTCCTGAGGATGTAAGTTTACAATTTTTGATATTTTCCTTATATTATTGATTTAATTTGGATATTACCACATATTTCATGGCATTTTAGCTTATGTCATTTTAGGTGATGAACATCATTGAGTTCATAGGTTATTATCTTTTAATCATCTATTTTTTTAATTTTTTTTAATTCTGTAATTTTATATTAGTGGTTTCATCTTAAAATTTGTAAAATTCCAATTAAGCCAGCTATGTGTATGGGTCTGAGTTTTGCTGGTAAGAAGTCATTGAAAGTTAAATTGAGTTCGAAAAAATTGTGAGTGATGAATGTGTAATAAAAGTTGGATTGCTAGATTGCAAAATGAATTTTTATTGAGAGGAGAGAGCTTTTCGTTTAAAAGAGAAACCCTTCTATTATAGTAGAGGAATCAATATAATGTGCATGTAGAATGAAATAAGCTTAGTCCACTAAACTATATTGTGTAGTTTTCTAAATTAATTTTTTTATACTAACACTTCCCCTTATAATTTTGGTTATATATATTAACTAGTTAGCTCCAACATATTTCATAGCTTAGAAAACTAAATATGACCCAAATTGCTTAGGTAATATTTTCTACAAATTGTTTTGGGTTGGAAATATGAGGTGTAACAATCTTCTTTGATAGCACTTCATCTGAATAAAATGACAATTAACCTCAATAAATTTTGTTTGTTTATGGAACGTGAGATTATTGACAACACATATGGTTTCAAGATTGACAAAATTTAATACCGTGTTATGCAACATAAAAATTAAATTCTTTATGAGGGTCTTAATCAACTTCATTTCATATAGAGAGCGTGTCATCGCTACATATTCTATCTTAGCTTTTAATATGTCCACCACTATTTTTTCTTATTTTTTTATATGACTAAATTATCTTCCATAAATGTGCATTCCCCATATATGGATTTTATTACTTCTCCCTTTGACCAAATTACCTTCCATGCATATGTGATTTTATTGTTATTATTTGATCTATTATGCTTAGCATTAAAAAAAGAAAATCTACATTAAGATGTTCATTTCATTTTCAGTGGATTTTAATCATTTTCCTCTTTGAAGTTTGCATATGTTGACTCACATTTCTTACAACAAAGAAGATATCTTGTTCCAAGAAACTTTTTTCTTAGAAAGTATTTTAGAAAACCCAATCTTTGATTAGAAAACACCTTTTTAGTAGTATTTTACTTTAGAAACCCCTTTTTTATCACTCCCTATTAGGAGAATGTCATTTACATTAAAGCCAAGATAATGGAACCAAATGAGATGTTTTTGACAAAGATGGCATGATCTCTACTGTTGCTATAAAAACTTGCCCGAGTAAGAAATTTGTAAAGCTTATAAAACCGAGCCTAAGGATTTTTCTTCAAGTCCATAAATAGCCTTGTTGAGTGTACATCATCTAGTCACCCCCTGAGTAAGCAATTGCTTCATATAAAAAGCTCTAGTTAGATTTCCATAGTGGAAGGCATTACTAGATTCATTTGTAGCCAAACTTAAAAAACCAATGCTCCAAATCTTTTTAGGTCTACCTCTACTTTTCTTAACATAAGTCAAATTTAATACCTCTACTCTCCTAGCCAGTTCATCTGAAAGCCGCTGTTTTATGTGACCAAATCATCTAAGGAGATTCTTTCTAATCTTTTCTTCCACCGGAGCTGCACCAACCCTTTCACGAATATGCTCATTTAGTATCCTGTCTCTAAGAGTAAAGCCGCTCATCCACCTGTTGCTTTTAAGTTTTCTGATTTACATAAAAAAAAAAAAAAAAAAAAAAAATTGGCACTCGTTTTTATTTATCTTCAATATTCTTTTTTTTTTTTCCCTTCTCGTAGTTATCATGTTACACTCAAAGAATGAACTTGTTTGCATTTCTTGTAGTTTGAGGACTGCACATTTGAATGGCTTCACTGGCCTCAAGCCCGTATCCCTTACAATGCTGAAACCGTCGAGTACATAAAATCACTAAACGTAGAAGAAGACATCGAGCTTCTCAGGTTTAATGGTTGGGAGTTATCATCTCTGTGCGCTCGAACTCTTCGAATTTGTACCATGCTTCTCAAAAAAGGTGCAGAAAGAAGCCTTTCTCCTTATGAGATTGGAAGAATCCTCTGCAGGGAAACACTCAAGAAAGAATCAAAGATCGAAGGCATGATCCGCAAAGCAAAGGAAGCCATTCTTCCTGAGACTTGTGAGGCTGCTTTCATGGAATCCATCTCTCAACTTATGGACCGTTATCTTGATGAGCTTGCTGAATGATCAAATTATGATTTATATAGATAGATAGATAGATATTCATATATATATATATATATATATATATATATATATATATATATATATATATATATATATATATATATATATATATATATATATATATATTAACTAGATATTTGCGAGGCATTTTGTTATTGATATATGGGCATAAGGTCTTTATCTACTGCTCCTTCTTCCCCTCTGTTTAGGTTAATTTGGTCATGCAATGACTGGAACTTAGAGGGGGGGAGGTTCTTTTGCTGCTGAGCTGCAGTTCTTATCAGTTAGCTTTCTCTTTCTTCTGTTTTCTGAACAATTTTTTGTTCGAGGATGGAAATGAGCTTAAGATCCTTGTAATTTTTTCTCATTTTGGTGGCGTTTTGGTGGTGTTTTTGTCTAGTAGAATAAATTGGGATCATTTTATTTCCCATATGTATACTTTTGCAGACTATTCTGAGTTATATGAGATCTGGTGATGTTTTTTTTTTGGTAATTGTGATCATAAGCATATCCTAGAAGGTTAGACCTCTCCTAAATATAAGAGATTATTTTGTGCGGACACCGGACCGTTCAGAGGCGAATCAGAGCGCGTCACATCACCCGGTAGACATCGGTACACAGCAGTGGTACACATCAAAAGAGTGATGTGGCGCGCTCTAATTCGACTCCGGACGGCATCTGATGTTCGGACTGAATATTTTTTTCCTAAATAGTTAGTTATACCTTGTGAGACACCCAGCTCTTTTTGCTAGGGTTAATTTAGATTAGGGTTTCAAGAAATCTTGGCAGTAATATTATGATTTCTACTAAACTCTGATTGTATTATGAAGCTTTGTCATGAACTTAAATAATTTGGCAATTTCATAGCAAATTTAAGTTGCAATTTTACAATTTTATAATAAATACAATAGCATTGTTATAAATTCAATAAATACTGATACATGTGAGGATAGATTAATTCTCCCTGTTTATAATATATTTTAAAATTTTTTTTATTATTTATGATATTTTAAATTTGTTATTTTCTTTGCAAAATTACCATATTAGGCAGAGTTTTACACAAACAACCTTCTAAAAAAAAAGAAAAATACTAAAATAATAATGCAAAAATAATTAAATAATTAATGGTAACATTATATATATAAAATAAACATGCCATTGGTGTTAAAGATGTAAGAGCATGCATTGGCTTTTTTTTATCTAATAAATGCATCTCTTCTAGAAGTCAGGATTTTGGTTCACGTATTAACTCTAAAATTACTATGATTATTCGAGTAATACAAACCGACAAAGAAATTATAATCAATTTAATGAGTCGTTCATAATATCACAGTCTGAAATAGTTCATACTTACAAGTATAATTTTATTATGATGATAGCGAGTTGCAATTTTTCCTTTTCAGACATTTAGACAGATGAAATTACACTGATTCATTACACAATGCTGCAATCTCAATTAGTTTTATAAATGGTAAATTCTCACCACCAAGATTCAAATTATATTGCAAAAATAATTAATGCTTTTTTTCTCCATAAAATATAGTTTTTTTTTTTAATGCATTTGGAGACTTATTCATTACTTCTTTAGGCTTTGACATATGGGCTTACATTAGATTCATAGCCTACAATGCAAGGGATATTAAATAACAAAGATTAAAATGATCATTATAATTAATAATTAATGATGTTACCAATGCTTTGTAACTTAGCAATAGGATGATTATATTTGACTATTATTGTGGGCTAAAAACCACTATTTAATTTCCAAGCACATGAATAGTTGAATGAGATTCAAGAAGCTCTTTTTTTAACCTAGAAAATTGCTAAAGAAAAGCCTCCAAATGCTCCAAAAGTGCCTATCTGCAAATATTTTTTTGTAGTTATGATAAATTTTCTTTTTATTCCATTTTATATGAGCATGAATTTGAAACTTCTTCTCTGCTAACTCCTTTCTATTTAAAAAGCTAATATCAAGGCAACTAAGGTGTCATTTGGTTAAGCTTTTTTATTGCTTTCTAAAACAGCTTTTTTTAGTACAAAAAAAATTAGTTCAAAAAATTTTTTAACCTAGAAAATTGCTTTAGAAAGCAATCAGAAACTTGTCTCAAACGAAACCTAAAAAAGATCAAGCTCGCTCAACTCCTCAACATGAATGAAAACATTAGAAACAATAACACCATAGGAGACATGACCACTAATCATGGAGTTCGCTTGGGGAGTAGTACTATCATCTTGTTCGATTTTGTTTTGGCCAAATTTAGGGCTAGTTTGGACCCATTTAGGCTTCTCACTGCAACAACAATATTAGCTTTATCATGCAAATATCAATAGTATTAAATATGTTTATTGAGAGCTAATCATCTAATATTAGTTTAATCATGCAAATTGTTCTCCCTTATTTACACTGGATTAGTTGGCTATTGGAAATGTTGAAAAGCTGAAAGTTTGTTTTTTTTTTTTTTAAAGAATGTCAAATTATTTAGAGTTTTTTTAAAATAGTATGATCATCATTGTGATATTGTCCATTATTTACTACAAAAGTTAAACAACTACTTTCATTATTTACTTTAGTTCATTCTAGAATTCATGCTCTCACTTCAAAATTAAATATCATCATATTTCTATGATCATAAATTTAAATTCTTTCTACAATTTATGTTCATATTTTAGGAAGTATGCTATGTATACTTATAGCATACTTGTACGTATCTTTTCAGAAACCTAATAGGCAGTCGACGGATTGTGATAAAATGATTCACTCAAGGACTTTTGGATCCCATTGCCTGAAAATATTGACAGAGGTCACCAGCCGTTAGAAGAAATTTAGGGTTCTCATGGGTCCTCGACCAATGGTCAACTTTACAGTCCTTCTAGCCAATCAGAGGACAACACATGTCAATGTTATTCCATATTTGGAGTCTTTAAAGTGTTTTTTTTAATAGGCATAGCCCTCAAATTCTTATAAATAAAAAAAGAAAATCAGCATTTCGGATCATTTTGCCATCTTGAGCACTTGTACTATAGCTCTTTGATAGCAAATATTTCTCTGCGTTCTCTCACAAAATTTCAGATCATTTTCTCATCGTAAACTTACTAGTAGGGTCGAATTAGTAAGAGAAAAAAAAAAGGAATATTCATTATTATTGGTAAGATATCAACTCAGCTATTTATTTTTTTCCTGAAAAATTGTTTAATTCATTAATTAAATTATCATTTTTTTTCTTTTTATTTAAGTAATAATTATAGGTCTTGGTTTCACCTACTTGTTTGTTGTTGACTTAAAACTACCCTGATTTTAATTAACTAATTAGTTGAGGGATTAGCTGTCCTCTAATTAATGAGCCTATGCATGATGCTTATGATTAACAACTTACAAGCTGGACTTGCTATTCTTCCATATTAAAAAAAAAAAATGCCAATTTTTATATTGATTTTCTGTAATTATTATATATTGGCTTAAATTTCATGGCCCCACTGAAGAGAAGAAGGGAGGATTAGATGAGAAACTCCAAATGCTTAAGTATTTGGATTAATTATTAATAGTTTATAGCTAACTAATTAATTATTCTATAATAATTATTAGAGTTATTTATCTGATTAATTATTATTAGTTTAAATTATATTAATTTCTAATTTAGATGCTAGGTCTTCTAGGGCTTGCTTTTCGTCTTCTTTATTTTTTCGTTGTTGTTGCTTTTCCTCGTGGTCATTTCTTCGTTGCTGCTTCGGCTTCATTCGAAGTAGCATTTTGAAGACTTCATGTGCTTCGTGTGAATTAGTGTTTTGAAAGAGTCGCTAAATAAGCTTCTTCACCTCCTTCGACGATGTCGGATCGGAAGTCACGAAAGGAGCTCGCTCGCTTCAAAGGTAACTATCTTTCTCCCTTTTGAGCCCTTCTTCGACCAAATCCCATACCACATGATTTAGTAAATCTTGAATTTATGCAAAAGATTGGATACCATTGGATTTATCTCGCATTGAGATTTACGAAATTCTCAAATCCCATTTGGAAGGATTTATGCTAAATCCTGCATAAATCCTATGGCCAAACAGCCCATAAGAGTTATTTGATTATTACATACATGTCACAAATATTCCGCTCTTTTCATGACGTCGATCGTGGTTAAAGCTCTCAACCTCACCCTCTCTCTCTCGTCTATATCTCTTTGTCTTTTGCTTGGAACCCTAACTATAAATCCATCCATATGGTGATATGGAGTGACATAATAGCACAAATAATAAATGAGTAGCATTGATAAAGCCATTGGAGCCAAATGGGTCGCAAGGGTCTTGGCAGGGTCAAATGCACAACTCACACAGGGCCATTATCAAATGTAGGATAAATTTTTAATATTTTTTAATAAAGATTATGTAAGTGTTTTTTACCATAAAATCTTTATAAGGTGTAAGATTTTTCCCTCAAATATGTAAAATATTTTATATTTCAAATGCAAAGTGTTATGAGCTGTGGTGCTTGAATTTCCGAAATTTGAAGTATATGAAATCAATTATTGTTATTATTGATGTGCAATAAATTAGTATGAATATCAAGGTAATATTTAAAAAAGAAAATTTCAAAGTATATTCAAAATTATCTGAATTTTGATTTCAACAAAGTTATAATGGACCGGAAATATCTTAACGAGATAAACCTATTGACACAGAAAGTAATCTGATTGGACTCCAAATGAGTTCAAATCAAGCACTTGAAGCTTAGCTGAAATGGGTGACCAAATGATCTCCAATTGTTGCGTTTATATTCAAATCGAAGGCCTTGATGAAATAACCCCAACTACTCAAAGATTGACTATTTCTAATATCATTAAGGCGCATAAATGTAGAAAAAAATGGTATATAATAAAGAATATCAATAAGGGAAATTCAATTATGCATTTTAGATCTCAGGTAAATGTATGAAGAATGCTACACTTTAAAATTATAAATAGACTCTCACTCTCTATATGAAGAAAGTGAGGGGAGATAAAGCTTGAGTTACGACCTTAACTAGGAATAAAAGAGAGCTCAACCATCAAATCATCATCATCCAACCACCACCATCAAACTATCGTCAATGAAACACCACCAACTACCACCATCGATCCACTGTCGTCTAACCATCGCCATCATACCATCGTAGTTTAACCACCACTGTCTAATCATCGCCTTGGATCTCTACCCTTTGATCACTGACTACAGTCCTCCGACAATTGTGTCATTACTATGGTTCTCTAACCTTCGTCACCAAACTAAGATCATGCAATCACCATTGACTAACTACGATCTTCCGATCACAATCACTCGACTACAATCCATTGACCATCATCACTTGATTGTAATCACACAATCATCATGGCTTGACTACAGTCTCACAACCACTATCGCCCAATTATGGGCTTCGACCATCATCACCTAACTACAATCCTCAAACTATCTTCACTTGAATTTGGTCCTTTGATCATTGTCACTTGAATGTGATATTTTTAATATCATCCCCTGACTACAATCTATCAATCATCATCGTCTGTCTATGGATGTCCGCTAATAATACTTCGACCATCATCCCTTGACTACGTTGTAATGACCTAAAAAAATTTGTAAATAATTTTAAATGAAAATATAAAAAACCTAAATTGGAGCACTACGACACTGTGCTTGTGAGCACATCGGCGCTAGGAAGCGCCGGGAATGCATAGCGTGAGTGCTAAGCTTCTATTCTACAATAACTCTGGGAGCACTATATAATTATTCATTTCATCACCACAACAAATGATATCTTGAAGGTAGCTACCATGCCATAAGGCACTTTCAACTTTCATCATAGAATCTATTATATACACTTCATGTCAACTATTATATCAACACCTTCTCCAATTATGGGGAAGGGCATCATTTATTTTCAATATTAAATGCCATTGGAATCATTTCAATAAGGTTAGCCCCTATGGTTAATCCCTATATAGATTTTCTACATAAAAATTATGGTATCTTTTTCAACTTCTCTATTAAATTTATATAAGCTAAAACTTCTTACAAAGATAAAACATAAATATTTTCTCTCTATCAGTATTAATATCCATGCATACGACAATTTGGCATCATTTTTGGAAATTAATTTTATCTTAGGGGGAACCCTTACTATGACCTCAAATAGTCATTAGCATTAATGAAACAACTAATGGTGGGGGCAAACATGTGTGCTACTGGCATGCGTGGGTTTTGTGTTGTGCTTATTGTTGCTACACTGGCGAATCTGTGTATGTATGAATATGAAAAAGCTTAAATTTTCTTTGATATGAAATTGCTTACTATATATATAAGTATATGTGTCGGTCAAGTAATAAAGTGATGAGTGAATGTCAATTCCACTATGAAGGGTTTTGCTAGATTGTAATCAAATTAGTATTGTTTACTAAGGATGCACAATTTCTCCTACTAAACAAGAATGAAGGATTTCGAGTTTATGTCACTTACAAAGAATACAATTAAATGATGTGATACCAATATAAAAAATACATTTTGGACTAATATGTATAAAACAACAATATTTTTCTGATGAGACTCTTAAATGTTGATGTGGATTAGAGCATGTATCCCTAGATCTCTGTCGAGCTTGTAGGGATGAAAAAAAAAAAAAGATTTTAGGCCTTTCTATAATTATAATATCTCCATAGAACCTAAAAGATTAAACATCATATGTCTATGTATGCTAACATTTCATTTTAATATTCCTTCACCGAGGTAATATATCATACTAAATATTAACTACATACACCACAATACAAGACACTATAAAGTTATAAATGTTGCGTCCTGGAGTATTCATGGCGGTAGAGCAATATAAAATTTAATGTCTCAACTTTTTTATGAAAATTCGGCACACAATAAGATAAGAGAGAGGGTGTAACATTTATGAGACACCAAGATTTTTATGTGAAAAACTCCTGAAAAGATGGGAAAACCCATGGGGTCTAGCCCAGTTTGAATGAATCCCCTAGTACTGCAGTTGATTAGAAATAAGGCCCTTCCTTGGGGGAAGGTCTAAGCTTGATATACATCTTATATAGTACATTACATGGTGGGAATACAAAGAATCATTGTTGATGTGTCCGTTTGGCTGAAGGGATTGCAGTCGATGGGCGATGTAAGTCGGAAGGACCATAGTTGGTGGACGACGGATGTCGATAGGATCGTAGTTGGCGGGCGACATAAGTCGGCAGGACTGTAGTCGATGGGCGATGTAAGTTAGAAGGACCGTAGTCGACAGGCGACGAAGGTCGAAATGACCGTAATTGGTGGGCGACGTAAGTCAGAAGGACCGTAGATAGAGGGCGGCGGAGGTTGGAAGGATCGTAGTCAGTGGGCGACGTCAGCCAGAAGGACCATAGCCGGTGGGAGATGAAGGTCGGAAGGACTGTAGTTGGTGGGCGACGTAAGTTATAAGGACTGTAGTCGGCAGGCGACAGAGGTTGGAAGGACCGTAGTTGGTGGGCAACGTAAGTCGGAAGGGCTGTAGTCGGCGGGCGACATAATTCAGATGGACCGTAGTCGGTGGCCGGGGAGGACTCTAAACTTAGATGATGTTCATGCAATACTCTAGAGTCACTTGGAGATCAGACAGAATTCTGACATCACTTGTAGATCGGGCGGAGTTTCGGCGTCACTTGAAAGTCGGGAAAAATTCTGGCGTTCCGTGGAAGTCAGGTAAAATTCCGGCGTCCCATGAAAGTTGGGCAGAATTCCGGCGACCCGTGGAAGTCGGACAGAATTCCGGCGTCCCGTGGAAGTCGGGCAGAATTCCGGCGGTGGTCGAGGAGGAGTTTTTTCCCTCCTACTCTTCTCTTATTCTTCTTCTTGCTTGGGTCCCCTCTAAATAGAAATGAGGATCTATTTATATATTTATGGAGTGGCATGACCCGTAAATAGGTGAGAGATCAGCGGTAAATGGAGAGTGGTTTAGATGGACGGCTGATATTGAATCCCTTGATTGTGGACCGTTTATCATACATTTGAAGGTCTTAACGATATCCGAATTTGTCAATCTTGGGCTCGTAGGATTTGTCTCGTCGAGCCGCTCGATTCGATTATAAGCATGTCATGTTTAGAATCCGTTTGGTAATTCAAATTATGGTTTGAACCTTCCAATAGCGCTTCAAGTCTTTGATTCAGACTCATTTGGGCTCGAATTGAGTTGAATTTAGTGTCATTGGGTTCGTATTTCTGATACGCTCAATTTGATTGTAAGTTTGCTAAAATCCGAGTTCGGATGGTCCCATATGTAACTTTTTAAGTTTTCTGCTTGATTTTGCCTTGAGATTTGTGCCCGATCAAGATAATTTTTTTATGATGTATCAATAAACAATACTATTTATTTTCAACTTCAAATTCAAGTCCAATCTATTGTCTTAATCACAATTCGCCATATTAAATACATACATAACAATTAAAATCTTCCTATATATTAAATACATACATAACAATTAATATATATATATATATATATATATATATATATATATATATATATATATATATATATATATATATATATATATATATATATATATATATATATATATATATATATATATATATATATATATAATTAATATTTAAATTTTATCATTTAAATAATTTGTTAACCTCTTTCACGCACATAAGGGGGAGTGGAAGTAGCAACTTTTATAGTTCAAAACCTCTTGATGATGAAAAAAATAAGGGAAATTGCGACGACATCTAACTAGGAGGCCATTGAAGCCATGCACCTTAACCGTCATTAACAAAGAAAATAAGAAAGTTGCAACAAGACCTCGCTTGGAGTCTATTAATAATGCCGGTGGCGTGGTGCATCTAAGTTTCGTTTGGGGCTGCTTTTTTACTATTTTTTAAATCAATTTTCTCATATAAAAAAATTCAAATCTTTCCAAACGAAGCCAAAATTCTAGTAAAAAAATAATAAAAAGAGATGGTCACAGCAAGTAGGGCATCATTGATGGGATGTTAACAGTAAACGTTAAAAAACTGATATTTTATATTTTGTTTAAAGAATTGAGTGATGTGGATAAATATAAATATTTCTGATGTGATACAAACAAGAATTGCACGAAAATATTTTAAAGGATTACAAAGCTTGCTACTTAAGATTAGATTAGATTAGAGAACTTTCAATCGTCAATCTTATTGTAGTAAGCAGTTACAAATCAAAAGTTTAAGGCAAGTTAAGATAGATCGGAAATTATCACAGAAAACAAATATGTTGTAATACTATCTCATGGTTAATATTTAGAAAGTTCACTATGAGTTACCATGCTCACTCACACTCAAAGTTTGCCTTAGCGGAGAAAGGTCTTCAGCACACAAGACGATGCCATGAGGACGGTCGCAACGCCAATGGTCTTAATCCACAGAAAGATCGACGGTGGTTGGGTTATGGAGGCCGGCGGGTGGGAGTTAGGGAAGAGGTGGCGAAGACGACGATAAATGAGAAAACCACGAGTCGAGGATTCTTTCAACTACTGGTGGGCCTTGCACTTGCTCACTTTGAACTCTCTCTCCCTTATCTAGCTCTCATGCAAGAAGAAGAAACAAGATAAAATTTTCATTCAATAATTCATCATCTAATACATAAGCAAGTGGTCATATATAGAGGCCTCACAATTACAAATAAAATAAAAGACAAGAATGCCCATTGGGCTACAATAGAGACCAACTACCCATAAGGGCAAAAATAGAAAACTGAAAAATAAAAAGACTAATACATAAAATGCATCAAAAGTAAAGACTATCCATCATGGCCATCGATCTCTTGTGTCGCCTCTGATAGACACATCGAAACCTCGTATCGATGTCCCCATCGTTCTCCCTAGGTGGGAGAAAACTCGACCCCGTCGAGTGAGTACTGCGAGCACTCTCGAATAGCTCTAGCAGATCTGGATCTAGTCTCTGTAGCTCCTCTCGATCAATCCATGTGTCCTTTATCACCGGCTTCCCTTTCCAACGAACAAAGTACCTTTGGCGTTCTCCGTCTTTCGTGGAAATGATTTCATCGTCAAGTATAGTTTCAACCTTCTCCGCACTGGGTAAGTAAGGCAAATTGGGTAGTAGAGGTAGGTTGGGGATCTCACTGGGTGGGTTCTCACCAGGCTTATTATGAAGTGGATTGACAGGGTTAAACTCAGGTCCCTCAAATGTTACTAAATCTTCAACATTAAATGTATGATTAATATTAAAGCCTTCAGGAAGGTCTAACACATAAGCATTACTATTTATTTTCGATATTATCTTAAAGGGGCCCGCACTTCTGGCATGTAAATTTTTAACGAATCTTTGGGGAAGCCGCTCCGGACGGATTCGTACCATAAAAAAATATGCAACTTAAAATTCTTTAAATCTTTTCTTACGATTAGCATCAATCTTATAGTGAGCATTGCTTTGTTGAATTCTTTTATTTATTTCTTTGTGCAATTCTTGAAGATGAGATGCAAATGCAGATGCAAACTAAGATGTTCTAACCTTAGGACTCATGGGGATCAAATTAATATGTTTTTGGGTAGGTATCCGTGCACGACTTCAGCAGGACTTAGATTGTAGTTCAGTTCACAGAATTGTTGTAAACAAATTCAGTTATAGGTAGCTTAGAGTCCCAGATATTTTCTCCTACCAAGGTTCTTAATAGATTTCCTAAACTCATGTTCACTACTTCAATATGACCGTCCATTTGTAGGTGAAAAGCAGTATAGAATTGAAGCTTGGTCCCCATTTTATGTCATAACATCTTCCAAAAGTACCTAGTAAATTTCACATCCCGATCTAACACAATGGTCTTAGGTAACCTGTGAAGTCGCACAATTTCATCAAAATACAGCTTGGCGATTCTAGAGGCATCAAAAGTTTTGGAGCATGGGAGAAAATGTGTCATCTTAGAAAACTGATCTACCACTACACATATTGAATCATGTTTCCTATTGGTTTTGGGTAGTCCCAGAACAAAATCCATGCTCACATCTTGCCAGGGTTGGTTAGGTATAGGGAGGGGTGTGTAAAGGTCGGTGTTTTGCTTCCTTTGTTTAGCTAACTGACAAGTGTAACACCGCTTCACTAATTTGTTAACGTCCCTCTTAAGACTCGACCAATAAAATCAATTTTCAATGGCAGCTATTATCTTGGCTTGATCAAAGTGTCATGCTAAACCACAAGCATGTAATTTCATAAAAAGAAATTTGCGAAGAGATGTTTTAGGAATACAGAGTTTTTGGGATTTAAACAAATACCCATCTTCCGACATGAAATCATCTATAATCCGTTCACCTCCAACTGCTAACACAGAATAGGTTTCTCTAAAATCAGGGCAGTTTAACTAGTCTTCCTTAAGTTGCTCGAAATATATCACTTACGACCTCATCTCACGAGTAATCATCATTCGACGGCTAAGCACATTGGCAGCCTTATTCTCAGAACCCGCTTTGTGCCTAATCTTATAAGTGTACTCTTGAAAAATTCAACCCACCGACCATGATGTACATTCAATTTCTTTGGGAGTTTATATATCGTAGGGCTTCATGGTCAGAGAAAATAACAAATTCTTGGGGAAGCAGGTAGTGTCTCCAGTATTTGAGGGAATGAACGATGGCGTAAATTTTTTTATCATAGGTGGAGTGGCATTGCCTAATATCATTTAAGTTTTCACTAAAGTAGGCAACCGAGTGTCCCTCTTGGGATAGTACTCCTCCTATGCCTATGCTAGATGCATCATACGTTACTTCAAAAACTTTAGAAAAATCTGGCAATCGCATGACTGGTGCTTCAACCATTTTTCTTTTTATCTCCTCAAAGGCTTTAGAGGCAGATGTTGTCCATTGAAACTCCCCTTTCTTCAAGAAGTCAGTTATCGGACCCACGATGGTGCTAAAACTCCTAATGAATCTTCGATAAAATGTGGCCAATCCGTGAAAACTCCTAGCGTCTCTGATGTTCTTAGGTTCATGCCACTCATTGATTGATCGCACCTTTTTAGGGTCAGCGGCTATGCCTTGGGAAGAAATGATAAATCCAAGAAAGGTTACGTGATCCGTTAGGAACGTGCACTTATTAGGATTAGCATACAATTGCTCCTTCCTCAAAATCTCATAGACTCGTCTCAGATAATTCAAATGTTGTTCCACCGAATAACTATAGATCAGGATATCTCAAAGTATACCAATACAAATTTTCCAATGAATGGCCTGAGGACCTGAGTCATTACTCTCATAAAAGTGCTAGGTGTGTTACTCAAATCAAAAGGCATCACCGTCCATTCATACAATCCATCTTTGGTCTTAAAAGCGATCTTTCATTCATCTCCCGGGTGGATTCTAATTTGATGGTAGCCACTCTTAAGATCAATCTTGGAAAATAAAGTGGTTCCAGTCATCATGTATAGCATGTTATCTAGTTGAGGGATGGTGAAATGATACTTAACCATGATTTTGGTGATAGCTCGACTATTAACACTCATTCTCCACGATCCATCCTTCTTAGGGGTAAGAAGGGCGGGAATAGTGCACGGACTAAGACTCTTCTTAATAAAACCGCATTGTAGCAACTCATCCACTTATTTCTTGAGTTCAGTGTGCTCAGTAGGATTCATGCGGTAATGCGGTAAGTTGGGCAAGGAAGCTCCGGGCACTAAATCAATAGCATGTTGGATGTCCCTTAATGGTGGGAGTTGGTTGGGCAAATCTTATGGGAAAATGTCAGTGAAGGTGTCAAGGATTGGTTTAAATTCTGTCAGGACGAGCTCTTCCTGCGTTGCACTCACTTCCCGAGCTACCAAGGAGTAGAGAGGAGATCCTGACTCTAATTCATTATCCAAGTATTTGGTAGTTAATAAATTCAGTCTTGTGTTGGGTTTAATGGATTTGGGCTTTACTTCCTCTTTGGTGGACTTGGGCTGGGTGGGTATGAGCTTAATTTTCTTGCCCTCGTGCTCAAACACGCATGTGTTTGATCGGCCATAAATGTGTACATCGTTATCGAATAGCCATGGGTGACCAAGGATTATTTTTCCTATATCCATAGTCAACACATCACACTAGATTTTCTCTTTATATCCAACGAACACAATAGGAATGAGACTCCTACCTCCAAGGTGGTCGAGTTGATCCAGGCTACTTTGTATGGGCTTGGGTGTGGTGTGGCTTTCAATTGAAGTTTAGAGATCATTGCAACAGACACGGCATTAATACAATTTCCACTGTCGATTATGACTTTGCAATTTTTATCCCTGATCTTGGTGAAAGTGTAGAAGATTGAAGTTCTTCGCCAGTCATCGCTTGGCTTAGGCTATAAAAAGGCACGCCTAACGACTCGTAAGTCTAAGTGATCCATCTTTTGGAGGCAGTGGATTACGACAGTATCTTCATCATGGAAAAATTCCTCGTCGTCATCAATATGATGAACCAGTTTGGTGTCTGGTTCATCCTCCTCTTCCGTGACTTCTTCAATTATAGTGACCTTAAACGGGCTGGAACATTGGGAGGCAATGTGTCCGTATCCATGGCATCTAAAACACCTTAGTGTCGGCAGAGATTTTGGGGGTTTCCCATTATGGTGTTTTTCCTTTATAGTCTGGACGAGGTTGGGTTTGGCCCGGGGATGGTCGACTACTCGAGAGTCCAGTGGGTTTGTTGAAAGTTTGTCTAGAGGAGGACTTGAACGGGTTAGAATGGGAATCTTGGGTCCTAGAGGTATTGCTCCTAGATTCTTCTAAGTCTAGTACAAGACTACAGGCGGCTTCAAAAGTATTCACTCCTTTGGCAAAAGTTCATTCCTAATATCTTCTCTTAGCCCAGCTCTAAACATTGACAAAAGTTGGGTAGGAGTGGTGGTTTCTTCCCCATTACATCGAATCATGAAGTCATCAAAGGTTGAGATGTATTCCTTAACGGGCTTACTACCTTGGGTTAATCTATTCCAACGATCCAAAAGTCTAGGATAGTATGAAGGGGAAAGGTATTTCTGCTTCAACTCTTGCTTCATCGTTCCCCAGTCAGTTACTGGGTACTCTCCTCGTGTTTCTCGTGTGTGTTCTATATTAGTCCAGTATTGATTAGCTATACCAGTCAACTTCACTCAGCAAATCGTACCTTTTTCTCTTCTGAATTATTGTACCACTTAAAATAACTATCCATTCCTTTGAGTCAATCAAGAAAAACTTGGGAATCTAATGTACCATTAAAAGTCGGGGCATATATCTTAATATTCTTAAGAAGTTGGGTATCGTTGTCTCTCCAAGGTGCGTCACGTCCTACCGTTTTGTGATTAGATCGGTGATTGAGTCGGTAGTGGTCTCTAGGAGGTCTGTATTCAATGTGGTTGTCATCACCATAAGGAGAGTGGGGTCTAGAGGGGGTATAGATGCCTGGGTTTCCTATCTTTTCGATGTTGTCAAGTCTATCTCCGGTTTGGCATCTAAACTCAGCTAAGTCTGTTTGGGTGTCCCTAATCTGTTGTGTAACCGTTCCCAATTGGCCCACACTCAGGTCTAAGGTTGCTTGAATGTGTTTCGGAACCATGATTGGGTGCTAGGGGCACTAGGGAAGGCTAAGGACTGAAGGGTAGCACCTAGACACTCTAAAATTATACTCCTAAAGGCTCCAAATAGTGCAGGAATTTATAGGACATCAAGGTTCACAAATTGTTTAAGATGTCTATGTGTTTTGGAAGGGTTCGAGGGTGAGGACAACAGCTAAATAGTGACTTTAAGTTCACTAAACGATGACCAACTGTTGCTGGAACAGTGAGGACAGTAGCTACAATCAAGGGTTTAGTTGTCCTATGCAGTTAGAAACAATGTAGGTTTAAGGCAGCACTCACACGCTAGCTAGAATGAATTAAACTCTACTAAATGTGTGCAGGAAATACAGGGACAGGAGTGAAAACAGTGAATAAATTTTAACTACGCGATGATATGCATGTAAAATTTAAGCTATAACGAAGGCTAGATCCTATGATGTTTTTCTAAACATGTCATATATGTCGACCATGCTCTTATACCAAATATGATGTGATACAAACAAGAATTGCACGGAAATATTTTAAAGGATTACAAAGCTTGCTACTTAAGATTAAGGTTTCGTAAGATTAGATTAGAGAACTTTCAATCATCAATCTTATTGTAGTAAGCAGTTACAAATCAAAAGTTTAAGGAAAGTTAAGATAGATCTGAAATTATCACAGAAAACAAATATGTTGTAATACAATCCATGGTTAATATTTAGAAAGTTCACTATGAGTTACCATGCTCACTCGCACTCAAAGTATGGCTTAGCGGAGAAAGGTTTTCAACACACCCAACGATGCCACGAGGACGGTCGCAATGCCAATAGTCTTAATCCACGGAAAGGTCGACGGTGGTGGGGTTATGGAGGCCGGCGGGTGGGAGTTAGGGAAGAGGTGGCGAAGACGACGATAAATGAGAAAACCACGAGTCGAGGACTCTTCTAACAACTGGTAGCCTTGCACTTGCTCACTTTGAGCTCTCTCCCTTCTCTAGCTCTCATGCAAGAAGAAGAAACAAGATAAAATTTTCATTCAATAATTCATCATCTAATACATAAGAGAGTGGTCATATATATAGGCCTCATAATGACAAATAAGACAAAAGACAAAAATGTCCCTTGGGCTACAATAGTGACCAACTACCCATAAGGGCAAAAATGAAAAACTGAAAAATAAAACGACTAATACATAAAATGCATCAAAAGTAAAGACTCTCCATCATGGTCATCGATCTCCTGTGTCGCCTTTGATAGACACGTCGAAACCTCTCTTCGATGTCCCCATCAATTTTAGTATTGGATATATGAATTAGAAGGTTTTAGGCATTAAATATATAAATCCTTCATTTTTTATCACTTTCATAAGAGTTATATGAGCAACTATGTCACTTAAAAATGTAAACTTGCAATTATACTGAATAAGATTAAGCCATTGTTCATATTTGGCTCGTTAAATAAATGAGTTTATAAAAATTAGTCTAACTCGGGCTAATTATTAAGCAAAACATAATCGAAGATGAATAACAATTATTTTTCAAATCCCTAAAATCATCCATACATTTTTTTAAGACTTAACATACATTTTGGTTGGTTTAACATTATTCTAAGAATATCCAAAAATAGTAAATTTCAAATGCTGCAATTCTAATTCTTATCAAGCTTTAAGATAACACAAAATTTTATATTAGATGCGCCAAAACAAATTGAACATACGTATTTTTGGGGTGTCAAAACAAGTTTTTTGGGTTGGATTTGGGTCGACTCTAAAATTGACCCGATATTCACTAGTCTAACACAAACTCAACCCGTTTGTCAAAACATGTTAAAAATTTAGAACCAAATTTGACTCAACACGATGTGTTAATCCGGTTGAGTGTGATGGGCGAGTGTGAGCTAGCGAGCAGGTGTGAGCGAGCTGATGAGCACAAGGGGCGAGATACGATGGGCGAGTTCGCATGCGACAGAGGTGCAAGTGTGATGATTGCGAGAACAACAAGCAAGATACGAGCAGACGATGGGTGGGTCAAACAGGTTGAGATCGGTTCACGTCTTAACCTGAACATGACCCGATATTTCAATTGGGTCAAAAAACTAACTCGAACCCAACCCATTTGTTAAATTGGTTAACCCGAACCTAAAATTTTTGGGTTGGGTCCGGTTCGGATCATATATTAACACCCCTACATATTTTATTGACATAAATAATATATAATAATATCACATTGATTTCATCACTTTTTGATTTGCTAAAATAGGAAGGCCAAGTAAAATAAAATATAGTATAAAATGAATATAATACATTTAAAATATTTAAAGTTATTGCATAAAATAAAGGTGGAAGATTATTTTTATTTGATTTGAAGTAAATTAATGCACTGAAAAGCTCAATGATAGTGATGGTCCATGGTCAGTCATAGTTGTGGTGGCGATGGGGATAACGATGACGATGGTTATGATGGAAGTCAACAAGCTTTGGGGCAGCGACTGGTGTAGGCGGTGGCATCAGGAGGGGGGGGGCAGCAACAGCAACTGTTTGGGGACATTTAGGCCATTTAAGGCAAACTCACACACACAACGCATACACAAAGACTCGAACCCAAGACCTCTTAGTTGGAAGCATAAGCTCTCAACCAACAGGCCAAGGTGAGCTGTGTTCAACAACAACTTTCATCAATGGTAACAGAGGCAGATTGCAATGTATTTCAAATTACGATAAAAAATTAGCCAAATTTACAATACATTAATAATGAACTATATAGCGAATAGGTATTATTAAAACTTTAATAATGTAATTAAGTATTAAAAAAATAAATTTAAAAATAAGCAAAGTCATTCATCAAATAGGCAACTTATGCCGACTCAAACTTACTTAGTCATGTATCTATCACTAAACTAACAGACGACTTATTTTTTAAAAAATTTACTATTATAAAATGTCCGTTAAATTCTCGACTTGCTATAATAAATTATGAATAATAATTTAAAAATAAAATAAGTGGAAAATATATTTAAAAAAATAATTACAGATAAAAATAAAGACAAAACAAAAACATATAAAGTTAATGTAAACTATAATTTCTAGATTTTAATATATATATCAAAATTTGATAAAAATGAACATTTTTCTTTATTTTGATATTATTAAAATTTTTATTAATGAATAAGTATTATACCGAAAATTAAAGCGACAAAAAAAATATAGACTCAAAAGTTTCTTCTTAAACGCATACTTCAAAAGTAAATATCATAACTCTATTTTTTTTTTTTGTTTATATATATATATATATATATATATATATATATATATATATATATATATATATATATATATATATATATATATTTATTTATTTATTTATTTATTTAAACTCTTGACTTTTATTAAAATATAGATATTATATTTTACAATAACTCTTTTTTTTTTGTCTCCTTTTATTTTAAAATTGTTTTTAAATATATATTTTTTAAATATATTTTGAACTTATTTTGTTTTTAAATTATTTTTTAAAATTTACTGTAGCAAGCCACCCGTTCAATGGGCTACTTATAATAGTATTTTATTTTAAAATAAGTCGTCTGTTAGTTTGGCAATTGACACATGACTGAGAAAGTCTGAGTTAGCATAATTCTCATAGATGACTTTAAATATTTTTAAATTTATTTTTTAATACTTAATTACACATTAAAATTTTAATAAAACCTGGTTTAAAAATTTGTCCAAGGCGGGAGCGGTGAGCGACCCCAACGCTATTTCCCAACGTTAAACCTTAGCTGGCGTCAATTTTTTTTTTACACTTCTGCCGTTTAGATCTGAGTTGAAGAGAAGCGATGATGGTGGTGGGATCTACTCCGCTTCGTCTCCTACTACTAACTTCAACTGCAAGTGACGGAACCCCGCAACCGTCGCCCTCTTTTTCTTCGCCTCTGGCCATCCCTTTCCTCTTCCCCTTTCCTTTCCAAAAGCCTAAGAAGTCCCTTCGCTTCTCCTATTCTGCTAGTTCGCCAACTGACAGATAGAAGAAGCCAGAATCCATGGAGATTGCTTCGTTATCTGTTCTAGCTATACTTCTTGGTGGTATTTCGCTCGTTGGCGGGCAGGCTGACAATTGCGAAACGAATCGCAACGCCGTCCTTCCTGTAGGTTACAGCAACATCACTCTGGTTTGCCTCCCGATCTGGAACAATCTCATTCTTCGGGTAATTGCTGGAAGTTTGTATTTAGTTTTTGGTAGTCTGTGGATCTTCTGATTTTAGGGCTTGGGAGTAGGAAGTACATTGTTTTAGTTAAATGATTTATTTATCCGAATCAAAACGCTTGGTTAAGTTTAGGATTGTTGAATTGGATAAGGCGAAAGGAGAATCTCGTTGGCAAACTCGCCTTCTGTGCTGACTGCTGACTAATTGAATTTTTCCACTTGGGTTACTCTCCATGTTGGCGACAGGATTATGAGATTATTCCCCTCTTTTGGTAAAAGATGCAGATCCAATGCCTTTTTGCTTAAATTGACAATAGTGTAAGTGGAAGTGAAAGAATTGTCACCAGCATCACGCACACCCAAGATTTTGTGGTTGGAGCCTAAAAAATCTATCCACTAGATCAAGGTGGACTGCGTGCCAGCCTCAGTAATGAAAGAGACTTCTCTTTCTTTTATTTTATTTTGAGATATTTGTTGTTCTTAACATAAATAATGCATTTAATGATGACTTTTACAGAATTTTTGTATCGCCAATTGAAGACATCACTGGATCTAAGAATCATAAATAAAGATGGAAGAGATTCTGTTTTCCCTGTTGATCTTAATTTATCAAATTCTTTTGGCTGTATCATTGATCTTAATGAATTTTTCCAAGATTAGTGTTCTCCAACACATGTGAATGTAATACTCAGAAGAAAAATTACTAAGCTTTCTCTCTTCCATCTATCTCCATCTCTCCCTTAGTTCCACCAGATCAAGACTTTTTTAGTTATGGGTTCATGTGGAATATTTTATCTTCATACTTTTTTGGTGGATCATACCGTTACTCACTAAGAATAAGAGTTTTTTTTTTTCTTGTAAATTTGATGGCTTGCTCCCATGGCTTTACTGCAGTATTCCCTGAACGAAGATAACGTTTTGACAATCGTGCTTTCTATGCTCTACACCTCTGGTTGGGTTGGAATGGGATTCTCAAAGGATGGAATGATGGTGGGCTCAAGTGCCATGGTTGGCTGGATAGGGAACACTGGAAGACCACACATCAAGCAATTCTATCTGCGCGGCCAGTCGAGTTCTCAAGTTCTAGCTGATCAAGGACAGTTGCCGGCTGCTGGTGGTTCCCCTGCCGTTGTTCAGAATGGACCGAACATCTACATTGCCTTCCAGTTGAAATTTTTAAGTAGAATTACACAGCAGAAGCTCCTGTTTGCTTTTGGGACGGCCACGCCCGTTAATGACCGATTAACAAAACATCAGGATAAGATATCGGTTTCCTTCGATTTCTCATCGAGTAAGTCTTTGCCATCTTCCGTTCTTCATTTTTTTGCCTTTTTTTTTCTGTACATCAATTCAAAAAAAAAAAAAAAAACTTAAAATCTTGTGTGATGTCATGTTTAGACTTTTTTTTTAACATTTAGATCAATTAAGACAAATTAACACGCACATCACATATATATGATTTGAATTCAAAATCTATTAATAACCAAAACTCCCGACCAACTGACCTAGATATTTTTTTAACTAAGTTTGAGGGCGCATGAGAGTAACTAAACTAACTAAATATCAAGTATATCGCAAACCATTGAATGGATTAAAACAATTACGAGGTAAAACATAAGGACTAAAGTGAAGGTTTCTTTTTTTAAATGAATCAAATTACAGTAAGTGAGGATTCATAATGCGACCAACTTTTTGGTATAAGATTGAGGTTTTATTTGGTACGATTTTTTTATTGTTTCTTAAAACAACTTTCTAGAACAAAAAATTTATTTTTTTTATTATAAGGCTGTTTTAAGAAGCATTAAAAAAATTGTCCCAAACAAAACCTGATTATAATGATGAATCAAACTGGATAAAATATTAAGAATAACTGAAAATTCCCGCATGCACAACCATAACAAGGCGTGTTCTTATTTTCTAATTCTATGTAAATGATTTTATCCTGTTGCAAAGTTCAACTTGAATATCACCATGAAGAAACTTCACCGATAATATGATTGATCTCAAGCTTCATTTACAGGGACTTTCTCTGCTTCTTCCTACCCATACCAGCTGAAGAGGTCACATGGCATACTGAACATAATTGGTTGGGGTGTGATATTGCCAATTGGGGCAATAGTGGCAAGATACTTTAGAACCAGCGATCCATTGTGGTTCTATCTTCACTCTGCAATTCAGTTTATTGGATTCATCCTTGGACTAGCTGGGGTGGTTGCTGGAGTTGCACTTTATCATAAATTGCATGCGAGTGTCTCGTCACACAGGGCCCTTGGCATTCTCATCCTTGTGCTTGGCATCCTTCAGGTATAGATAGAGTTTGTTACCTTGAACCATAATGTTCTAGTTATATTTATTATTTTTTTTAATTTGACTCCAAGATTGAATATTGCTTGAAAATTTGATTTATTTTTTATATGATTGAGCAAAAATTAAGGCTTCGTTTGGGACAACTTTCTTATTGCTTCTTAAAACAGCTTTTTAGCACAAAAATTTAAATTTTTGTACTATAAAGCTATTTTATGTAGTAAGAAAGCCGTCCCAAACTAATGTTTTGTTTGGGACGATTTTTTTATTGCTACTTTAAGAAGCAGTAATAAAATCATCCCAAACAAAGCCTAAGCCAAAGACTATCAAGTCATGCTTGAGTCGAATGAACTTGAATTGTTTTATGATTGCATCAAATCAAGATAGCATAAATTTAGATCAAAACATATATGCATGTATGTATGAAGGGATGTACGAATGCATATAAAACTTATAAAGGGATGTTCAAAGTGGGTTGGGTTTAGCTTTAGGCTTCGTTTGGGACAGCTTTCTTTCTGCTTCTTAAAGCAGCTTTCTACTAAAAAATTAAAAAAATTTGTACTAAAAAGCTGCTTTAAAAAGTAAAAAGAAAGCCATCCGAAACAAAGCCTTAATTGCAATTGAATACATATAACTAGGTTATCTCACTTCAATATCATATCATTAGCAGTTCATACCTTGCATTTGATTCTTCTTGACCCTTGATTTATGAAGAAATGATATTGTACTCCATCACTTTTCTCCAGGTATTAGCGCTTTTCCTGAGGCCTGAAAAGGATTATAAGCTACGAAAATATTGGAACTGGTACCACTGGTGGGTGGGAAGACTAGTTCTCTTCCTTGCAGTTGTAAATATTTTTGTTGGAATTCACGTAGGAAGTGCAGGCGATTCTTGGAAAATTGGTTATGGATTCAACCTTGGTTTGCTTTTACTAGCAACAATTATCTTGGAAGTTCTGCTGTGGACAAAATGGTCCAAAAAGACAATCAACGCACCAACATTCTAAATTTAAATGCACTGATTTGTGACATAAATTACATTTTTTTTGTAAGTTTTTTGTGTAGTTATTGTATTTGATATTTCATTTGCAAATTTATTATAAAATTTGTTTAAATGTTTTTAAGTTAAAAGACATCTACTGCTGTGTATTGCTGCAAAATTATATTTTTTGATGAAGAATGAGAGCATTCTCCATAGTGTGGTCTAATGTGCTAAGCTGCCATCTTTGTGTTCATACTTGATTTATTTAAGTTTTTATATAATCAAGTTTCATTTGTATATAGCTTGCTTAAATTATTTAATAGACTATTTAAATGTGCTAGCAAACAAGCTAAAAAAATCTTAACAAATAATTTTATAAATCTAATCAAATAAATAATTCAATAAATTCAGAATTATATCTAAAAAAACATCAATTAAACAGCATAATAAATAAATCACAAATAAAAAAAGCTGATCAACATCATTGAGTTTAAAGCTAAAATTTCAACAAATTTGAATGAGTATAAATCGAATCAAGTTCAAGCCATTCATGGAATTCATTAGTCACTTATGGCTAGGGGTGTAAATGAGTCAAGTTTTGGCACAATCGAGCTCAACTCATCAGCCTCAAAGCGAGCTCGACTCGTTCTATTGTAAACAAGTTCGAGCTACTCGTCTAGTATTTCATGCCCAATTTTGGTTTTCCTACCCAGATTTCCCGTTCGGTTTTGTTTTTTTCGCCTAGTTCTGAGTAGGCATAAGGTTTTGGTTTTTACACCCAGCTAGACCTGCCATTTTTTGCAATAATAAAAATATTAAAGGGTAACGCTAAAGCTTTTCTGTAGTAATAAATGCTCTAATATTTAATATCAAATGCCAGCTTATTTAATAAGTTTTCTCACCCAAAGCTAGCTTATTTAATATTAAATGCTTTAATATTTAACTTTAAATGCATGTGTGTATATAAATTTCGCTTAGATCTTCTTTAATATTCAAATTTAATAAATAAAAAAATAATATTCAAGGCGGCTCGCGAGCTCATAAGCCGAGCCAAGCTCAAGCTCGAACTCGAGTTCGTTTACTAAACAAACTCAACTCGTGAAATCGATAAGCTCGGCTTGCGAGCTTATAAACGAGTTAAGCTCAAGCTGACTCGGCACACTTACAGCCATATCCTCAGCTATTTAACAATAAAAAGAGAACTGCAATGCACAAATTACAGTTCAAATGAAAAGAATTCAAAAATGCTATATACATCACAAAGATATCAAAGACAAAAATAGAAAACAGTCATAGTCAATGAGGCATCAAAAAAGTTAGCCTACTTGATTAATAGATGCTCTATGCCTTGTGCTCTGCATACAACAGTACAAGATAATTGTGGCATCATTTTGGCATCTTGTATTTTTCTTATTCTAAAACAATCAACACCCACCTTTTCAAGTGAAAACTTCACTATAATTTGGATGAAGTATATCATTCTCAAGAAGATTCATCCATTGTTTACTAGGAGTTATGGTTTATGAAAATGTGTACTTTGATCTCTAAATGAAAATATTGTTCTTACACAACAACATAACAATATGTACTTAAGGATTCATGTCTTTGATTATTCGACAAAACAACACAACCCTCCATTTTTCTCATCTAGAACTTATGATCTGACAATAGCAGTATTTGTTCTTACAAAACACCATTTTTTATAATTAGGTGTCTGAATAATCTTGCCGAGTATCAAATAACATTTGCTAAACATCTTATAATAATGTCCATCTTGTAAATTTTACTTTTTGTTGGCAAATGATTGATATTGTTGCAATCATGTTTAAAATAGTAAGGCTCTTTAACTTGCATTCTCTTCGAATTATAGGCTATACTCAGTGACTATTATGATACTTGTGAATGCTAAAGCAAATAAGAACACCATAATCACAATTTAACTCATATGTATAATTCTCTTGATTCAAGATCTAAGGTCCTCTTTTAAGATACTTCTAACTAATGTTTTGCATTGAGATTTCAAATATGATTCTTTCTACAATGACAATCAAAATCTTATAATCAAAAACAATAATTACAACTAAAGAATTATTCTTAAAACTTCCTTTCTAACAAAAATAACCTTTTTTCTCAACAAAAACAAAACTTTCATTATCCAAAAGGTGTAATACATAGAAAAGGAACATTTTTCCTTACTAAACTTAAAAAAAGGTTAATTGAAAAAGAACGAACTCCACAAAGTCCAATCAACATGAAAAATCCATGAAACATAATAAACAAAGGTGAATACTATCCCGTCAAAATCAATAAAAAAAGTTTAGTTACACCTAGGCTTTCGTTTGGGAAGACTTTCTTACTGCTTCTTAAAGCGGTTTTTTAGTACAAAATTTTTAATTTTTGTACTAAAAAGTCGCTTTAAGAAGCAGAAAGAAAGCCGTCCCGAACGAAGCCTTAATTTGTTCTAACTTCAGCAGAATACATAAACTTCAACATGACTATAAACTAAACAAAAAAAAGAAAGCAAATTTAGCATTGAAAGGATCAGATATATGTTTCTTATCATCGTAGAAAAATATGGTGGTGATCAGAAGTTTGTTAGGGTTGGTGAATCTATGTTGGGAGTAGGTCTAGGCCAGTATTCAAACTCAGAATACAGCCAACGCCTTTTCCTTACCACCCATCATCATGTAGTAGAACATGAATAATTTGTTGTTGAAGAGATTGTGACAGCCACTGCTACAACTTGAACAGTGACAGTGACAAGGACCCTCATCTTCTCCCTAACTATTATCTTAACACCACCAAAATTATTTTCTACTAAGACCTTTTACTTTACACCATCATATCCTTCTCACAAAACAAAATTATATATATATACATACCACTTTATACTATTTTATTTACATATCTAACATTTAAAACTTTAATATTACATACATACCACCTTATATTATTTTAATATCAAATATGCCCCCCATTTTTCATTCTCATCCCCCTTATATTTTATTCCTACCACCCATATTTGATATGAAAGTGAACCGTGGGTGGTATGCATGTAATATTAAAGTTTTACATGTTAGATATGTAAATAGAGTACTATATAGTGGTATATATATATATATATATATATATATATATATATATATATATATATATATATATATATATATATATATATATATATATATAGAGAGAGAGAGAGAGAGAGAGAGTTCTTACTTCAAAAGGCAGCCTATGCACAATGGATTTGGAGTTGTACATTTCTCACAAATCATCTTAAACCAACTGCTACAGAAAGTCATTATCATGAAGAAAAGCCATAGACAACTTAATAAAATAAATAAATAAAACAACTCTAATACCATGGCTGACACTGATATCAAAAGCAACCACACTTCTGTTCAGAAAGCCAATTTATTACAAGGAAACTTAATTGCACAATCTCAAAAGAATGATCCCACAAACAAAAGAAGGATAATAATTTTTATGATATGCCTGAAAATGTTGGAGTTTAGTTCATGCTCAGAAATCCTTTGCAGTATTGGAAAGAGATCATACGGGGGATCGTGTCCCGCGATATCAAGCAATCCAATTAGGATTCATCACAGCAACTTACAAAACAATAAAGAAATTACTACATGTATTAGATAAATGTTCCTTATCATCGTAGAAAAAATATGGTGGCAATCAGATGTTTGTTGCGGCTTACAATACAAAATGTTGGGAGTAGTCTAGACTGTTATTCATACTTAGAATACAGCCCACGCCTTTTCATCTCTACCCATCATGCAAAAGCATGAATAATTTGTTGTTGAAGAGGTTGCGACAGCCACTGCTAAAACTTGAACAGGGACAAGGGCCCTCTTCCTCCCCTCAACTATTATCTTAACACCATCAAAGTTATTTTCTACCAAGACCTTTTACTTTACATCATATCCTTTCTGTCAAAAGAGGAGCATTACTTAAAAAAGTAAAAAACACTTAATTTGATAATTTCACACCATTTATCAAACATTAAAAAGAAAATTAATAAAAAATATAAGTGTCTCTAAATGAAAAAACATAAACCAGTGTATATCATTTCCAAAAAAAAAGTCAAGAATAACTAATGCAAGGCTAAGATTTCAGGCTGTTTGCAATGATTTTAGGATTTAGCAATGTCCCTGACAATTGTTAAAAAAAAAAAAACTAAACGAACCAAAAGTGTATACTCAAATATACCTTTCATAGATACCTTACAAGAAGTTGGCAAGTCATGATGAAGGAACACGTCAATAGTGGGGTCCACAATGGGGACTATCTGATGATTAATCAATAGGAACTACTTGTCTGAAACGTTCAGAAGAAATCGCCCAAATGATCATTAGATGCTACTTGCCCAAGCCTACCAAGGGAAGTCGTCCCTCATAGGGGTACAACTCAAGTTCATTAATCAAGCAAGCAACTTGTCACCCACCGCAAGCTCAAATATAGGAAAGCACCAACTCACGGGGCTCTCAACTCATCCCACCACCGGACTCAAATCTCTCCATTCCCGCAACTATAACTCACTCACCTTCTCCCTTCCAAAGCGATCCAAGGCCTTCAACACAATTCATCAACAATCTCAACTAGCCCTCTGATCACATGTCCCCTCATCTCAGCACTCACCCAAGCACACTCGCCTAAGCCTATTAAGCACTGCTAACCATAGAGGCAGATCACCAAGTGCCATTCATTGTTGCCCTCTTCAGCCATTAAATGGTGAAAAATAATGGTGAAAAAGAGAATTTTGAATTCTTTTTACATCTTTTAACATCCTAGGATCTTTTTACATCTTTTGTATAATTTCCATTTTTTTATTCAGTGAGATTTTCAGCTCCCAAAACATTTCTTTACATATTCTCTTAGCAGCCTCCTTTCTCTCCATTATCACACAAATTCCAGGTCATCCCTCACAAAGTTCAATTGCTAGTAAGGTCGAGTATCATACACTGACATTTTTTGATCCAACAAAAAGTTCAAAAATTATCTTTTGTCCTTATTGTTTTACATATTTGTATCAAGAAGACAAATAAGAAATAAAGTAAAATAGAAAATAATTTAGCAAATTCCATGAGAGAAAATGGCATGAGCTTAGAGACAAGCACTACAAAGTCGATTCTTTTTTAAAATGAATCATTCTATGAGGGCTAAGGTATTCAAATGATGCCTTCTATCTCCAATTGCCTGATACTAAGCCGCAAGCCTCTCAATGGTATTGGAGGAAGGAAGGTTCATGTGATAACTAGTTACAAACCCAAAATTACAAGAAACAAAAACTTATTCTCATGCACCCAACAAGGAAAAATTATTTTGCACACAATTTCTCCCCAACTAAACAAGTGGATGAAAACCAATTTCAATTCAATTCCTTTATCATTTCATTTTCATTTTCTCTCTTCTAATTCTTCAAACCAAACAGATCCTTAAAGAAAGGCCTCGGGATAGAAAGGAGACAAAACAGCAGATATTCAGTTCAACTGGAAAAATAGCCATCCCACCATCCACCCACCCTACCCAAAAAGGAAATAAACGGAAAAACCCAACACAGACTAAAAGGCTTGCACTGATGATCCCTAGGGAACGACAAAAATATTTGTATAGGAGCAATACATTTGGCTGGTCATATTAGTGCCACATTACTCGGTATAGGTTAAATAATATAACATATTCATACACCCCCAGTCTCTGCAACACACTGTAACAATAACTAAGCACGGTGAGGCAAAAAAAAATGTCAATAACAACATAAAAAATATAAGACCAATTAGAAAGATAAAAAAAAAAAAAGGAATTCAAAGAAGGAAATCCCCGCAATAGTAATACAAGTTTCCTAACAAAGAATAAACAACTGAAGAAAACGGGAATGAACCCGATATGATTTAAAAAACGGGAAAGGCATTAGAACACTCACCAAAGATAAGCGGCAACTGCTGGAAGACAAAATGGAGACACATCAAAGCAATCGCAGCCGACCTGAATGGCCGGAAGCTCATCTTCCTCTTGGACCAGAAATTGAGAAGCATTGGCTGCAGATTCTAAACCGCACAATTCAGGTTCTGTTAGGATTCCAGCAGAAACGCCGAGGAGGTAAGCATCTATTGGTTAGGACCTGCTGAGGCTGCAAGGCCGACGTAGGGGAGGACGACGTGAGTTAGCTCTAGACGGCAGTAGCGGCGCTGCGCATGAATAAACTCAACCTAGGGCATCAAACCTTTCCTTACATTTTCACTTATATATCCCACATCCAATGATCCAATGTCTAAAGGAGCCATTTCTTACATGTATTATGTTAGTTTAATTATACATTCATAAAATGGTGCATCTTAATGATTTAATATTTAATAAAAATATAATTTATTTTTTATTTAATTTATTTTTTTCTTTATTTTTAAAATAAAAAATATACATTATTGTTTAAAATAAAATATTATTCATAAAACAACACTTAATATTTAATAATAAACTTAAAACATATAAATCTACATATTTTTATCATAAATTATATATAGTGTGACTGATTTATAAAAATATCACAATAAATATAGCATTTACTTATTTCACACAAATTTTACTATTTATATCCACAAAGCATTTAAAGAAATCAAAAATTAAGTTGCCCCCTCTCCCACCAGAAATTTTTTACCCATCATCACGACTGCAATACCCTTCTCTTGTGCCACCAAATTCAATGATGCCTTCACCTTGGAACTCTCATCGATATTGGTTTTTCTATCAAGATTTCTACAAACCTCAGCGACAAAATAGCAAGGAAATCACATGGGTGTGTGTTGATGGCATACAAAGCGGTGGCGGGGCCAACGGCCATGGTTGGAGGCAGTCGATGGTGGTTGGCAGTAACTGACGATCGTGGTGGCGATTCTGATCGTGATAGGCACTTGCAAACAGCTATGACAATGAATTTACACTGTATTTAGAAACCGATCAAATCTAACGGTTTCCAAATACATCAAATTTGTATGAGATGGTGTATTTCAAACACCAAAATTTTACTTCATATTTCTTTTACTTCAAACCATGCATCATTATTGTTCAGAACTTTGTATTTGAAATAATTTACACATCCTTTACTTCAAACCAAACAATTCCTAAATATATTCAATTAAAGGTGACCACTCTTCAATTAGATCCAATAAGATATCTTATAATTTTGCTAAAGATGTATATGGTGTTAATCAAACTTGTTAAGTTCAAGTAGCCTTGTTAATTGCATCCCTATTCTTCTTCCTCATATGGTCATTGCCATCATTTTCAACAACAACAAAAACCCTCTTCTCAAATTTAAGTCACTCTTCTCAATGGAAATGATCTTAATGTATACATAAATGTATGGAGTTATTAACTAAGAGAATTAAAGGCTAGCTAAAAAACATGAAAATTTAGAAGGTTTGAGACAAGGAATACACTTAAAAATGGGATTTTTTTTTTGACTTTGTGCAATTTAATTGTGGATGTTTGTGCACCTAAGATCTATATCAAAGTTTATCATAATTCACCCTCAAGGTTTTAAGTCATATTTGACTTATTTCACACTTTTTTTTTTCTTTCACACTGGTTCGATCTTCGATCACCTGTTTGAACTATCACCTCAGAGGTTATTTAAGGGATGTTCGCATGCACCCACCATAACTAATGAGGCTAGTTATCATATATATGGCACATGTCACCACTTTAGTTAGTACATGCTAAAGATACTTTTTGTTCTCTTATGGATCAGTCACACACCCTTAAGTAATCATTTTTATATACGACTTTTTAATTTAGACTTTGTTTGGGACGGTTTTTTTATTACTTCTTAAAGCAGCTTTCTAGTACAAAATTTTTAATTTTTTGTACTTAAAAGCTGCTTTAAAAAGTAATAAAAAAACTATCCCAAACAAAACCTTAGTTTCTAATATTTATTTTAAGTTGAGATGAGCATTATTAGTTATGCGAGTAGGTTAGTCTTATTGTTGTGTTGTCTAAGTTTTTATGATGAGAAGTCACATCAATGCATTGTCAAAATTTATCCATAAGAATAAATTTTTAAGTAGTTTTATTTAAGATCATTATTGGGAACTTCTGAGGGAATCACACCTTATGTTCTACAGTGACCATTTCGATGCCATATGGGTCAAATTTTCTATATG
The DNA here is from genome assembly GCA_016618105.1 of Dendrobium huoshanense. Taxonomy (NCBI): domain Eukaryota; kingdom Viridiplantae; phylum Streptophyta; class Magnoliopsida; order Asparagales; family Orchidaceae; genus Dendrobium; species Dendrobium huoshanense. The sequence continues at coordinate 21,733,550 of CM028359.1, read as the reverse complement.
AAATTTGCTAAATTATAAATATTTTTCTGTAATTTTTGAATTATTGGATTTCAAGATTTAAAATAGTGTGCATTAAATTAATATTTTAATATTAAATAATTAAAAATTAATTTTATTAAAAAAATCGTAATCCACTAACTATCTCATAATAAAGCCTTGCTATTTCATTTTATCCACAAAATAGAGAATCGGCTTAAGGGTATTAGGGAAAAAGAGAAGGAGAGATAAAGAGAAATTCAGATTTTGGGCGACTTCGAATCATTTTCATCCGTTGATGCAGCTGGGAAAGTTGTTCGTCTCAAGATAAGACATGTACATTATGCCCGTATCAAATTTTGAAAATGTGCAAGTTCTAGTTAATATTTCGATCAAAATTTTGTATTTGTTACCGAAAAATAGGGATAAGTTTGCTCCAATAAAACTTTCACCGCGTAACTTTTTGTATGTTGTAGAGATTATGGTTATACATATTTTAAATATTTTATAAAAATTTTTAATGGGATTTCTAAATTTGTGGGGTTCTTATTGAATGAAATTTTATCGGGATGTTAAAAAATAGTGTTGTGATATAATAAAAGTCTTAAAATATTCTTTTACACAATCCCTGGTAATTTGATAATTTTTTGAAAAATGTGTATTTTTGCCTAATTGGATTTTATGTTGTCTACCGTTATACAACAATGTGAAATTTTGATACATGATCAATTCCTCTTTAATTGTTATAACGTGATGATATATGTGCATATGTGATTAAATTTTATCTTTTTGAAGTCATAACGGGCCAAAATCTTTTGAGATTCTGTTTGTGTTAGGGAATTTCTGAGAGTTATAAGGGGTTATAATCTTTTAAAATTCTATCTGAGATATGTATATCTGATATGTTTTAGTGCTATAAGAACAAATAAAAAAAGGAAGTCATAAGGGGTCAGAATCCTTTTAGATTATGTCTGGGTCAGAGAAATGTGATATGAACTATTCTATGATATGAATTTTAATTTATTCATTTATTCTATACTATTATTTGAATCGTAGCATAAATGCAATGCATTTATTATATTTTTTAGTTTTGTGATTCTCAGTTCAGTGATATATTTAAATCATAATTAATTGCTTTTAAATATTCAACAAAATATTTGATAAAATATTATTTAAAAATTTAGATTGGTTGTGCAGCTTGTTGAGTTGTTATAACTCACTATGATTTTACTTCAGATTTTTATGATCTGGAAAGGGGAAAGAGATAATGTACTAGTAATTCAGGTTCAGAATTGAGTTCATAGGTATTTTGCTATTTTAATTTTTGTACAGTCATGACTAGTTTAATTTTCAGTTCTATAATTTTTGTTTGTAGCCATATACTGTAGTATATATATTTATTTTGATGAATGAAAGAAATTTTATGAATGAGTTTTTCAGTATTTGGATATTTTAGTAGCTCTATAGTTCGTCATTTATCTTAATGAATATTTGCAGAAAATCTGAAATAATTTCAAAACTAGATCCTGGGATTTGTCTGTCGCAACTCAACACGTTAGAACATGTCCTGGTCGGGTTGGGTTGTGACAAGCCACACAAAGAAATAATTCAATACTATGTTATGAAAAGTGATCATTCAATTCCTAAAGCTGTATATCAATGATGGTATAAAATAAATCAATCCGATAATGATAAAAGTTTATTATTTATTCACCTTGCAGTAATGGTCATTGACGAGACTTAAATATTTGGTTTATAATTGAAGCATCAATTTAAAAAAATATTATAAAAAGGTGATACTTTTTCGACTAAAGGCTCATATTCATTTTTCATCATCATACGTAATTATTGCTTCAACACTTGTACCAATCTCATTACATTCATGATAATATAATATTTTTTTATCATGCTTGTAACAATTTCATTTCTAATCCTTAAATGTATTGCCAAGATAAAATCAAAATATTTAATTGTATATATTAAAACATAAACGTCAGTCAACTGACTATTGATCATGCCTCATCTTCCTTGATAATTTCTTTCACTTTGAGTATATAAGCATACATTTTTATTAGATTAATTATGGTTTGAAAATGTGAACCCCACTGGATATCACCAGTGCATTGCAAATTATTTTCTTAGTTTGAATATCGACTATTCTTAACTCCCTAATACTTAGATGAAAAATTATTTTATCATGCTAAATTACTTTAAGAGTATCATTCATCTTGTTTGGAACTTCAACATATTTAGAAATTTTGAAGTGACATAAATAAGTGCTTCACCTATCAATAATTTTTTGCTACACCTACAAAGAATAGTTGGAGTAGAAGAGCAAAATGATCTATACAAAATGTGTAACGCCCCAAGATCTAACTTGGAAAGAATGTCAATCAATTTCATAACAATTTACCAGAGTTATCTAAAAACCTTCAGTAAGCATTCTATCAAATATCTATAACATTTGTAACTTCAATATAACTGTCGATTCATATCACAAAGCATCATATACAATACTCAGGAACTACACTATCCATACAAGAAAGGAAACTATCCTGTCCTGAGTACAAAAGAATCATCTATCTATCAAAAGAACAAAAAAACCTGCAGATCTGGATCAAATCCTATCTCCTGCTCCCGAGCCCTGACCTGAAAAATATCAACCACATATAATGAGCTTTACAAAGCCCAGCAGGTCACCTAATACCTATAACTGAAATCAAAGCACGGCAATGCTATCAATATGCATGTCAATCTATCCATCCGAATCAGTCAATGGTCAATGAGTCTATGCAGCGGAAATCAATCAGAGTCAATAAAACCAATCAATGCAGCGGCAGGCAATTCGATAAATCAACTAAATCAATCAACGTCGTCAATCAAATCGATAAGGTCAAAACAGTGAAATGAAAGCAATGCGATCTAGTCAATGAAATCAATTGAGAAAAGCGATACGAAGCAATGAATCTATAAAACAGTCAATACGGTGTAGAATAGTAGCAACAGTGAAACTATAAGTCTATAGGCAGCAAAATCAATGAATCTATAAGCAGTAGTACGATGTCCATGCTATCAATGCAATATCTATATCCATTTCTATATCAATGCTCAATGTCGATGCACAGAAATCAATCAGTGAAATCAAAGAAATCGTACGATCTAGTAAATCCAATCAAAGTCGATAAAGCAGGAATCTATAAAACAATGAATCTATAAAGCAATACAGTAAACATGCAATTCAATACTATATACTGAACAAGTACAATCTACTGGCTATGTTGCTGTTGTAGAATCCATATTGCTGTTGTAGATAATACATTGGTTCAATCAATAAGAGTCGTCACTCTTTTCGCCCGTCGGCATATCAATAAACTCCTTATGTCTCCCTTCAATAATCAATAATCAATGTTTAAAGGAAAGCCCGTCGGCCCACCATCCTGTACAGGTATCAATATCAATCTCCACCAATGTTCAACCAGGTTCCACTTGCGATCAGTATCAATAGTCAATTCAATCAATAAGCAATTCAATAGTCGATATTAAAGCAATCATATCAATAGTCATATCCATATCTAATCAATCTATCAATTTCATACAATTCAGGAATCGTACGAAAATCGGGCAGCATAACGGTAGTTGGTCAAATTTACACAAAAATCCTGCAAAAAGACACAGTTTCCAAATCTTTCCAAATTACAATAGAATATCAATAGCGTCAATACAAGACTATCGATCTATAGAATCCAAATCAAATCAGGTCCTGATATTATTCTATTCGATTAAAATCACGTAGAATCAATTCCGACCGGTAAAATCTTCGTAGAATACAGTCAAATCGTGTACAATAATCATATCTATAACATACTAAAAGTTGTGCGGTGAAAGTTGTGTCAAATCGAAATCATGTCGAAAAGTCGACTACGAAAACACAAAACAAATCCCAACTCGGTCAAAACACAACATCTTTGAAAACAGAAACATGGTTCGGAGTCCTTACCACGAGATCTACACTTTTCCCAACTGCAGCGTCGGACGAAAAGCGCTCCGCGCCCTCCAAAACCAAGCTTTTCTCTTTTTCCCTTTCTCTTTCTCTCTCCTCAAAATATCTGAAATAAAAATCTGATTTTCTCTCTCCTCAAAACGAGCTCATTTCCTTATATCATACTCTGATCGGCCTGGCCGATCGTCTCGATCGGCCTGGACGATCAGACCAATTCTGGTCGTCCTGGCCGATACTCCAGGGCGATGATCAGGACGATTTTAGGAACAGTGCAGATCGTCCTGGACGATCTCAATATCGTCCTGGACGATTCTGTCCAGAATTGCTCCAGAAATCAGCTGTTTTCAATGCATTGATCGGCCTGGACGATCCAAACTTCGTCCTGGCCGATTCTGGGAGGAAAATCCAAATCTGAGAGGAACAGTAAGGGAACGAGATATTACAAAATGTCTGAGGACTATAATCTAGTATAAGTGCTTTCAAACCATGAAACTCTCATCCCATATTACATGCTCCATGGTAATATTGACCATGTATCATGTGTATGCTCATTGAATGCTTTGACAGTATAGTTTCATGGGATGTCTTCAATGCAATAATATTTGTTGAAGAAAACATGTGTAATACCTATGAATTTCTCAATTACTTGACTCAACCTATATACATATCTCATTACAATAGTTAATTATTCATTTGTTGACATATCATATGACTCATCAAATAGAATAGTGAAGTTGAAATCACTAATATCATTCATGATTGAAGCTCAGGTCTCAATAGCTATAACACTATAAATCCCTTTTTGCACTTTCGGTGAAGTTAACTTAACTTAGCACAACCATTTTCAAATACAACTTTACTGACTTCTTTACTATGATTCACAAAAAATTAAAATAACTCCAAATAATTATCTGAGCTAGATGACTTATCATGCCCACATAATGACAACTCTTGGTGAATAAAAAATAGAATATAATCAATACTTGCAGTCAACATTATGCGATGTTTTTTTATTCTTCTAATCCTTGCTTAACCATAAAGCATGAAGACTTTGTTCTTGATGCTTTTGTCTTGTCTTGTTATGTGCAATGTTATGTTCTCATTTATAACCCAAAATTTTTTATTTTATCTTTCAGTTTTTAAATCCTTCCCAACAAACGAGTCTCTACTACTTTGACATTTGATAGTTTAATCTTAAGGTTTAAATACGTAGCATTAAAGGCAAAATATATCACCTTTTTGTACATTGTTTTTTTAACCAATAAAGATATTTTTTAAACCATTTTTCGTTAAATCTATGTGCAACATTTGCTACAATTATTTGAAGGAAATAGTTTTTTTTTTTTTTTTTGATGTGGTCCCTTCAACAAATAAGGTCTCCCAACTTTGACCCTATTATCTACTTTGTGACTCCAGATTGATAGTCGAAGCCCAAGGTCAGCAGAGAGATTGTTGTTATCAACCTAGACACATTCTTTTGTATTCAAAAATCAATCCATTTATAAAATATTTGACAGCTACCTTTTAAGTTGGCTAAACTAACTTGGAAAGAAGAAAATAATAATAATAATGATAATAATCAATACATGCATTTAATATGATCTTAAGAAAATATCAAAATATGATGGTCTAGTTGAAACAGAGGGGCAACTCATGATACATGGTGATCATATTAGTCTTAGTAAATCTTGCTTTCTTAAATTTTACATTTGATCAAGAAATTGTGAGAATTAGTTTAAGGTTTTATTTGGGACAGAATTTTTTGTTTCTTCTCAAGGCAACTTTCTTGTATAGAATTTTTAATTTTTATACTAAAAATATGCCTTAAGAAGCAACAAAGAAGTCGTCCAAAACGAAGCCTAAATGTAATCTCCAAAAGGATTTGGGCTTTATTGCTTAGCAAGACTGTTTAAAAGGGTTTAATCTTAGTTATAAGATTAAGATTTAGCGTTTGTTTAATAGAAATTTATATGATATGAAGTGGATTACAATGTGTTTCTAATTTTGAACTTTCATAGGAGTGATAAGTGTGTTCCAATTGTGATGTTGTAGAACAAATCTTCAATTTTGCTTTGTTTGATACAAAGTAATGTTAATAAATAATATAAAATGAGGAGGATGTCTTATAGTTTTATTGTACTTATCTTAGTAAGAAATTATTTATTTTAATTTTAGGATGGATAAAAAATAAAATTAATTACAATCTAAACAAAGATAAAGGTAGAATTCCCAAAAAAGAAAACAAATGCAAAACAAACATTAGTTAAATTCACCTCAATAAAATTGACTATCTTAGAACTCTGTCCCAACCAATTTTAATTGATTAAGATGCAATTTGGCCTCTAGTCTAGTTTTCATGCTTGAACCAAACTAGTAAAAAAAAGCCCTTCCTCTCAAGTTATATTAATTTCAAGGTAAATGAAGCTATACATGGAAGCAAATACATGTTAACAAAGTAGAAATCAGATAAATTATTTAGTACAACAGAGGGAACTTGTTAAAACCTCAAAATTTTCCTTACCTTCAATCCGAGAATGGTGAGGTTGTGCCTCGTGCAACAAGGGGCAGAACCGTAGGCATGGACGTGCAACGACTATGAGGATGGCGACGACTGGTAGGGTCGTGCAGAGAGCTGGATCTATGAATGGCAAGCAACTTCTATAAATCTAGATGTGAATGAGAGAAACAAAAAAAAAAAAAAAAAAATTGAAGAGTGAAGTGGTGCACACTCAAAACAAAGGAAGATTAGGATAAAAAAAATTCTTTTGGGAGCAGAGTTTTAAAATTACCATGCATACAAACTAATCTTTAATTTGCCCACCCTCAGCTGTGTGGGGATCCGACCATGACCAACATGTGCTTAGTCATATTTGAGTAGTATCGAAGCGAAGTTATTTGTAATTATATTCAGTAAGAGAGTATTCTTCAAGACAGTGCTAAATTATTCTTAATCAATGGATTGTTTACTTGGATGAAAAAAGATTGCATGATTAAAATAGAACGTAATACAAAAGAAATGTAATGTATTTAAACTATTTAGAGTTATTTGGCTTGATATAAATTGAATCTAATGTAAAATTCAATGATGACAATAGTAAATGGCTCACAGGGAAGAATGACGGTAGCCTGCGATGATAAGATCAAATAATTTTTAAAATAAATAATAAATGAACTAGATGATAAATTTTATATACTTCAAAATTTTACTCACCAATTTTTTTTACTTCGTTTCAAACACCAATTTTTTGATTTTTTCAGAACAATCAAAATCAAACCGGGTTAATAAAGAAAATAGGGCTTCCAACGCGTGGTATAATATTTTCTCATCGGACGGTTGTGATTCCCTGCCATTGCTGCCCGCGTTAGGGTTTTTCGGACCTCTTAATTTTAAAGAGGGAGATGCGGCTGGTTAAATCTTTCACGGTTTGAGTCCTTGCTGCTTGTTCGACTTGCAAGTCTCGGATCCCCTTGGCTAAGCAAGATGGTAAGCCTTCGGCTAGATCTCTCCTCTTTGTACACATATTTTTTAGGTTTTCTACGTTTTGATTCATCATTTCTTTCCTGCAATTATGCGTTATCTATTCTAATCAGCTTCTACTTCGTGATAGTATGACTAGTTGGTTGGGTGTTTTGAAGTTTTTCTTTTTTGTAGCTTATTTCGTGTGAAGTTTGTCTATTTACACGGAATGAGATCTGGTTATTTTTGCAACATCAATGATTGAATATCAACCATTCAACTGCAAGAGCGCTGCTTCAGTCTTATCCACTGGGAATATGGGATTGTGCTGATATTGCTTGATGCAATACCTAATTGTATTACTCGTGGAATTTCTGAAATTTTCAAGCTTAAATGCAGTATTTGTTGTTTTTTTTTAAATGCCAGTAAAATTACTTGCTTTACTTTCTTTCTTCATTTTTTGTTTTTTTTTTATATAAATTTGTCTGTTTGGAGAGTTTTGTAACATCAATTACTTGGATATCAGCCGTTCTACACCTCTTCAGCATGAGAGGTGGCTTCAAACTCTTTTCTGGGATTTGGGGATGGACTTTATTGGTTAATTTTCTAAAACAGGACCACTAATGAAATTTCTAAAAATGTATAAGCTTGTATGCAGTATTTGTCCATCAATGTCAATAATTCTACTTGCTTAACTTTCATTAATACAGAACTATCATGTATGTTCATATGATCAATTCTAATGGACATTTTTTTTTTCTATCCAAACAGACAAAGAGAACCAAGAAGGCTGGAATTGTTGGAAAATATGGTATATCATACTTAAATCTGGCCTGCATTATTGTTTCTATTTTTAATTGTTATGTGTTATCTACTATTTGTAACCAAAACTTATTAAGTGCTAATGATGTAGGCACAAGATACGGTGCCAGTTTGCGGAAGCAAATCAAGAAAATGGAGGTTTCACAACATGCTAAGTACTTTTGTGAATTCTGTGGAAAGGTATTTATTATTTATAATGCTAATAAAGCCGTCGACATGTTGTAATGCTTTTCTTGTGATGGTTATTTTCATGTGTTGAGGAGCACTTTTGCACCATAATGCAATATAGGTATTGAGTATGGGATGTTTGGTAAAATGATATTATTTCCTTTAAATTTTATTGAAAAATTGCATTCGTGCAGTTTGATGAATGGCATTTTTTTCTTTGAATTTATTACAAAAATTGGTTGAAGAAATATGCCAGATAAGGAGTTATTTCTTAATAATGGAAATGGTCATTGTGTTTGTGCCTTTATTCAATGGTGCCATATTTACAGTAGAGGTGGATGGGACTGGGGGAATGCCAATGCCCTAACTGTGTAGTTCCTATTTAGATTTCTAACCTACTAATGAAACACAGTCCGTGTTACAAAATTTTACATAAAATGAATATAAGTATGCCAATATGTCTTTGTCGGAATGGGGAGGTAAATGGAGAATGCAAATGAGTATGAGAAAGAAACTAGTGCTATACAAATGAGGGAGAAAGATGAGAGGTAAGACTTTGCTCATGCTTTGATCTCGCTAAAAATTATAGTAGAAGATGTTTATGTAGAAGAGGATGTTAGAGTCTACAAAGGAAGAAGTTTGTGAAGGAGTCATATTGATGTAAGAATTTATTTGATAAGTATTTTCAAATTGGTCTGATAGATGTCACAAGCTAGGGACATCCAATTTACATTTTTAGAATCTTTGAGAACATTCCTATAATAATCGTCAAGTTGAAGACTTAGAAAGAGGGGTGAAACAAGAAAAAATGCTTAATTGTAACAACCTTAAATGAATTGGGAGAGAAATATTCGCAGATTAAGAACTCCCACATCCCTCGATGCCAATTGCCTAATGTATATTACATGACGTGTAGGAAGGGCATAAAACAGATAAAAGAGTTCTTATTGGTTGAGCTCAAGCAAAGTCTTTTGATTTTCTTTTGCTTGCATGAAGTTGGTGACTGCACCTCTATTTATACTACTACTCATGGATCTTCTTTGATTTATTAGAATACTGAGAAGTGCTTAGAAATATGAAAAGGCGCACAAAAGTTTTAGATTCACATTTATTTCTGGGAGACACAGAGAACCTAAATATTACTTCGAGAAATTTCATAAAGTGGATCAATTCTAACACTACCTTGATGCATTTGCTTAGCAAATCCAACAAGCTCTTAAAGATAAAATCTTTCTCTTGGAAGTGTTGCTGTGAAAATCTATGTAAGTTGTTCCTCTAGCTTCCAATTTTTTAACTGGATTTCTCCCTGCGCAATAGCTTCTTGAATAAAATGATACTTGATTGAAAGGTGTCTGGGTCTTTCATGGATGATTGTATTTTTAATGACAACATTGATTTTTTTGTCAAATAATAAGCTGGCGCCTTCAATTTGTCTTTCTCTAGTGTCTTTAAGTGTTTTCCTTGGCCCAATAGCTTGTGATGTTGCTTTTACCATTGTAGTGTACTCAGTTTTGTTGCAGATTTTGCCACCGCATTTTGGATCTTTAGCATCTTTGAACTTTTCTCTGAACTAGTTGAAAAGCATATCCCATAGTACTATTCATTTTATCAACACATCTAGCCTAATTATTATCAGTATAACCAACCAAATTTGGAATTTTATTTTGCGGGTACATGATTTCATTGTCAATTATGCCATGAACATATCTTGGTACACTTTTGGCATCGCCATATTGAGTTTGACTTGGCTTAATCTTGAGAGCAGGCTTGTTGCTAACATTAGATCAATTTTCATTAGACATAAACTAAGCTTCCAATCAATTTTCATTACGGCGAACAATTCCTTTTTTTAAGCCATGATTTTTTTCCTCAACCTATCATTTGTAGCCAATGGTGCAGCAACAAACCTGCAATTTGACATGCTAAATTACTAACAATTTCAAGTATGCTCTTAGCATTCAGATAAAGATGCCTAGTTCTATATCTCTCAATTAAATTATCCCTCTCCTTTTATTTGTTGGGGGGGGGGACTTCTTATATTCTTCGGAATCTAAAATTAGAAAATTTCTATCTTGGAATGAATTTTTCTGTCTTCATTGTTTTGAATTCTTGAGATTTCACTTGTATGAGAGGCACTTCTTCTCCCTGTTTTTCTTGTCAATCATAAGCTGCATTTTTTCATTAAAAATAACACTTGACTAACTATTAATTTGTTATATTCACGGTTGTATACTCTGTATCACTTGTTATCAAGACTATGCCTAATAAAGATGCATTTTTCACCTTTCTCATCAAATTTAAGGGATATGAAAATAGCAAAGGGAACCAAAAATTTAAAATGACTTGTGCTGATTTTGATTTCTCTTCATGCTTCAAATGACGTCACATTCTTTACTGCATTTGTCAAACAGCTGTTGTGAATGCAGACAGCTGCATTTAGAACTTCCCGAAAGCTTTTTGGCAATCAATTATTGATACCTTGAGTTTCAATAATGGTTATATTTTTAGTTTCGGAGATTCTAATATGTTGCAAAATGTATCCCATCGTTAGCTTCTTCCAAATACCCTCATCTTTGCTCAAGTTTCAAATTCTGAAGAAGTGTATTCCGAATCTCAATAACTTAGTATGATTTTGACGCATCAATTTCTCTGCTTCTCAAATTTTTTGAAGAAGTAAACTCAAGTCGTCTAGAAAAAGCATCAATAAAGTTTAGAAAGTAACTTTGTTGACCCAATGGTTGAGTTTTCATTGGTCCAACAATGTTAATATGAATAATTTGTGGGGTTGAGCTTGCTGTCCTTGAATCTTTCTGGAAATGGCCGCTGTGTTTCTTGCCTAGCCTGGAGCTTTCACATGGATCATCGTTTACTCAAATATCTTGTAAGAATTTCACTATACGATTTTGGTTTAGTAGCTTGAATCCATGAAAATTCATGTGAGAATTCCTCTTTTGCCAAAGCTAAAAAGAATCAGAAAAACTTTACCCGTCAAAGCATTAAGCATTATAGTAAACGTTGTTCGGAAAATTCTATTTCTCTCCATCTTCACTCAGTAATGAATTGATTTTGATTCATCTTACCATATATTTTGGAAGATTTTTTTGGTGAAAAAAATACTGCATTCATGCTCCACAAGTTGAATACTAGGCAACTTCTGATTCAAGCCCGGTACCTTAAATACTAAAATACATCAAGAAAAATTTTCACCTCTTTGTATTGATGTTAATAATACGTATTTCTTTTTATTCTATAATAGTTATTTCCCCCATTTTCAGTTTAGAAGTAGTTGTAGTAACTATGTCGAGAAAAAGCTCCCATTTTGACACTTGATTTCTACAGCCACTATAGAAATACCAAATATCATCTTTCATCTAGGTAGCAACTTGTCCTGCCTAAGAGAGATTCTCTTTTTCTTTAAAAAAATTGCATGTTCTTAGTTTTTAAATTTAGAATTTTCTCAATATGCTCAAACTTCTTCCGCAAGTAACAATGTGACTTCCTTTATGCTAGCAATCATCAGTAGAATGGTTTGTTTTCTTGTAAACTTTGCTTGATGGGTTGGAACCATGATGAGTACATTTTTTCATATTTTTCTTCAGGTTTTCTTGAATATGCTTATTGTTCATTTGTCAATCAAACTTTGCAATGCTTTTAGAGTATTTTTTAAACATTTCACTGTGCGTCTCCAACCCCACATAGTAGGATAAAGACTTGATGTTGTTGTTGTATTTCACCGGTGTGTCTCTCCATTTGCTCTAATTTTGAAGGCATTTCACCAATGCGATCAACTTCCTTGAATCTTCTTTATTCACCATTGAAGGGATTAAGGACATGAAAAAAGATAATATGTATTGTCAAAATCTCAGTCATCCCTTGTCATTTGATCCCACGGTCAGGATGATAATCCGTGGTAGGCTCACCTGGATCATGCTAATATCCTTCTATATTTGGGTAGTTGAATTAGGAAGGATTATATTGAGGCAATTATGTATCAATTAGAAGTTATTTATTTTTCTATTAAGACATCTTGTATAGATTTATAAATAGGGATAATTTTGTATAATAATTAGAAGGTATTTTTACCCTTCTCAAATTCTATGAATTCTAACATGGTATCAGAGCCAATGACCTTCATTACTGTGGAAGAAAGATCGTAGATCGCCAGAGAAATTGAAGAGGAAACCATCGTGAAGAAGAGGCCTTCATTGCCCTAGAAGCTAGTCGTCAAAACCAACGATGCCAGTCTCCTCCGCGTGCAGGACAAAGCAGAAGGAAGCCTACCTACGGCCGGGAAGGAAGAAGCCGACGGACCTTCTCTATTACGCGTCAAACCTATCCATCCGAAGAGACTGATTTCGAGCGGGACTTTGTTGAACGAAGGCGAAACCAGACGGAAGATTTTCATACGCATGGAGCCTTGCGTACACACACAGGATGGAGTCAGCCTTGCGGGAGGAAGCCGGACAGAGGCTCCTGTGACGCATCCGAAGCCAAATGAGAGAGACGTCGAAGGAGCAGCACGAAGAAGCTGAAGAAACCTCTGTGCCATATCCTAACCTGAGCACTTTAAAGTATCGGTTCGGTCTGGAGGAGTCGCACGCAAGATCCGACCGCAATAACGCCTATCGCGGCTTTCGACCCCAAGAGCTCCAGTCGTAGTCCCGATACAAACGTCGTAACTTCCGATCCGATAGAAAGGGAAAGTCGTCAAAGGAGCGTAGCCTCGAAGAAGCCGAAGAAGCGACGCTGGACCCAGAAGCCAGAAGCTTGAAGCCGAATGAAACCGGACCGGCTGAGCAAACTGTGACGAAGTCGAAGAAAGGAAGCGGCGGGGCCTTGCAGGACGGACAGGCCGAGCAAACCTCCTGTGAGACGGAGCCAAATGAAGGAAACATCAAGACCTCACGGGAAGGAGCTGCCTAATTGCGAGCCAACTCTCGTGCGTGCAGAAGCAACGAAGCCTTGCGACCGAAGCCATGGTCGCGGATGGAGCTCATGATGCAGATAGAGATTACAACGCAGATAGAGCTACATTGCCCAGACGACGAAGCCGGAGCTTGCGAATGAAGCCATAGATGGAGGCAGACGGAGCGTTACCAACAAAAGTTGAAGACAAACGCCGATACGCCGAAGATAGACGCCGCAGAATCCACAGTCGGTGCCGCAAGAAGCTGCCGACACTGCTCTCATGCCGACGCCGAAACCAGGAATTGCTTGCATGCGCCCTACCTGCTGCTTGATTTGAGTTTTTTTTTTTAACTTGGCTCGGTCTATTTTATTAAAACAAGCGGTTCGGTTTATTAAACCAAGATATTTGAAAAAAATAAATAAAAAAAAAACTTAAATCAGATTTAAGATCTGATTAAGATCTAATATCAGCCTTTATTGCTGATACAAGCAAATCAGCCTTTATTGCTGATCAAATCAGCCTTTATTGCTGATACAAGCAAATCAGCCTTTATTGTTGATCAAATCAACCTTTATTGCTACTATAAATACAACCTTCATTGTTGGAAACCAGAGGAATACAAAATTCTCACCACCGGCCTTCATTGTCAGAATTTTGAGGATGTTCCCATCACCTTCCTTCATTGCTGGAATTTTGAGGAATACAAGTTCCCACAATCGTCCTTAATTGTCGGAATTTTGAGGATAGTTTTTCATCATCGGCCTTCATCGCCAGCTTTCTCTTGTGGTTGATATCCTATCTATAACCAATGCAGCTCTACCTCTGAGCGAGTAATTGCAAGCTGGTCTCCAGCTTGAGGGGGAGTGTCAAAATCCCAGTCATCCCTTGTCATTTGATCCCACGGTCAGGATGAGAATCCGTGGAAGGCTCACCTGGATCATGCTAATATCCTTCTATATTTGGGTAGCTGAGTTAGGAAGTATTATATTGAGGCAATTATGTATCAATTAGAAGTTATTTATTTTTCTATTAAGACATCTTGTATAGATCTATAAATAGGGATAATTTTGTATAATAATTAGAAGGTATTTTTACCCTTCTCAAATTCTATGAATTCTAACAGATATCATTGTAGAACTTAAACACAATCTATTGATTGATTTATTTATTGCTTACTTGAAAATGGAGATTACTTCTTTACTTAACAACTTCATGGGTTGTCCTAGATTTAGTAGAAAATTGTGGGATGTATCAAAATATAAAATTTTACATAGAATAGAACAATTATACTACCTTGCAGAAGCACTTGATTTGTTGGATAATTAAAGACTCTTCCCAAGCAAAGTTATATGACTCGCTTTTTCCAAATTTAATCGTTCCACTCATAGTAGATTGAAATATAAACATTCTCACATTGCTTTTAGAATGTAATCATCTGAAAATAGCCAAGTAAAACCATAAACTATTATCTAGAAACATCTCTTGATGTACATTACTCTTTTTATTTTTCCTTATTGTATGCATGTTTTCAAAAACGCAAAAGAGATTTATACTTAACGTTTTTTACAATACCTAAACTACCCTCTTTTAGCTTTTTGACGCACACAAATCTTTTTTATTTCACCCATTTACATTAAAGGAGTTTTTCTTAAAAATTATTATCAATTAAATGATGAGTTAAATAACCTGGTGGTTAAATACATTTCTAAATCATAGTAATAAAAAAACTAGAAAAAATGTGCATGCATCCTCGTATATAAATCATAACATACAACTTTTTCATGTGCAATACATAAAGATGTATTTGCAACTTTCTCAATGGTAGTTCAAGAAGGCTTTTAGGTTTCTTTATTATTTTAATATATTATCTTATCTTATAATACACCCATCATGGGAGCATTGCTAAATTTTATCATCAAATGTACATCATCTCATAATCTTTTCGACCTGAGCCCCTAAGGATATGCAACTCTTTTCCCCTTATGGGTAATAGTGTATTGCATCTTTGACTAATACCATGAGAGGGTTACTACATATACGGGTATAAATAAATCAAGTTGACTCGTGAGCTGACTTGAGTTTGGCTCGTGAGCCGAGCTCAATGAGCTAAGGAGTCAAGTTTGAGCTAGCTTTAACTCGACTTGTTAGCTCGAGAAATGGCTCATTTAAAAAAAGATTAATATCAAATACAAATAAAATATATTTGAATTTAAGGGTTCTAAGTATAAATCTATTAAATATGTTTAAAAATTATATATCACTTTTGTATATCAAGTTATTCTTTATTGTTTTTTTCTATTTTTTCATTTTTATATAATTTTTCAATAATGATTTTTTAAATCATAATTATATTTTCTTTCATAATAAAGTATTAGCTCGAGAGCTAACTTGATTTTGTAGAATTAAGCTCAAGCGCGAGCTCAAACTTGATTAATTAATCTAACTCAAGCCCAAGCTAGGAGTGACTTGAGCTCGTTTGGACTCGTTTACACCACTAAGTCCATGCAACATGCACATGTATTCACTTATACATGACATTCTTTTGTGTTGTTTTTGTCATGCATTTATTTTAAGCAGTTTCTTTTCCTTATCATATCATAACTTGTCATTTGATATTCAAATATGAACTCTTCATGACATTCATATCAATATGAAATTTCATGTTAAAGGGAAAAATCACATTGTACATTTGCAATAGTAGTCGGGCACTAATAGGAATATTTTTTAATGCATATAAGTTGTCATAAACATCAATATCAATGCATTTGATATAGGAAAAAATCTGAATTAATTGCCATAAATAGATTTATAATCTTCTGTTGTAATTTTAGATGTCTTGTTTAATATTTGAAGGTTGCTTCCTTTATCGTCTTATCTGTATAACATAAGATTTTTGCGAATCTCTTCAATTAATTTAATACCCCGAACTCTCTTTTTAAATTAGGTTTTTTCCTCATTTTGCTTTCTTAATTTCTATATGCTGATCAAATAAAAATGAGCTATTTTTTAATTTCATAACATGTATATATTAATTAAATTTCCTTATTGCTATATATGAAGTATGAAATTTACTTTAATCTATCTAAACTTATTTTCATAATTATTAAAAAATTGTATTTAATTAATTTATAATTTCTCTAATTTTATTAAAATATTCCCATTAAATCTAATAAATTAGAAACAGTATTGCATCCTTTTGTTTTGATTTCAATTAATATCATGAACGGAAAGAAGTTATATGGCCTTCATTGTAAACTTTAGTTTTGATATTGAGACTACTAATTTGATAATAATTGCTCCTCTTCGTCCTTTGAATGAGTTCATTGCAGCTGGCCTCTTATATATGTTTTTGATTGCTAATGCTATTTTTTTCTACTTGTTTTCCAGTATGCGGTGAAAAGAAAAGCTGTGGGGATATGGGGATGCAAGGACTGCGGGAAGGTGAAAGCAGGGGGTGCTTATACCTTAAAGTGAGTTATTTGCTATTATGCTATCTTTTTCCCTTTGAAATTAGATTCTTTAATGTCGAGCTCAAAGCCCGAAAAAATCTTCAAAATCATTGGATGGATGACTAGTGGCATTCTTACGCCACTTGCCATTCATCCATCCGAGATTTCGTTTCAGACAACTTATTTAATGCGTTCTACAACAGCTTCTTAGTTAAAGAATTTGTTAAAAGTAGCAAAAAATAGTGTTAAAAAACTGCCCCTTGGGACAGTTTTTTTACCGCTTCTAAAAATAACTTTTTAGTGCAAAAATTAAAATTTTTGTACTAAAAAGCTGGTTTAAGATGCAATAATAAAGCCATTCCAAACGAAACCTTAATCTCATGAATGCTTTTAAGTTATGATGGTGTGGACGAAGGCTAACTTGAGGTTTTATTTGTCAATGTTTATTAATTATCTAGTTGAACATAAGAAAGCTCAACTAAATGAGCCAAATTATGGAGTCGAACACGAGTTAGTAATGAGCAAGCCAAGCAATGATCATCAAATTCAAGCCAATTACTAAGCCAACCTAATATCTTCTTTTTTTAACCTATTTATTTTGAGCATCTTTAGTTATAAATACTATAGCTGCATTCTTTTTGGCACACTTTTGACTGGTTATGACCCCATTTATGGTAAACTATTGCAGTACTGCGAGCGCTGTGACTGTTAGAAGCACTATTCGCCGCTTAAGGGAGCAAACTGAAAGTTGAATAGTCAATTTGATTATCAATTGACATTGTTAATGGCCTTTTGAACTCACCTGCGAGGATTGGCCTGTTAGATTTTAGACTTTTATGCTTCAATATTGAGATATCTTTCGATGGACAATTTACATTTTAGTTTGAAACATATTCCTTTGGTTCCTCTTATGTAGTTTTCCCTATTAACTGAACTCAGTTGCCATTGATTTCTATTTGATGATAAACCGTATCATTTAATGGTTTTAATAGGTTGATAATTGATTGCTACATAATTATAAGAGTAATTTTGTTTTAGCCAGTTTAAGGCTTCATTTGAGACAATTTTCTTATAAAAAATGTATTGAAAGCAGCAAGAAAATAGTGATCAAAAGTTGTCTCAAACGAAGCCTAAGTTAAATTTGATCAGTGAAAATTTGCATCATCATATTTGTTTTGGGGTAAAAGTTATATATATTTATCATATCTGCTTGGTCATAATTAACTTTGTTTGGCAGTGAAAATTTTGGGATAAATATTTTATATTTATCAAATTTGCTTTGTCATAGTTATCTTGTTTGGAATTAGATGATCTGTAATATATGGTTTGGAATTAAAAAAAAAAGTGAAAGTGGAAGGAAGCTAAGTTTATATATATTTAAATTGTAGATGCTATGTTTGAAATTATATATATATATATATATATATATATATATATATATATATATATATATATATATATATATATATATATATATATATATATATATATATATATATATATATATATATATATATATATATATATTGAATTATATAATTCTTGCGCTTCACCCTTGTAAATTAATAACTATAGTAATAAAAAGTAAAATTCCAATAGAACCATTTGCAAATTCAATGATTATCTTTTCAAATTAACTAATTAATATAATGGGATTTCAAATAATAAATCATGCAAACAAAATTTAATATTTGCCTTAAATGTCATTTTAACTTAATATTAATTCTTCGAATATGGGATTCCCTAATCTTGATTTATTTCTTTTTTTAATTAATATTTTTGTTTTATGTAAATCATAATTGTTAAGGGTTTTATTAAAAATATCAAAAAATTTAACTTCTCTATTTAATATATAGAACTAACTATATAATTAAAATCTCATTAATTTTTTTTATTAAATTATGCATAGCTTATAATAGACATTAATATTATAATAATTAAAGAAAATTAAAATGCTTATGTTTAGATCCTCTCTCTAAGTGGACTAAAGTTGAAGGATTAATATACAATGTGATAGGGTGAAATTTTTATGTTATTTAAAAATTTAAGTGACTTTGTTTAATCATATATTAAAATTTAAGAGTTTTAGTAAAAACATATTATAAATATTTAAAAATTATATCTTATTTTTCTTATAATAATCAATTATTTATTAATTTATTTTCTAATTTTTATTTTTCAAATAAATTTATTATAACAAAATTATGAGTTGTAATAATTTTCTCACTTTTTTTATACATGAGCTGACTCATGAGCCCACTCGAATTCTTAAAATTAAACTTGGATACTTGATTTATTAATCTTGCTCAAATTTAAAGGTGGTAAATTTGACTCGATTTATTTACGTGCTTTTAACACAACTCCCCTTGGCCTATTGGTTGAGAGCTTACGCTTCCAACTAAGAGGTCCAATGTTCGAGTCAATGTGTATTAATTATAAATATATTATTATTTATATTTAAACTAATTAAAAAAAAATTCATACCCACGTTACATATAAATATTATTTGAAAGTTTTGGACGTGGGGATCACGCCTGCTATCAAATGACAGCAAGCGCTGGCACGCTCCTCCCTTCCGCCGCGTAACCACCCTGGTTTGCTCGGGGGCCCGGGGCACTGCAAAGCACCAGTAGTCCGAGAGCACCAGTAGTCCGAGAGCGTAGTTTGTCATTTCTTTCACTGCAGTTGCGCGCGCTCTGGTAGCAAAGCTGTGCGGTATGACTCCTGATCTCGCTTCAATCCTCCAAGCGGCTTCTGAATTCGCCTCTTATCCCGGTAAAGAAGCCCTATTTCAAGCCTTCTTCGGTTGATCTTGTTCATTCGTATCATTCAGATGCTTTTCTGACTTTGCAGGAGCGGTGAATGACGCTTCCGCGAAGGAATTTGTTGATCGGTACCCACTTCCAGTTCTGTTTGGGTATGAACCCTTTAATCCGCTCTTTGATGATTGAGTTTCGGCTGGATACAACTGGAAACGATGTTTTGCCTAAATGGCACTTTTGACGTTTCTGATAGATTGAATGTGGGTTAGGGTTAACATAATGGCCCTGCAGGTGCCACGGCCTTTTCATTTGTTAGCAAACTGTATGACGCTGGTATATTTAGGTTATCGCTTATAAAGCTGATTCGAAGTTTATCTGTTTGAACCCGAGTTATGAAAATATTTGATGTAGAATGCAGCGGAATCTTTTAGTGATGCGTGGAGATTGTAACTAAGATGTGTGAGAGTGAGAGGCTATAGATGAGGGAGAGAAATCAAAGATGTCGGGGATAAGAGAGTCTATTTTACTGCACAAAATGAAGAAAGGGAAATGAAATAAAGAAGAAAGGGACAGACATTCATGCGTAGATGTTCATCATATATTAGTTAAATAATCCCCAACAAAGCTATTTATAGTGCTAAAAGCAAGTTTCTGAAAAACAGATGGACATGAAGCTCAATAATGAAGAGGTTTAAGGTTCAACCAGGATAGAATCATGTGTTGAATATAATAAATATTAAAATTGTTTAAATATGATCTAAATGACTTAATAATTATGCAATCATCAAATATGTGGCAAAAATAAAGAAAACTATATCATAAAATATGGATCATAAAATGAAAAATGTCTTCAATTATTTTAAGTTTAAACACCTTCTCTATTTAAGTGGCTAATGTCTTTATAAAAAAGTATAAAAATATAAATAAAAATGAAAGGGGACAATAACATTAAGAGTAGCAATTTATTTGCCATAGCAAAACATTTGAAGAATCCATCAACTAGGATGCTAAGATCCTCAAGTCATAAACTCTATAAAAAGGATTATGGAGGCTTTAATGATTCAAATTTATGAAAACAAAGTTGAAACCACCAATTTTATGGAGAATGAAATAAACAACATACCTTTGTTGAGACATGCTACCATAAAAAAAAGTACAACGACATCAAGCCTTTCTCGCACTATGGGACTTGCTACTTGAATCCTTTTTCTCCATTGTGTCTTATTAATAGTCAAATTCTTATTTAAATCTAATAAAGAAAAGTCTTTTCTAATATTTTATAACAAAGTCTTTTTAGGTCTACCTCTACCTTTCTTAACACAAGTACTTTCCTAATCTGGTCATTGGAAGGCCGTTGTTTTATATGACCAAACCATCTAAGGCTACTCTCTCCAATCTTATCTTCCACTGGAGCTACTCTAACTTTTTCACATATATGCTCTTTTCATATTCTGTCTCCAAGAGTAAAGCCACTCATCTACCTGAGCATCCTCATCTCTGCAACACTTAACTTAATATTATGCTTCTCTTTTAATGACCAACATTATGCACCATAAAGCATTGCAAGTCTCACCACCATCTTACATAATTTTTCCTTAAGTTTGAGGAGGACTTTTTGATGAGGACATCGTCAGCATTTTCAACGTCGGAGATCGACGGCCACGAGCATGACTTGTATTTTGTCATTTTATGTAGTAGCGTATTTATTTTGATGTTTTTCCACTTTTGCCCTTATGGGCATTTAGTCGCTTATGTAGCCCGGAAGGGCATTTGTGTCATTTCTTATTTTTTCATTTTGGCCTATTTATATGAGGCCTCATGCATTGTAATTTCAGTTTTTTGATGAAATGAAATTTACTACTTGTTCTCTTTGTGAGTTCCCCCCTCCACGATCTCTTAGTGAGTTCGCCGGAGAAGACTAGATCTCTTTGTGAGTTCAAGTGTTCGCACTATCTAATCTTGTGGAAATTCAAGGTGAAGACAATTGATATTAGTAAATCCGTCGTCGTCGAATCCTTAGAATTTCATTTCTCCCTCCCCTTGCTCTTGTCGCTGCCTCTTCCAAGCAACCCAAAGCCGCCGGCCTGAAATTCAGCCGCCACCGGCCAGCCTCCCACTAGCCAACTGCCAGCCAACCCATCAGCCCTTTTTTTCACCGTCCCTCCCCCTCCTGCTCCCACAGCCGCCCCACTTCAACCCACAAGCAAATCTGTTTCAGGCGTTGGAATTCCAGGCCAAAGCAATAAATTATTTCCTATCTTACACCCCTTGCTATTTGGAACGTTACCTGTTTTATTCCTTCTCCTTTAATGGAATAATTCCAACGTGTCTAGAAGCAGATTGTTTAGGAATTCCTCCTGTAACAGCAAACCTGGGAATTAAATGATAGATTTGATAATTCCATGATTTTCTCTAGAGATGCCACGTCATGGATCTGAGTTCTCTCTCACCTCCCCCATGGGCCGGCCACCTCCTCCTCTTGTCTATCTCTAATCCCCACTTAATGACTACTTAAATGCCTCTTTAATTTCCCTCCCTCTCTTCCTCTAACTTCAAATTTCAAACTGAAATTCTCATCCCAATTAAAACTGAAATTTATTTCAGTTTTTCTATTTCAATTAAAACCTCCCCCTCCCTCCACTTGTTAGCCCGTCCAGATCTTCCCCGTGATGGTTGAAACAGAACTCCTTCTGGAGTGATCCTGCTGTCCAGAGTTTGAGACGTCTTCATCATTGAATTCTAGCCCAATACCTTTGCAAAACTGCTGCTCCATGAAGGCCCGATTGCTGTCCACAGATTTCTGCGGGCATATCTACACATTATCTCTCAACCCAAAGGTTTCCGTTGCCGTCCAGAATTCCATAGCTATTCCAGGTTGCTGTCCAGACTATTGAGGCTAAGGGGATTGTTGATTTGAAGGACGAACCAACATCCTTGAATCCCCTTTCTTCGACGTAAACTTTGACGTGGATTCTTCCGTGGAGGATTACTTAAATCACATCTTGGACTTCCTTCTTGGACTTGATCATCCTTGGACAACCACCATCCTCCACCACTCCGGCCACCTATCCAAGAATGACAATCTACGGCTCCTTCTTCCTCGGAGTTACCTCGATTCTAATGTGGAGACGCTTCTTCCGCTAAAGCTTAGACTAGTTGAGCGTATGAGCTCCAAAGGTGAAAGTTCTTATTATTAAATTGTGGATTCTTGTTTATCGTCGTAGTTTTACAATTGATCTTTGCATTTTCTTAAATGATTTGGTTAATTGAATGTCGCTCTTCGTTGCCTAAGCGAGTTATGAACTAAGAATTCTTAGGTTCACTCTTTTATTGCAAATGATAATTTTAATTTGGATTATTTTGTTCAAATTGCTCTCTATAATTTCTTAAAGTAACTCCTGGACGACTTTGTATCACATCATCTTGGTATCAGAGCATGGCTAGCATGCTTTACTTGTGCTAGAAGTTCCTAGGAAGTTAGTTACCATTTGTGTGGCTGATTTGCATGCATACCATTGCTAATTTCATAAGAATTTTCTGTTTTATTTTGCTGTCCAGAATTTTTCCTGCATGTTGTTATCGTAATATGCAAGTTTAATTCATCACCTAAGTGAAGTCTTAGGCTTGCCACTTCATCTAAGTGTTTAGGTCACTTGCTACACTTGTAAAACTTGTTGTCCAGATTTTTCCTGCGATATTTAGGGACATTTAGGTGACCCTAAACCTTTAACAAGTTGCTGTCCAACCTTCTAAACCCGGTCCCAACACTTAGCCAACCTGCTTCATTGTATTAGGTTGTTGTCCTTAGGATTCCAGCAACATATAGAGGTATTAGGAGCATCCTACCGCGACATCTAGGTGTTTTCCTCCACCCCAAAACCCATCCTAAACACCTAGGCTTCTTCACCAACTGTTGTGGTTTGCTGTCCAAACTTTTTTGCACCACTGTAGTGAGTAAGTGAGCCTAACTTAGAGTCTAGATGACGTCCCTTACACCCACGCATCTTTGAGTTTTACTTGACACTTTTTCAATGGATCCGATAAGACTCCAAAAGAGTTTAGATGACATCGTTAACCTAGTGGGCAATATGACTAGAATTATGACGGAGAAACCCGTTGACTATCCCCACTCTAAATACAGGCCCCACTCAGCTTATCACCCGAGACCTGAGCCTAAGCCCCCACGACCTCACTTAGAGTCACCCTCTCGTCTGCCAACCTTTGATGGTTCCTCGGATCCTTACCACTTTAGGGAATGGGCTAGACAACTAGATGACTATTTTGAATCATGTCAAATCCCTGAATCCCACCAGGTTAGCATCGCTAAATCTCACCTCAAAGGCCAGGCTCTTCAATTTTGGGCAAAATTGGAAGATCATAAAGAGTCTCGCGGTGAGTACCCAACTTGGAAAGACATGAGACGAGATCTTAACCTGAAATACCGACCATCTACTAGCGACTGTCCTCTAGGGCCTCACCCTACCTCTTTCGTTGTGACAAACCAGGGACATCATTATAGTCGAAACCAATCACCCGTTAGTAACGTCAGGGTTGCTGTCTCACCCTGTAGGTCTTCTCTTAGTTGTGATGACCGACCCTTTAGCGGGTCTTCTGTTGGATCGATCTCACATAACTCCCCACTTGGACCGATGTCTGGCCATCCAAGTCAGCCTTTAGCTTCTCGAACCCTAGCCCCTGAAAGTGTAATGTTAATAGAGGAATGCGTTGAAAAGATAAGGTCCCCAAAACCTGATATTGAGTGCATCCATTTCGTGGATGCTAATGATAACGAAGACTTCTTTGAGGATGAAACTGAAGTGATTGAATTAGACCCCCTGCCAGACTTCAACCCTGATGTAGGAGGTCTAGAACCTTTTAACCTCGCCCCTCTTGAGACTAATATCATTAACAATATCCCTTTGGATAAGGTCTGCCTGGACAATATTGATTTGTTCCCGAGAGAGATTGATCTGACCTTGAACACAATGGAATTAAAATTGGAAGATTCTAATTTAATTACTGAGATGAATTCGGATAACTCTGATTTAATTTTTGATAGTTCTGATGGTGACTTAGCTAATCTCCAGTTGTATGTAAGTCAATCGAATTTATCACATGAGTCAAGTGAAACGGAACCTACGGATCTTAGGATTGAAACCAAACCTGATTTTACTTTGGAAGACACCTTGAGTATGAAATCCTTTGAGCCTAATTTGAATAATGAGCCTCCTTTTGTTTCATTAGAATCTAACTTTGGAGCTGCACCTTTGGATGTATATTTGACTACGAGTGTCATTCCAGACTTCCCTCTTACTGTTGCACCCACAGATGTCGTAGGAAATTTTTTTCATCTTATAAGTCCCATGCCTGCCGACGAATCTTTGGGATATCCCCTTATGGATGTGAGTCAGGACCAACCATCCTATGTTATTCCTGATTCCTACTTTTTGCCCGTTATAGCCTCACCCTACCTTGAGGAGGACCATCTCTGTCCTAGTTGGATTAATCTGGTCAATTACACTACCCCCACTAGGAGACTACCTACGACTTTAACTGAGACTTCCCATAGAAGTAACCTGGTAGCTAAGGATGTCTTCATCACTCCTCCTACACCAGTTCCCTTAGACCGAACACTTTAGACCTCTTTTGTGACTCGTCCATCTATCCTAGCATCGTGTTCGTGTGAGTTAGTGTGTTGTGTGAGTGTTGTAGTCTATTATCTTCCTATTTTGTCTGTTGTTTTTAACTTTTGTAAGCTTATGAGTCTTGTCATCCTCTTGCACACTCGATCTCTTGTATTTGCATCTGCATGTCATCTTCAGGAGTTATTCAACGAAATTAAAAGGAAAATTGAACAAAAATAACATCCATATTAAATTTATTGTTGATAACAAAAGATGGTCCAAAGAATTCAAAGTTGGAAACTTTGTGATGGTACGGGAAGCTGCATGCTCGAAACACCGAACATTTTAAGGAAATCTCCAAGATTAATAGTAATGCCTATGTACTGGACCTCTCTTGAGGCCTTAACATGAATCCTACATTTAATATAGAAGAACTGTTAGCCTTTGAAGGACCCGAATCTTAACCCCAAAATCCACTCTTTAAATTAGCCTTGTGTGACCCCATCTGGTGAGATCCCCCAGCCTAGCTCCACTCCCCCAACTTACCCTACTCAACTATAGCGGAGAAGGTCGAAGCAATACTAGATGATGAGGTCATTTCCCCAAAGGAAAGTGGGCGCCGAAGATACCGAGTTCATTGGATAGGGCCACCGGAGATAGAGGATACTTGGATTGACAGGGACGAGCTACAGAGCCTAGACCAAGATCTACTAGAGTTGTACGAGGGCTCCATAGATATTTACTCGACGGGGTCGAGTTTTCTCCCACCTGGGGAGAATGATGAGGACATCGTCAGCATTTTCGACGTCGGAGATCGATGGCCACGAGCATGACTTGTATTTTGTCATTTTATGTAGTAGCGTATTTATTTTGATGTTTTTCCACTTTTGCCCTTATGGGCATTTAGTCGCTTATGTAGCCCGGAAGGGCATTTGTGTCATTTCTTATTTTTTCATTTTGGCCTATTTATATGAGGCCTCATGCATTGTAATTTCAGTTTTTTGATGAAATGAAATTTACTACTTGTTCTCTTTGTGAGTTCCCCCCTCCACGATCTCTTAGTGAGTTCGCCGGAGAAGACTAGATCTCTTTGTGAGTTCAAGTGTTCGCACTATCTAATCTTGTGGAAATTCAAGGTGAAGACAATTGATATTAGTAAATCCGTCGTCGTCGAATCCTTAGAATTTCATTTCTCCCTCCCCTTGCTCTTGTCGCTGCCTCTTCCAAGCAACCCAAAGCCACCGGCCTGAAATTCAGCCGCCACCGGCCAGCCTCCCACTAGCCAACTGCCAGCCAACCCATCAGCCCTTTTTTTCACCGTCCCTCCCCCTCCTGCTCCCACAGCCGCCCCACTTCAACCCACAAGCAAATCTGTTTCAGGCGTTGGAATTCCAGGCCAAAGCAATAAATTATTTCCTATCTTACACCCCTTGCTATTTGGAACGTTACCTGTTTTATTCCTTCTCCTTTAATGGAATAATTCCAACGTGTCTAGAAGCAGATTGTTTAGGAATTCCTCCTGTAACAGCAAACCTGGGAATTAAATGACAGATTTGATAATTCCATGATTTTCTCTAGAGATGCCACGTCATGGATCTGAGTTCTCTCTCACCTCCCCCATGGGCCGGCCACCTCCTCCTCTTGTCTATCTCCAATCCCCACTTAATGACTACTTAAATGCCTCTTTAATTTCCCTCCCTCTCTTCCTCTAACTTCAAATTTCAAACTGAAATTCTCATCCCAATTAAAACTGAAATTTATTTCAGTTTTTCTATTTCAATTAAAACCTCCCCCTCCCTCCACTTGTTAGCCCGTCCAGATCTTCCCCGTGATGGCTGAAACAGAACTCCTTCTGGAGTGATCCTGCTGTCCAGAGTTTGAGACGTCTTCATCATTGAATTCTAGCCCAATACCTTTGCAAAACTGCTGCTCCATGAAGGCCCGATTGCTGTCCACAGATTTCTGCGGGCATATCTACACATTATCTCTCAACCCAAAGGTTTCCGTTGCCGTCCAGAATTCCATAGCTATTCCAGGTTGCTGTCCAGACTATTGAGGCTAAGGGGATTGTTGATTTGAAGGACGAACCAACATCCTTGAATCCCCTTTCTTCGACGTAAACTTTTACGTGGATTCTTCCGTGGAGGATTACTTAAATCACATCTTGGACTTCCTTCTTGGACTTGATCATCCTTGGACAACCACCATCCTCCACCACTCCGGCCACCTATCCAAGAATGACAATCTACGGCTCCTTCTTCCTCGGAGTTACCTCGGTTCTAATGTGGAGACGCTTCTTCCGCTAAAGCTTAGACTAGTTGAGCGTATGGGCTCCAAAGGTGAAAGTTCTTATTATTAAATTGTGGATTCTTGTTTATCGTCGTAGTTTTACAATTGATCTTTGCATTTTCTTAAATGATTTGGTTAATTGAATGTCGCTCTTCGTTGCCTAAGCGAGTTATGAACTAAGAATTCTTAGGTTCACTCTTTTATTGCAAATGATAATTTTAATTTGGATTATTTTGTTCAAATTGCTCTCTATAATTTCTTAAAGTAACTCCTGGACGACTTTGTATCACATCACTTTTCTATCACACAACAAATCTGATGCATTTTTTCACTTTAACCATCCAACTTGAATTCTGCTAAATGCTAATAATATACCCATCCATTTCATCATCACTCTGAACAATAGACCCAAGATATCTAAAATGCATACTCTTATTAATGACTTGATCGCCTCAATAGATCTATTATTTCTAAAATTACAGTTCATATATTTAGTTTTAGATTTACTCAAACAAAAGCTTTTAGACTCTAAGTTTGACCTCCATAATTCAAGTTTACCTTCAATTCTCTTTCTAGTCTTATCAATAAGAATAATATCATTAGCAAAAAAGCATAAACTAAAGTACAACCTATTGTAAATATCTAGTGAGAACATCCATGACTAAATCAATTTTGTCAGTCCAAGGACATTTCTTTGCACGACCTAACTCAATTTTGGGGAGAAGTAAGCAAGTTTGGCCTAGACCGTCACTCAACTTAACCTAATTGTTGTGAAAAGTAAGTAAGATTGGACTAGGATATCACCCTTAAGCTACATGCCCCGAGTTAACCCGATTATAATGAAAAGTAAGCTAGGGTTGACCAAGTTTAAATTTAAGATTATATTTGCTGCATTAAATTTGGGGATTTTGAATGGAAAGACAAGAAATTGGTGTCAAGTAAAATAATAAATTTGCTTGTTTACAAGAAATTAAATGGAAAGAGGGAAAAAATAAGGCATTAGGGATGTTATAATTTGTTGTATGTTAGAAAGTTTACAATAGAAATGTGGTTGGGTAGTATTGGATAAAGAGTTACAAGATTAAATTATTTAGGTTAATAGGGTTAGTGATAGGGTGATTACTATTAGGCTAATCATCAATAGTGAATTTAGTTCTTATATTCCTTAGGTTGAATTATAAGATAGTTTAAAAATTAATTATGAGAATAAATGAATATTGATAGAAAGATATTTATTGGAGGTGATTTAAATAGACATAAAGGTTCTAATAGTATTTTTGAAATGAGATCATGCTGATTATGGGATATAATGGAAGAAACAATGCTTGATTTTGTAGTAGCTTATAAACTTTAAATTTCAAATATATACTTTTAAGAAACGAGAAAAATACATGCTTACTTATAAAAGTTGACTAACCAAATCACAAATAGATTTCTTCTTACTTAAAAAGAAAGAAAATATTTCTTATTTTCAAGATAAAGCTTGAATACAACATAGGGTAGTAGTTATGGTCCTATCGATATATATATCTTTAGAGTGTGAAGAAAAACAATTAAAAGAATTAATTGCCATAGGATCAGTTGGTGGAATAAGAAATCTGAGATATTGTTAATGTTTTCATGATTTGTTACTAAGGCAAATTAAAATATTTCAGTTGAGCCAAACCTATTGTGAGATAAGATGACTAGTTCCATTAAGAGGATTGTTGTAGAAGTTTTAAAAGAGTTTAGAAATTAAATATATTACGTATTGATAAAGAGACTTAGTGGTAGAGATATTAAGAGCTTTTAAGGAAAAAATCACTTTTAAAAATTAAAAAAATTAAATGCTACTAAAATTTATAATGATTATAAGAAAGCTAGAAATCTTACAAAAAGTATAGAATATAAAGTCAAAAAAAAAAAAAAAAAAAAAGAAAGAAAGAAAAAAATGAGCTTTAATTTTTTAGGGTTTATATTAAGAGGTTTGGTACTAAGAAAAGTGAAAAAAAGATATATAGAATTTCTAAGGCCTAAAGGTATGAGAATTAGCAAATTTGATTAAATTAGATGGAAAAATTGAAGATAATATGATATAACAATAACAACATAAAGCGTTTATCCTATCATGTGGAGTCGACTATATGAATTCTTTTTGTCCTTCGTGTCTAGTTAAGAGTCAGATTCTCATTTAAATCTAATAAAAAAAGTTTATTTTTGATATTTTCTAACAAAGTTTTTTTAGGTCTAACTCTACCTTTCTTAACATAGGTCAAATTTAATACATCACTCACCTAATCGGGTTGGTGGATTGTAAATGATGCAACCAAAGAAAGATGAAAATATTATTTTGAGATATATTGATTGAGCCTTTTAAGGAAGATATTATTTTTGAAAAGCATAATAAACAATATAACGAATATTATAGGTCAATCCAAACATTACAGTTTGTATTCCTCTAAAAAGATAAATATACTTTAGGTTCAGTTAATATATAAATTAAAGGTTTGGAGAGTTATTGTGACGTAACTGTGATTTAATTAGCAAATATTTTCCATAGAATTTTAAAGTCTAAAAAGAATGCCAAATGTTTGGAGAAAAAATATTCCGTACTAATATTTGAACAAAGATGATAACCACAATTGTGTGACCTCATAAAATATTAAATTTATGAGTTATATAATGAAGTAATGGGAGAGTAATAAAATGCAAGCTTAGAAAATTGCATTAATTTTTGAAATCAATTTGGTTTCTTGCTAGGAAGATTTAATATTGAAGCGTTTTATATGTTAAGATAATTAATAGAGAAGTATACAGAACAAAGAAAGACTTTATGATTTTTACTCATGTTAAGAAGGCATATGGCCAAGTACATTTGAATTTATTTGGCGTGCATTAAGGTTGAAAGATGTGTGTCAAGAGTATGCTAGTATTATTAAAGATATTTATGATGAACTCTGGCTAGTATTTGTAGTTTTGTAGTGACCCAAGAGTTTCTTATTATGGTAGGTTTATATCAAAGATTAATATTGAGTATATCTTTTGTATTCATTATGGAGCTGTTTATAAAAGATGTTCAAGTGAGGTGCCTTGCTGAGACAACACAAATGCATGATCAAATCTTGAATAAGAGCATGAAATTAGGGTGGAGGAAGCATCATGTCCATCATAATTATGAAAAATACAAATTGCAATGCAACCAAACAAGAGTTCATCCCTTTCATGATGAAATCAAGCATATGCTTAATTCTAAGATCACTTTACTTTAGTTGCATGCCATGAACACCCAACTCTCTCAAAAATAGATGAAAATGTTTCCAAAATTCTCTTCAAAATGTGCAATATTAGGCTACTCAATGCTTGGATCAGTGAAGGTTGAAAATTGATAGAAAATTGGAATTACTCAATTTCCTTTGTTATTTGGCCGAATTCAACAAAATTATCATTTATTTATTTTGTGTTGTTTTCTTTGCTTGATTAGCCTCAACTTTCTATGTGAAGTTAACTATGTCATCCAAAATAATTTTCAAATCAAGTGAAATTCCCATGCATTGGAAATTTTTTTTGTGCTTATGAGTCAGAAAGTCATCATTTGGTTGACTTAAAACTCCTCCCTCTCTCCCTTAACTAGCTCCCAATCTCTTTCCCCTCAAAACCTTAAACCTTGCCGACACCTTTAACCCACATTAGTACTTCAGCTTCCCTCCTCCACCCCTAAACCCTCCAAACTTATCCATACCCACTACTCTACTAAATCCTAAGGAGAGAAGGCTTGACCCCCTCTACTTCTCCCAAACCCCAACCTTTGTCCTTCCTTTCAATTTGCCACCTTTCTCTAAAATAAACCACCCCTAATCCTCTGCCTTCGGCTTCCCCATATTCCCATTCAAACACCTAATAAATTCATAAAATATAGTCCAAGCTTGATTCATAAAATATAGATCTAGCTTACCTAACACAAGTGATGACTTCCACCAAGCCCTATACTTGGTAATATTAGCCTTCCATATTTTTAACTCTTTCATAATTTGGACTTCCACCTCACCATGAAGTAAGCTAGTGCATTTACCATTAAGATCCCTTTGACACCTATATCACATGATATAGATCTAATTTAGGATACATTTATTGGAATAAATGAATAATTTGAATAGTGGAAGAAATTTTTTAGAAGACAAAAGCCTCATAATTAGTAAAATAAAGGTTGAATATATGATATATAACTTTAGTGGTTTTGGTTCTAACAATTATCATTTAATATTATTATAAGAAATGGTGACACTTAGGTGTAATTAATTTTAGTATTTTAGATCTATTATATAGAGAAAAAGAAAGAGAGATGAGGAGATGGATTCTAGAATTAAAGCTACATGGTATACTGGAGAAATAGAGATTTTTATTTTTATCGGGGTATTATGAAAATCGAAGTTAGAGAAGCTTTAAGTATGCGGAGTTGATTGGTTATGGTATCTAGTTGGTAGAACTGGACTTTTTTTGTTTAGCTGTAGGGTTCCTTTTTTATGAGAGCTGCTACTTAATGATTGTTGAATATTATATGCAAGGGTGCATTCCAATTATTTTTGGCCATCAATTTCTTGTCCATTTTTGATAATTTATTAATTTATTTATTTTTCATTTTTTTTATGGTCAGCTTTTGGTGTGGATGGTAAGGAATGTGATTACGGGAGTATATGTGCTTCAGGTTGTTCCTTCTTCTGCAGAATTTCAATCCAACATTGGGAGACCTTTGGTTATTAGTCACAGGATCTTAGCCTAAATCTTTTTTTTTTTTCTGCCATTATTTGAGTTTCTTCATTGCTCATATATTAGTCTTAAAATATCCTTCTTAAATTCCTTTTTGCCAGATTCGTTTATGCAATTTATCTTATTTTCTTAGTTTGTTAAACAGAAAGTAGAGATCTGCCTGGGTTCATGGTGTATTCTTTATCTCAATTAAAATGAGTAAAATAAGTACTTTTGGGAATTATGCTTTATTGGATATAATTTTTAAATTTTTGATATAAAATGAAGAAATATTTGATAAATTTCTGTAGTCTAATAATCTAATAGCATATAAACTATACTGCAATAGTCTGATTTGGTCACTATAATTTTGAGCTCTTGCAGCGTGTTACAGATGGAGGTGGATGAACCTAAATTGGAGGAGACTATAGTTGCATGCTTAGAGAGAATATTTAGGACCAGATATGGCTCCTCTCTTCTACTACAGTATGTTGTATGTATTCTTCTACTGTTCTGTTGCTTGGGACAGCCCGTTGATTTTTGTTTATTATTTGGTCCTGAATTTTATTCATTTCAAACAAAGTCTTTTGATTGTCTCAAGGTTATCATTAGTATTAAATTTGCACATTGCCTAGTGAGATGCGTTGTATTCTTGTATCCGACTTCTCCTCATTTAACCACTTTTACATTTCTTTTACAACGGCATGTAGCCTATTTACCAATTACTCTGAGCAGTATAAATGGGATAAGCTGTAGAAATAGTGATTTGAAAAAAAAAATAATGCCATATAAAATAGAGGATAAAGAATATAAAAGCTTTGCAAAAGCATTTAAGAATAAACACTTGAAATTTAACTAACTACAATAAGAAGGAATGTTAAATTTGACAATGTTTCACGCACCCACAAAGTGAACATTGTTGTGATACATTTGCTTATGTTTCATGCAGCATGTAAGATTAGCATGATTCACGAGAAGGTCATGGGCTAACATTATTGTTTTAATGGTATATGATAGGGCTGAAGTTGAAAGTTTGTTTTAGCAAGTTTAATGAGCATTTCTCATTAAAAGTTTAGAGCATAAAGAAATGAATAATTGGTCCATCAAATTTTTGATGTAATGGTCATGTGAATTATGTTGAAACATCATAGAAAGGTGTTTTTTCCCCTTCAGGTAATTGCAAGCTGCAAAGTTGGTGTCGTATTTGTTTTTGTTGGAAAGATGTTATTATTGTTATGTTTTCATTGTTTGAATACAAGCTCCCATATATAGGCTATCTGGGAGAATAAAAAAGGATGATAATAAGAAGAATATCCTCAATTATGCTGGATATATTACAGTATATAAATCATCTCTTTAATCTAGCATTTCTTTGATAACACATTTCCAATCAAGTATTTTTATACATTAATGCTTCTTCTCAACTTGGTGCATATATATCTATGAGTTCCAACTTATTACAAAAATTTAAAAAAATTGGAGAGGTCTTTACCAACTTTTTTTAATCATAGTTTTATAACTAGATAATGATAAAACTAAAATAACGGTAATTGCCAGGGAAAAAAGAAAGATAGATAGGATAAAATGAAGCTAAAGCCACCATTAGAATCTAATATCGTTCAGTTGGACTATCTAGCTAGAAGCCTGGTAAAAATAGAAGGGTGACGATAGTTTTTTTTTTTTTAATTAATTTCAGCCCCATATGGTGAATAAGATATAAAACCTCCTATCTACTAGCACTTCACTCAGAATGTGTTAGACTGGTCCAGTGGACTGGTCCAGCCGGTCCATGCGGGACCGGCCCAAATGCACGCAGCGGAAGTTTTCCTGGGCGGAGGCCGCTCGCCTTGCGGGAGCATTTTAGGAAGAAATTTTGAGGAAGATTAGGAGGGAATTTGAATGTAGGGACTGCTTAGGGATTTCCTTTTGATTTGTATGCATTAAATAGTTGATTTTCCTAGGGTTTGATCATCTTGAATTTGACTGAAATTTGAGATCTCTTAGATTTAGGTTTTCTTTGGGCTCTTGGTGTTGCCAGAGATTTGAGAGAGATCGATCCTCCTCTCGAATTGAGGATCAATTGTATCTTGCTATTTTTTTCATCGTCTAAGTGGAATACAAGCATTTTCTTGAGTTTTCTCTTAGATTGTCCCGGACAAGTGCTGTTTTTTGCTGTAAACAGCAGATTTCTGCTGTTTTCCTGCTGTGGACAGCCATTTGGCTGCTGTTTGTTCGCCGATTTGGGTTAGGTTTGCTTGCGAACTCAAGTATTACCTTAGGGTTACTTGCGAACTCAAGTATTTCCTTTCAAATTGGTATCAGAGCGTCGATTTGGGACCTTCGGAGACTGAAATTTGGAAATTTCAGCGGATTTTTGACAATCGGAAGAAGATCTTTGTGATCCGTGGGAAGAGAGATGGCCGGCAAGAAGGTAGAAGTACTGGAAGGCGAGATCGGGCAACTAAAGTCAGATTTGGAGGAATTTTTTTTTGATTTTCAAAACCAAATCACCTCCAACAATGAAAGGATTGAGGAGAAATTCACAGTGATGGAAGAGATGTTGAAGAAACGGTTGGAGTTGAAGACCAATCCTACGACATCGAAAGAAAAAGGGATCACCGGAGGCCATGGAGTATGAGGGAATTCGAACCCGTTTAGGGGGAGGAGAAATTCGGAAGTGGAGGTCATTGGGGGAGAGGATGACATGTCACCTCTAGAGCCACTTTCTAGAGAGGAGATGAGTTTGGGAAATGACCGGAGGGGCGCTGATTTCGTCGGGAGAAGGGAAGATTTTCATCGCCGGGGTGTTGATTTTGAGGGAGAAGAGGGGAATATGATGATGGGTTCGGGTATCATCGCCGGAGGGAGGATCGTGATAGTTGGGGAGCAACTCCTCTTCGAGAAATGGGAGGTTATGAAAGATTCAGGGGAAACTGGGGAGACGCACGAGTGAGGAAGCTGAAGATGCCCGTCTTTGAGGGTGAAGACGACCATGGCTGAATCTACAAGGTGGAGCGTTACTTTGCTGTCAACGGGTTGATAGAGGAAGAGAAACTGACAACGGCGGGATTGTGTTTGGAAGGAAAAGCCTTGGCATGTTACCAGTGGCGTGACAAGAGGGAGCCTATCCGGAGCTGGAGAGAGTTCAAAGATTGCTTATTGGAGCGTTTCCGAGCCGATGAGGGAGGAGACTTCTATGAACAATTCTTTGCCTTGACTCAGGAGGGGACTGTGGCAGATTACCGCGACAGGTTTGAGTACTTGGCTAGCAGATTGGATCACATTTCAGAGTCAGTCCTGGAAGGGAACTTCATGAAGGGGCTTAAACCGGAGATACGAACAGCGGTCAGGGTGTTGGAGCCGAGGAACCTAGGGAAGGCTATGGAGCTAGTGCAGTTGGTGGAAGATCAGAAGAAATTAGAAAGAGGGGCTCAAGGAAACTATTCAGGGGGATCTTGTGGGACGACGACCACTCTTCTAGCATCCAAGCGGCCTGCATCAGGCAACATTAATGAGACCACCAGGGAGAAGCCAGTAGGAGGGAGTGGGGAAAATTTCAAGAGGCTGACAGAGAAGGAGATGCAGGATAAGAGGACAAAGGGGTTGTGCTTCAGATGTGATGAGAAGTACATGCCGAGGCATAGGTGCAAGGACCGAACTCTTCAAGTTCTCCTTATCTGTGAAGACAAGGAAGATGAGGAGGGAGGTGGGAGTAGATCTGAAGAGGAGGGGAAACTGCACCTGGATGTTGCAGAAGTCTCTTTGAACTCTGTAGTGGGATTCACTCCGAGTCACACTATGAAAGTGAAAGGAGAGATATCTGACCGTGAGGTGGTGGTGCTAATTGATAGTGGGGCTACCCATAATTTCATTTCCACTCAGGTTGTCAACCAATTGAGAGTGAAATTGGTGGACACTGGTTGTTATGGGGTGATGATGGGTACAGGGAAGGTGGAGAAAGGCCAGAGAATATGTAAATGAGTGGTGTTGATTATCAAGGGGATTCAAGTAAGGGAGGACATTCTCTCACTAGAGTTAGGAAGCACTGATGTCATCCTGGGGATGAAGTGGTTGCAAATCTTGGGGGAAACCTAGGACAATTGGGAAGCACTCACGATGGAATTAATGGTGGATGGGAGAAGGGTGATCATAAGGGGAGATGCAGGGCTATCCAAAGCCATCACATCACTTCAGACTATGGTTAGGGACGTACAAGAGGTGGGGGAAGATTATCTGGTGGGACTACACAGGCTGGATGCGATCATATTGGAAGAGGGAGGGGATGTTTCTCTTTCAGTGCAACCCTTGGTTCAGCAATACAGTAAGGATTTTCAGTCCTCTCAAGGATGGCCACCTCCACCAGAACACGAGCATATCTCCACCTTGAGGACAAGGTGGATTTTCGGGAGGGGAGTATTGTTAGACTGGTCCAGTGAACCGGTCCAGCCGGTCCACGCGGGGTCGGCCCAGATGCGCGCAGCGGAAGTTTTCCACCTGGGCGGAGGCCGCGCGAGCTGCTCGCCTTGCGGGAGCATTTTAGGAAGAAATTTTGAGGAAGATTAGGAGGGAATTTGAATGTAGGGACTGTTTAGGGATTTCCTTTTGATTTGTATGCATTAAATAGTTGTTTTTCCTAGGGTTTGATCATCTTGAATTTGGCTGAAATTTGAGATCTCTTAGATTTAAGTTTTCTTTGGGCTCTTAACGTTGCCAGAGATTTGGGAGAGATCGATCCTCCTCCTGAATTGAGGATCAATTGTATCTTGCTATTTTATTCATCGTCTAAGTGGAATACAAGTCTTTTCTTGAGTTTTCTCTCATATTTTCCCGGACAAGTGCTGTTTTTTTGCTGTAAACAGCAGATTTCTGCTGTGGACAGCCATTTGGCTGCTGTTTGTTCGCCGATTTGGGTTAGCTTTGCTTGCGAACTCAAGTATTACCTTAGGGTTACTTGCGAACTCAAGTATTTCCTATCAGAATGCTCCCCCATTAGAATTAAGAATGATGTGAATTATGATCATTTGTGTTTTTACCGATAGGAGGGAGATGAGGAATTTCCAAAATTGGAGGATCAATAACCAAGATCTTTGTAATAGGTGTAGGTAAATTTTAAGATTAACAGGGCTAGGCACACTAATTTTAGCTTATAAAGGAAAATCAATTGCTCTTTGATTTTGAGTGCAAACCGCAGCAGATCAAAGACCAACAATTATTGTGGGAGAAAGAATGGTTTGATAATTTAAGTGTACCTATTAAACCTGAACTTTTGATTTTCTCAAATCTAAGTAAGCCTTGAAGCAATTAGACTAATTGTGACCAAAGAGCTTGTAGAATGTGCAATTGTGGGGGATGCCTTCAAATTCAACATTTTTCCAATAGCCACATGGCAAAAGTGCCAATCCACACCACCGTTTAAGGTTGGAGAAGTATTGTTTGTTTCCACTAGAACCATGACTGCTAACAGTGATGGGAACATCGATACGAAATTTCGACGCGTCTATCAGTGGCGACACAAGAGATCGATGGCCACGATGGAGAGTCTCTACTTTTGACGCATTTTATGTATTAGTCATTATTATTTCTTCAGTTTTCCGTTTTTTTCCCTTATGGGTAGTTGGTTACTATTGTAGCCCGAGGGGCATTGTTATCTTTTGTTTATTTGTCATTGTGCGACCTATATATATGACCATTCTCTTATGTATTGGTTAATGAATATTTGAATGAAAATTTTTGTCATTGTCTTCTTCTTCATCTTGTGGTGCACTAGAGAGGAGAAAGAGAGCCCGAGGTGAGGGCAAACGCAATACCCGCTAGTCATTGGAAGAGTCCGTGACTCGTGGTCTACCTCCTTCATCCCCATTCTCCTTTTCTTCCCTCACCCGCCGGCCCTAGCTCATCCCCAAGCCACCGGCCACATTTCCGTCCCCTTACTCCCACATCCTTTTCATTCACTAGCTTCCCCACTTCACATCCCACCTCCACCAAAATCACCAAAATCCGACGGCAAGCAATCAACCCACCCATCCCCCTCCTCTTGCTGCCCCCCCCCCCCACCAAGCTCCCTTTTCCGTTGTGATGATGATCTCAATCATCATTCGACCTTCCAAATTTAGTTGGGCTTGAGAGGGAAAATTGGAGTCAATTGAATTTCAAAATTTTCCAATTTTGGAAATTCCTAATTAGGAAAGTACTTTAATCTGCATCATGATGAAATTCAAATTCAAATGGATTTTATCATAAGCTTTCCTAAATCCTATGTGCTGATTTGGAAACTCCTCAATGGCTCCCACACTCTTCCCCTCTCTCTACATGCCGTCGGCCTCACCTTGATTGGAGCCACATTCAAGCTCCCAATTAATGCATTGATTACAACTTAATTTGAAATCAAATTTCAAATTAATTTCCCCCCAAAACCCCTCAAATCCTGAACTTAATTTCAGGTTTTGTAATAACCTCCTCCCCCTCTCTCTATAATCCGCCGGCCCCCTCTTGATGGGCCCCATTTAATGCCCATTAATCCTCCTAAATTCTATTTGAGATTTGAAATCAATTTCAAATTGATTCCCGTCTAATTTACTCAAAATCTGAATTTAATTTCAGATTTGAGTAAATCTCATTCTCCCCCCATCTAATCTAAATCCCCTCACCCAAGTCACCCGCCCCCTCTCTCTCTACCTTGGCCGCCTCTCTCCTTGCTCCCTCCCTTGTAAATTTTGAAGCCAAGAGAAGAAGAAGACGACGCCTTCCCGCCTCCACTTCAATGACGTATGGCCGATCCTGAAATTGATAACAAATTGGTATTCGATGTCTACGGCGACATCCACATCACCCGTTCACTGTTCTTCAACGTCGGGTTTGGCTCCGACGACACTGTTGAAGACTATTTACCGCATTCTTCATACTCTCGTGGACGTCATCGACAATCAGTTTCAGGACTACGATTGGACCATCAACGGTCATCCACCCGTGCCATCTTTGCCACCGTCGACCTTTCTGTGGATCAAGACCATTGGTGTTGCGACCGTCCTCGTGGCATCGTTGGGTGTGCTGAAAACCTTCCTCCGCTAAGCCATACTTTGAGTGTGAGTGAGCATGGTAACTCATAGTTAATTTTCTAAATATTAACCGTGGGATTGTATTACAATATATTTGCTTTTCTGTGATAATTTCGGAGTTATCTTAATATGCCTTAAATTTTGAATTGTAACTGCCTATATTAAAATTGACGATTGAAAGTTCTTTATTCTATTCCTACGAAATCTTCATCTTAAGTTGCAAGCTTTGACATCTTTTTAAATATTTTTCGTGCAATTCTTGATTGATTCACATCATCTTGGTATCAGAGCATGGTAGACATGCTTGACATGTTAGAAAAACATCATAGGGTCTAATCTTGCGTTATAGTTTAATTTTGCATGCATATCATCGCATATCTAATTTTATTCATTGTTTTTCACTGCTGTCTTTACATTTCCTGCACGCATCCAGTTGAGTTAGGTCATACTAACTAGTGTCTTAGTGCTCCCCTTTTGTTTGTTACGTTTCTAAGTGTTTAGAGCAACTACACCTTGAAGTTAAACTGCTGTCTGCACCTTAGGACCCTTCCTAAACTCTTAGACAACTTAGACCTTTGCTGGACTTTGCTGTCCTAATCATTCCAGCAGTATTTGGAGACTTTTGGAACATAATTTTAGAGTGTCTAGGTGCTGTCCTTCGGCCTTTAACCCTCCCTAGTGTCCCCTAACACCCAACCATGGATCTGGAACACATCCATGCAACTTTAGACCTAATTGTAGGTCAATTGGGAACGGTTACACAGCAGATTAGGAACACCCAAATGGACTTAGCTGAATTTAGACGCCAAATGGGTGAGATAGTTGACAACATTGAGAAGATAGGTTTTTAAACGATCTACACCCCCTCCAGACCCCACTCCCCTTATGGCGATGACAACCGTACTTAATACGGACCTCCTAGAGACCACTACCAACCCAATCACCAACCGGTAGGACGTGAAACACCTTGGAGAGACAACGATACCCAACTGCTTAAGAACATTAAGATAGATGCCCCGTCTTTCGATGGTACGTTAGATTCCCAAGTTTTCCTTGATTGGCTCAAATGGATGGATAGTTATTTCAAGTGTTACAATATTTCTGAAGAGAGAAATGTCCGATTTGCTGAGATGAAGTTGATTGGTAGAGCTAACTAGTATTGGGCTAACCTAGAACACATACGAGAAACCCGAGGAGAGTACCCCGTGACTGATTGGGGAACGATGAAACAAGAGTTAAAACGAAAGTACCTCTCTCCTTCCTACTACCCTAGACTTTTGGATCGATAGAATAGGTTGACTCAACGAAGCAAACCCTTAAAAGAATACATTTCGGCCTTTGATGATTTCATGATCCGCTGTAACGGGGAAGAAACCACCACTCCTGCCCAACTTCTGTTGATGTTTAGAGCTGGACTAAGAGAAGACCTGCGAAATGAACTGTTTGTGAGAGGAGTGAACACATTCGAAGCTGCCTGTAGTCTTGTGTTAGATTTAGAAGAATCTAGGAGCCATGCCTCTAGGACCCAAGACTCTCAACCTAACACGTTCAAATCCTCCTCTAGCCTACCTTCCAACAAGCCCACTGGTTTCGAATAGTTGGTCTTCCTCTGGCCAGGCCTAACCATGACCAGACTATAAAGGCAAAACACCAGAACGGGAAACCCCCAAAACCTCCGTCGGCACTAAGTGTTTTAGATGTCATGGGTACGGACACATTGCCTCTCAATGTTCCAGCCCGTTTAAGGTCACAATAATTGAATAAGTCACCGAAGAAGAGGATGAACCGGACACCGAACTAGTTCATCATATTGATGACGACGAGGAATTTTTTAACGAGGAAGATACTGCCGTGATCCACTGCCTCCAAAAGATGGACCTACAAGTCGTTAGGTGTGCCTTCTCACAGCCTAAGCCAAGTGATGACTGGCGAAGAATCTCAATCTTCTACACTTTCACCAAGATAGGGGATAAAAATTGCAAGGTCATAATAGACAGTGGAAGTTGTATTAACGCCGTGTCATATGTAATGATTTCCAAGCTTCATTTGAAGACCACGCCACACTCGAACCCTTACAAAGTCGCCTGGATCAACTCGACCACCCTGGAGGTGATCGATAGGAGTATAGAATTCGTTGGATACAAAGAGAAAGTCTGGTATGATGTGTTAGCGATGGATGTAGGCCAAATAATCCTCGGTCGCCCCTGGCTATTCGATAACAATGTTCATATATATGGTCGATCAAACACCTGTGTGTTTGAGCTCGAGGGCAAGAAAATTAAGCTCATACCCACTCAGCCTAAGTCTACCAAAGAGGAAGTCAAACCCAACTCCCTTAAACCCAACACGGGCCTGAACTTATTATCTGCTAAAGACTTAGGTACGGAACTAGAATCAGGAGCCCCTCTTTACACGTTAGTACCTCGGGAAGTGAGTGCCACCCAAGAAGAACCTATCCCTGAGGAAGTAAGACCGCTCATGGAAGCTTTTTCTGATGTCTTCCCAGAAGATCTGCCCCACCAACTGCCTCCTTTAAGGGATATTCAACACGCAATTGACCTAGTGCCTGGAGCTTCATTGCCAAATCTGTCCCATTACCGAATGAACCCTGCTGAGCATGAGGAGCTCAAGAAACAAGTGGATGAGTTGTTACAACGCGGGTTCATTAAGGAGAGTCTTAGCTCGTGTGCTTTTCCTGCCCTTCTTACCCCTAATAAGGATGGGTCGTGGAGAATGTGCGTTGATAGCCGTGCTATCAACAAAATCACGGTCAAGTATCGCTTCCCAATCCCTCGGTTTAGATAACATGTTAGACATGATGACCGGAGCCACACTGTTTTCTAAGATTGATCTTAAAAGTGACTATCACCAAATTAGAATCCGCCCGGGGGATGAATGGAAGACGCATTCAAAACCAAAGATGGATTATACGAGTGGACTGTGATGCCTTTTGGTTTAAGCAACGCCCCAAGTACATTCATGAGAGTAATGACCCAAATCCTCAAACCTTTCCTAGGAAAATTCGTAGTGGTTTACTTTGATGATATTTTGATTTATAGTAACTCGGTGGATCAACACTTGAACCATTTAAGGCAAGTTTGCGAAGTACTATGAAAAGACCAAATGTTTGCCAATCCCAAGAAGTGTACGTTCCTAACTGATCACGTAATTTTTTTGGGGTTCATTATATCCTCCCAAGGAATATCTGCTGACCCCGAAAAAGTGCGACCAATCAATGAATGGCCTGAACCCAAGAACATTAGAGATGTTAGAAGTTTTCATGGACTGTCCACGTTTTATAGGAGATTTATCAGAAATTTTAGCACTATAGTGGGTCCAATAACTAACTGTCTCAAGAAAGGTGATTTTCACTGGACGGTGTCTGCCTCTAAGGCTTTCCAGGAGATAAAGAGGAAAATGATTGAGGCACCCGTCATGCGACTAGCGGACCTTTCTAAGATTTTTGAAGTGACTTGTGATGCATCTGGCATAGGCATAGGAGTACTATCCCAAGAGGGACACCCGGTTGCCTACTTTAGTGAAAAGTTAAACGACATTAGGCAACGCTACTCCACTTACGATAAAGAATTTTACGCCATCATTCAGTCCCTCAGATATTGGAGATATTACATTCTGCTCCAAGAATTTGTCA
The DNA here is from genome assembly GCA_016618105.1 of Dendrobium huoshanense. Classification (NCBI taxonomy): domain Eukaryota; kingdom Viridiplantae; phylum Streptophyta; class Magnoliopsida; order Asparagales; family Orchidaceae; genus Dendrobium; species Dendrobium huoshanense. The sequence continues at coordinate 21,690,665 of CM028359.1, read as the reverse complement.
TCTTCTCGGATCATGAAGTGTTAAGATTTATTAGCTCTCAAAAGAAACTTAATGCCCGACACGGGAGGTGGGTTGAATTCCTGCAAGAGTACACATATACCATTTGACATAAAGCAGGATCTAAAAATAAGGCTGCTGATGCCTTAAGCCGTCGAATGATGATTACTCGCGAGGTGAAGACTGACGTGATAGGTTTCGAGCGGCTTAAGGAAGACTATTTAGATTGCCCTGACTTTAAAGAACACTATGCTACGTTAACAACTGGAGGACAAAGGATTATTGATGATTTCATGTTGGAAGATGGATATCTGTTTAAATCTCAAAACTCTGTATTCCCAATACGTCACTACGCGAATTTCTTGTTTGAGAGTTACATGCTGGTGGTCTAGCGGGACACTTTGGTCAAGCCAAGACCATCGCTGCTGTAGAACATCGATTTTATTGGCCTAGCCTTAAGAGGGATGTTAGCAGAGTAGTAAAGTGGTGTCACACCTATCAGTTAGCCAAACAAAGAAAACAAAACACCGGTCTTTACACACCCCTCCCTGTACCCAGCTGCCCTTGGCAAGATGTTAGCGTAAATTTCGTTCTAAGACTACCCAAAACCCTCAGGAAGCATGATTCGATATGTGTAGTGGTAGATCGATTTTTTAAGATGGCCCATTTTCTTCCGTGCTCCAAAACCTTTGATGCCTCTAGAATCGTCAAGCTATACTGTGACGAAATTGTGAGACTTTACGGGTTACCTAAGACCATTATGTCAGACCGGGATGTGAAATTTACTAGTTACTTTTGTAAGACGTTATGGCACAAGATGGGAACCAAACTACAATTCTCTACCGCTTTTCACCCCCAAACGGATGGTCAAACCGAAGTAGTGAACAGGAGTTTAGGAAATCTTTTAAGGACCCTGGTAGGAGAAAATATACGGGACTGGGACTCTAAGCTACCTATAGCTGAATTTGACTACAACAACTCTGTGAACCGAACCACGGGTCTAAGTCCTGCTGAAGTCGTGTACGGATACCTACCCAAACAGCCCATTGATTTGATTCCCATGAGTCATAAGATTAGAACATCAGAGTCTGCATCTGCATTCACATCTCATCTTCAAGAATTGCACAAAGAAATAAATAAAAAAATTCAACAAAGCAATGCTCACTATAAGATTGATGCTGATCGTAAGAAAAGATTTAAAGAATTTGAAGTTGGAGATTTTGTTATGATATGGATTCGTCCGGAGCTGTTTCCCCAAGGAGCCGTTAAAAAGTTACATGCTAGAAGTGCGGGCCCCTTTAAGAAAATCTCAAAAGTAAACAATAATGCTTATGTGTTAGACCTTTCTGAAGGCTTTAATATGAATCCTACGTTTAATGTTGAAGATTTAGTAGCTTTTGAGGGACCCGAGTTTAACCCTGCTAATCCACTTCATAATAAGTCTTGTGAGAACCCTACTTAGTGAGATCCCCAGCCTACCTCCACTTCCCAATTTACCCCACTTACCCATTGCGGGGAAGGTTGAAGCTATACTTGACGATGAAATCATTTCCACGAAGGAAGGTGGACGCCAAAGGTACTTGGTTCGCTGGAAAGGGAAGCCGGTGACAGAGGACACATGGATCGACCGAGAGGAGCTATAGAGACTAGATCCATATTTGCTAGAGCTATACGAGAGCGACCACAGTACTCACTCGACGGGGTCGAGTTTTCTTCCACCCGGGGAGAATGATTTGGACATCGATACGAGATTTCGACGCGTCTATCAGAGGCGACATAGGAGATTGATGGCCACGATAGAGAGTCTCTACTTTTGACGCATTTTATGTATTAGTCATTATTATTTCTTCAATTTTCCTTTTTTGCCCTTATGGGTAGTTGGTCACTATTGTAGTCCGAGGGGCATTGTTGTCTTTTGTTTATTTGTCATTGTGAGGCCTATATATATGACCATTCTCTTATGTTAATGAATATTTGAATGAAAATTTTTATTGTTGTCTTTTTCTTCTTCATCTTGTGGTGCACTAGAGAGAAGAAAGAGAGCCCGAGGTGAGGGCAAATGCAATACACGCCAGTTATTGGAAGAGTCTGTGACTCGTGGTCTACCTCCTTCATCCCCATTCTCCTTTTCTTCCCTCACCCGCCGGCCCAAGCTCATCCCCAAGCCACCGACCACATTTCCGTCCCCTTACTCCCACATCCTTTTCATTCACTAGCTTCCCCACTTCACATCCCACCTCCACCAAAATCACCAAAACCCGACGGCAAGCAATCAACCCACCCATCCCCCTCCTCTTACCGCTGCCCCCCCACCAAGTGCCCTTTTCCGTTGTGATGATGATCTCAATCATCATGCTACCTTTCAAATTTAGTTGGGCTTGAGAGGGAAATTTGGAGTCAATTTGAAATTCAAATTTTGAATTTCAAAACTTTCCAATTGTGGAAATTCCTAATTAGGAAAGTACTTAAATCCGCATCATGATGAAATTCAAATTCAAATGAATTTCATCATAAGCTTTCCTAAATCCTATGTGCTGATTTAGAAACTCAATGGCTCCCACACTCTTCCCCTATCTCTACATGTCGTCGGCCTCACCTTGATTGGAGCCCCATTCAAGCCCCCAATTAATGCATTGATTACAACTTAATTTGAAATCAAATTTCAAATTGATTTCCCCCCAAAACCCCTCAAATCTTGAACTTAATTTCAGGTTTTGAAATAACCTCCTCCCCCTCTCTCTAGAACCCGCCGGCACCGCTCTTAATGGGCCCCATTTAATGCCCATTAATCCTCCTAATTTCTATTTGAGATTTGAAATCAATTTCACATTGATTCCCTCCTAATTTACTCAAAATCTGAAATTAATTTCAGATTTGAGTAAATCTCATTCCCCCCCATCTAACCTAAATCCCCTCACCCAAGTTACCCGCCCCCCCTCTCTCTGCCTTGGCTGCCTCTCTCCTTGTTCCCTCCCTTGTGAATTTTGAAGCCAAGAGAAGAAGAAGACGACGCCTTCTCGTCTCCACTTCAATGACGTATGGCCGATCCTGAAATTGATAGCAGATTGGTATTCAACGTCTACGGTGACAGCCATATCACCCGTTCACCGTTCTTCGACGTCGGGTTTAGCTCCGACGACACTGTTGAAGACTATTTGAACCGCATCCTTTCTACTCTCGTGGATGCCATTGACAATCAATTTCAAGACTATGATTGGACCATCAACGGTCATCCACCCATGCCATCTCCGCCACCGTCGACCTTTCCGTGGATTAAGACCATTGGTGTTGCGACCGTCCTCGTGGCATCGTTGGGTGTGCTGAAAACCTTCTTCCGCTAAGCCATATTTTGAGTGTGAGTGAGCTTGGTAACTCATAGTGAATTTTCTAAATATTAACCGTGGGATTGTATTACAATATATTTGCTTTTCTGTGATAATTTCGGAGTCATCTTAATATGCCTTAAACTTTTGAATTGTAACTGCTTACTATATTAAAATTAACGATTGAAAGTTCTTTAATCTATTCCTACGAAATCTTCATCTTTTGTTGCAAGCTTTGAAATCCTTTTAAATATTTTCCTTGCAATTCTTGATTGATTCACATCAAACGGCCTAGAAAGAAGAGAAATTTACCGGATGTTTACAAAAATTGAACCTAATTAGTATAAAATTGATTGAATAAAGGGATGTAAAGTTAACATAGGTACTCATATAGGAGTGATAGGGGTTCCTCAATTGTGTAAAAATGAAGGACCTCTTCAACATATGCATTGGAAAGCTGCAAACATAGTAGGCAGGATGACAAAAGAGCTGGTTTAATTTAATTATGATGAAAATCTAATAATGATATAATGATGATCAATGAGACCAACTGAATATTCACCGGCCAATTATAAATTTGATGTAAATTTGTGAATGACATTCATGTTGTTATGACGTGATCAGAGTTTACCAACAATAAAATAGTGAATTGTCTAGCAAGTTTAAAGATCTCAACATTATCAATTAAAATGAGTGTATATTTGCTTTGGAAAGTTGGAAGTTTGCTTATTTACATTTTATTTGAGGCTTGATAAAAAAAATAATTGGGATTGAGTGGAAGAAGAAGAAAGCGATCTGAACTTGGCTATCCACCCACCACATTAGCAAAAGAGCATGTGGTTCAAGAAACAAGTGAAGGCGGCTCTGGGATGGCTTGAGCAAGGGGCGACGACTGTTGCTTGGAGCGAACTTCTAGTAAAAATGTCAAATAGTAATTCTCTATTTAGTGTTTAGGGCAGAGTTTTTTTTTGATAGAATTAATTACTTCAATATGTTTTGTTCTTTAATGGAAAATATGGTTTATTACAATATAGATTGCATCTTAATTATCATTGTTAAGAATCATAAGTCGTGTTGTAGGTAAACCAAATTCTACAGGAACTTTCGATATATCTTAAAATTCTTAGGGTAGCATCCCAACATATTTCTTCGAGTTTTGTATATGTTGACTAGCTACATCATAAACAAAGGATATATAGGTTGAGTGATGGTCATATAAATAAGCTTACCAATGATATGCTAATAGTGAGAAGCATCTCATCGAAGGATATTTTGGTTGAATGATGATCATATAAATAAGCTCACCAATGATATTTTAATAGTAATAAGCGTCTCCAAAGCTTTCATTATTCTTGAATGATTATAGAATATCCATAAGAGAGTTAGCAAACTTGCAACCATATAGCATCTCCTTTGAGTAGGAGAAATGCCTTTTTTGCCATATTCAACCTTGATGCAAGGAAAGTTGTCTAAATGTTTACTGACATTTATCTTCTAAAGATATTTTTTATTTTCTTTAATCTTCAAAGCATCATTTAACAAAGAAAAATACTTTTCTTAGAAGATGATATTCAACAAAGATGGATGAGATATTTTGCTAAACTTTTTAATGAAGATTGTGAAAATAAGATTGCTATAGTGACCTTAGCATCTTAAATGAAAATAAAGATTTATGTTTTTATCGGCGTATTAGTAAAATTGAAGTTAGAGAGGCTTTAAAGAAAATGAAGGGTGGAAAAGCTGTTGGACCTGATGATATTCCAATAGAGGTGTGAAAATGCTTAGGAGATGAAGGAATTTCATGGCTTACTAAACTTTTTAATACTATTTTGAAGACTAAGAAGATGCCAGATGAGTGGAGAATGAGTGTGTTAATTCCTATTTTTAAGAATAAAGGTGATGCACAAGATTGTGCGAATTATAGAGGTATTAAGTTAATGTGTCATACTTTAAAACTATGGGAGCGAGTTATGGAGCATAGGTTGCGGCGTGATACTAATGTTTCTCGAAATCAAATTGGATTCATGCCGGGTAGGTCGACTATGGAAGCCATACATTTATTAAGAGGTTTGATGGAGAAATATAGAGAAAATAAGGAGGATCTACATATGATATTTATTGATTTAGAAAAAGCATATGATAAAGTTCCAAGAGAAGTGCTATGGAGAGTTCTTGAAAAGAAAGGAGTCAATAATGCTTATATTCAAATCATTAAAGATATGTATGCAGGAGCTATTGCTTGTGTTCAAACACAAGGTGGATTGACCAAGTATTTCCCTATTTCGGTTGGGTTACATCAAGGATCAGCCTTAAGCCCATATCTTTTTGCTTTAGTCATGGATGTTCTCACTAGACATTAGCAAGAGGATGTACCTTGGTGTATGCTTTTTGCTGATGATATTCTTCTTGTTGATAAGACTAGAGAGGGAGTTGAAGGTAAACTTGAATTATGGAGGTCAACCTTAGAGTCTAAAGGTTTTCACTTGAGTAGATCTAAAACAGAATATATGGAGTGTAATTTTAGTAGTAATAGACCTAGTGAGGGGATTGTGACTTTGGGCGATCAAGTTATTAATAAGAGTACACGTTTTAGATATCTTGGATCTATTGTTCAGAGTGATGGTGAAATAGATGGGGATATTATCAGCAGAATTCAAGTTGGATGGTTGAAGTGGAGGAATGCATCGGGCTTGTTATGTGATAGAAATGTACCCTTCAAACTTAAGGGAAAATTCTATAAGATGGTAGTGAGGCCTGCAATGCTTTATGGTGCCGAATGTTGGCCTTTAAAAGAGAAGCATAATACTAAGTTAAGTGTGGCAGAGATGAGGATGCTCAGGTGGATGAGTGGCTTTACCCTTAGAGAAAGGATACGAAATGAGCATATACGTGAAAAGGTTGGAGTAGCTCCAGTAGAAGATAAGATTAGAGAAAGTCGCCTTAGATGGTTTGGTCACATAAAACGGCGGCCTTGCGATGACCCGGTTAGGAGAGTAGAGGTATTAGATTTGACTTATGTTAAGAAAGGTAGGGGTAGACCTAAAAAGACTTGGTTAAAAAATATTAGGAATGACCTTTCTTTATTAGATTTAAACGAGAATTTGACTTTTAATAGGACACAATGGAGAAAAAGGATTCATGTAGCCGACCCCACGTAGTGGGATAAATGCTTGATGTTGTTGTTGTTGTTGTTATTCAAAGCATCATTTATTTTGAAAATTATATATCAACATATACTTCGGGGATAATTATGCCCAAGGAAGAGTGGCAGATAAAAATAAAATGATCATGCTACTTCAAAGACTAATATTAGTAAGAATCTTTCAGAGTTTTTCAAACTAAGCAGTGAGATTTTGTTTCAACCTATATATAGCCTTTCAAAGCTTGTATATTTTATTTTTCATCTAAGCAATAGTCTCTGTAGGTTGCTCCTTGTAAATAGTTTTAGATAGATCCCTATAGATTAAAACATTGCTAACATCTATTGAGCAAGGCCCATATTAAGTCAAATGATGGGAAGGAAAGCTTCAATTTTATTGATGCCATGGATTTTTGCATATCCTTCAACTATCAGTCAAGCGTTGTATGAAATGAGTAGTACCCAAAAAGGGGATGGAAGGACGATGTGGATTTGAGTGTTGAAATGCTGGTGGATGCCTAGTTGTAGTGATGGAAGGAGGCATTTTAGGAGGAGACATAATAAGTTGATGAGTAAAACCTATAAGGGATGAGGAGCAGGCGGAACAAGTATAAGTTTAGTAGGGGATCCCTCTTGAAATCTAGCATCCAGGAAGATATAAAGTATGAGTTTAGTAGGTTATGAAGTATGGGTTTAGTAGGGGATCCCTGTTGAAATCTAGCATCGAGAAAGACATAAAGTTAAGAGTGTAGATGTATTTTGATGTTGATAACTTTTATATGCATGATAATAGGCCAGAAATATATCTATAAGCCCTAAACCCTAAATTTTTGGAGGGGGCACTAATTGAATATCTATGTGAAAATTATGTTTATAAGCTAAGTTATATGATCTATGAATACATCTAAATTTTAGAAGGGGCTTATATTCAAGAGTATTATTGATATGAACAATTTCAATTTGTGTAAAAAAAATGGATTTTTATCTCTTGATAAAGTTGCTTGAATAAATACAAAATTTATGACGGGCACTTCGCCAAATAAACCTAAGTAGCATGATGTCGGGAAATGAAATAATGGAAGTCCAAATGAATTGACATAGACAAGAGTGTTTAGATGTATGAAAGGAGATTTGATGGGGTTTGCAATACTCAAAAGCTTCATATTCAAAATGGAAAATAGAGGTATGAACATAGTTAAAATCTCAAAGGTGGTTTGAGGGAGGATGGCTGATGTAGGTTAGGGGGGGTCAGCTCTAACCCAAAATAAGTTGGTTTTGACTTCCCTTGAGCTTATCATGGATGCACCTACGTACAGAAAAGTACATGAAGAAAAAGCAGCGTTTACAAGATAAATTCCTGAGAGAACGAGATGAGATCATGCAGAAATATGAAGATTTGATCAATGAATTAGATGTACCATCTTCACCTCCTCAAAAGAAACCAAAGCTAACTCATCGGGAGATGAGTTCTCAAGAAGGGGAATCTGATGTAGGCAAAGGGGGGGTCAACTCTAACCCAAAATAAGTTGGTTTTGACTTCCCTTGAGCTTACTAGCTCAATCAATTTTGAGCTGAGATTTAGCTCATTTATGAGCTGGTCTTTAGTTCATTTATTGAACTAAGGGTTAGCTCATTATTAGCTAAGTTTTAATTCATAGTTATATTTTAAGTAATGTAATTTTATTATAGTTTTTTATGTCTTAATTTAAGTTGTCCTTGGGATTCCAAAATGGCTTTTGGAATCCCAAGGAAGTTTGTTCTTCCATGCCGTGGCTCCTTGGCTTCCACGGTTGGCTGCTGCTTTCTGTGCATGGCTCCTGGGTTCTCACAGTGGCTGTTGGTTTTCCGAATTGGGGGGCCTTCTCGTGGCTTTTGGCGCCTCGGTTCCGTGCGGCCTCTTCGGTTCCCGTGGCTGCTTCTTGGTTTCCTGGGCTGGGCTGTTTTGCCGTGAAAAAGCAAGGGGGCTTTTCCATGGCTTGTGTTGTTTGGATTCCTATGGGAATTAAATGTTGTGTCCGTTTGTATTTCCCCTTTCATACCCAATGTTTAAAATTGCGTATTCGGGTATTGAGGCGTTTTTCATTCGTGAGGCGAGGCGTAAGCCTCAAGGCGTTTTGAGGCATAAGCCTCAAAATCAAAAGATTGCGTAAACATAAAATGATAAATTTTTTATATACTAATGGATGAATAATATAAAACATAAAAAAGCATAAGATATGAAGTGAAATCAAAATATCCCAATAATAAGACAACATAAAATGTAGTTCAACTCAAAATTCTATATTTCCCAAATCCCAATAATCTTTTCATTAACATATAATTCCAATTTCCAAAAATAAATAGCAATGACATATCACATAAGAACTCATAAGTCATCAGCACTGTCATCACTAAGGGGTTCTTCATTTCAATCATCATTATGATGAACGGCTCTCTCCCCTTCCTCCTCTCCTATAGAGTCCAATGTCGGGCATTTACTTCAAGATTTATGTAAGTTTTAACATATATAGCGTGAGGCGTAAGCCTCATGCCAGTGAGGCGAGGCGGGTCTCAAGGCGGGCCTCAACCAAGTTGAGGCGCAAGCCTCATAAAAAAGACTTGAGGCGTAAGCATCGAGGCGTTTTTTACTGGAATTGCGCAAAGGCGGGCCTCAAGGCGAGCCTCATATTGCACAATTTTAAACCATGTTCATACCTATAAATAGGAGGGGTTATGTAATGTTTTAAGATAGTGAAATATGAATTTTTGAAAAGAAATATGCGGATTTTCTTGGAGAAGCTTGCGAGCTTTGTCCACCTTCTTCTTCCACCTCCTTTGGAAATCTGATAGGAAATACTTAGATCCAAGTATTTCCTATCGACTTGAGTGGGGAAAACAGCAGTAAAGCTGCTGTTTTCTGCAGGAAATCAGCCCAAAGCGCAGGAAAACAGTAGAAAACTGTAGGAAATCTGAGAGAAAAGCACACAACGGACTTATATTCCACTAGTAGATGATCAAAACGAAAGCAAGATACAATGTTCTTCGATTCGAGAGGAAGAACAACTCTCCGACAATCTCCGGCAACGCCAAGAGCCCAAGCAAGAAAACCCTAGATCTCAAATTACATTCAAATTCCAGATGCTCCCCTCTCCCTCCTAATCCTCCTAATTAACAATAAAGGATTCCTACAAATTACCTAAACAGCCCTTTGCATTCAAAATTTTCCCTCCCACACAATTAAATCAGCCCCAAGTGGGGTCCACCTTGTCCGCCCCCTCCTCTGGGCGTTTCCGCCTCCGCCTGGTGTAGACCCGGGCTGAACCTGGTCCAGCCGGCCCCTCCTGGGCCGGTTCATGCGTAACAAAATCTTGCGAGCTCTTTCCACCCTTCTTCTTGGCTTCTAACCTCTTTCGTCTCTCCGCAAGTGACCACCCCACCTGTATCCTTCATCTCTAAGTGAAGCAAGTTTAGGGTGTCATACTATTAGATTTAAGTTTGTAAGTTGTTTAATTTTAATCTGTGTTGTTTGTTTTTTAATTTCTAAGTTTGTTTTAGATTTGAAATGTAAGAATTTGTTCGTTTTATTACGTAGGAGTTTCTTATTTTCGTTACCTTCGTGGGCAGAGGTCCTCGGGTCCCCCATCCCCCGGATTTTTTGACCGCATCAATGGCCTAGACAACAGTACAATTGATAAGATGAGATAGTAGAGGAGAAGATAGTGGCATTTGTATCAGTGAGATAGTAAATTCCTCCAACTTCAATGGCTCCTCAAATTGTCTTCTTTGTGTTGTATATTGAAAACACAATATGAAAGATGAAGATTAGAAAGTAATTATGAGATTTGATAACAACAATATATAAACATAGATTTACTTAAGATTATGGAGTATAATAAATTATTAATTAAAGTCCAAGAGGAAGAGGGATTGATAAATCATTTTTAATAAGTGGAAATGGAAATCTATCAACAATGATAACATGTGGGATGAATGCCGTGGTAAGTGGTGAGAATGGTTATCATTTACTTGTGGTTGAACTTGAAAAGGAAAGAATTTCAAAGGTTGAAGTAGTCAACTGTGAATGTTGGAATAGTAGATAATATTCTTGGAAAAAGGACTTAATTGGAATGTTTACCAGTATAATTAGTAGGAGCAGTGTTGGAGATATGTTGAATTGATGTAGGATAGTAAAAAATTTGATAATAACTATGAGATGAGTGATTGGTTCTTTGACAATACTAATAATGTGAAAAAGAGTTGGGACCATTATTCTGGCCACCACCACTAATTATGTCCATGATTGGCACACTAACCCTTGCGTGCAATTTGATTGTGATTAGAAGAAGGTGGAGAAGGTAACTCAGGGACCGAAATAACTTGTGAGAGAATAGTGGAGATGCCCAAGACAACTTAGTCAATTATAAATTGAGATGGAATAGATTATCGAGATTGATGGAGGTTAGAGAAACTTGACAACTAGAAACTACTTATTTTATTTCTGTCAAATAGTCTGATCGGTGCAAATGGATGATATTGAAAAAAAAAAAATATAACATTTGCCTCTTAAATTATGTAGTACTATTGAATGTATTTTTTTTTGTTGCTAATAGAAGATACTACAGTAGAGGGTGTGTGACCTAAAGATGCTACTGTCCCGCATTATGTGAAATAGGTAATGTCTCACATTCGTTTGGTGGTCTTTTGAAGAATGACTATTAAAAGTAATAGTAGGTTTGAGGCTATTTAAAAGCCTTCGATTTTGTGTGTTTCTGCGGTGTTCATCGGTTCGAGAGGCAGAGTTTAAATAACTAAGTTTCTCATAATATCCCAAGAGAAATTGAAAGTCCCAAGACCACAAGAGATTGTTGGTGTGATGGAGGGGGAAGAAAATTTTGCGTACTCAACTTGGATCTATTTGCATACCCTTCGATGTATAGCACTTAATTACCCACAAATAATTTCATTCATTCATTCATCAACAAAGCAATAAAATATATACATTGTGGATCTCTAGTTATAGAAAGAGGGTTACAAGGATGATATAAAAAATTTATATGTACATCTAATTCTTTCCCAAGTAAACAAAATTTCAAATTTAAACCAATTCATATCTACAAGAAGATAAAAATCTAATGAAGTCAAATAAAAAAAATTATGTGAAATTTGGCTATAATTAAATTTGGCCTAAAAAGGATTGAAAATGGACTATTTTTACTTCCTGCATACTGAAAATGGGCATTTGGGCTTTTGTGATGAAAGGTTGGTATAAGAATGATTTAGTTAATCAATAGATCAAGGTGGAGGCAGTTTGCATGGTGCTTTGAGAAAGGGTTAGTAAGCACGAGTGCAAGCGAGAGTAGCAGTTGTGAGAAACAAGCACTGGAAAGCATGAAAGCGCACTAGCGAGTGTGGGTGAATGCATGAGCTAGTTAATCGGGGCAATTAATTGAGTTAGAGCTGCAGAGAGCTAGGAAAAGAAGATAGAGATAATTGAGAGGGAACTAGGAGGGGCGCTAGTGTTTGTCAGGTGGGGCGGCCTAGAGAAAGGGTTAGCCTTGTTCCAATAACATATTGGAAATATAAGGCTTTTGTTGTATTCTCATTGACATAAGACAAGTGCCTGTATTGGCTAACATGGAGGTTAAAAAGGGGTATAATGGGGAAAAGTTTTTCAATTAAGAGGATATAATACAATATGAAATCATCTTTCTATTCTAGCAATTTCATATGATAACACTGTCTTTCCATTTTAGACCTTTCCTACGATACTAGTTATTCTAAGTGAAGGTATAGGATATTTCTTTGTTCGAACGCCCAGGCTATCAAGTGCAAACTGTTTTCATTTTGTGTTCTCAAACTTCTTTCTAAGATAAGGCTGTTAACTCAAATAGCATTTTTACATGTGAATCGGCAGTTGCAATCCATTCGCTATATAGTTAGATGTTTTATTACCATTCTGATAGTTTTTTTATTGCTATGTCTAATAGGTCTTTATACATGCTGGACTGCAAGCAAATTCAGAGACCATCAGATGCTTAGCATGTAAATCTGTAAGATATCAAAATTTTGCTGATTTATTCATTTGTTTAGCTATTAGTTCATATAAAGCAATATAGGCTTAACTTCATAAATTGGTCTCCATGTAGAAAATTTTTAGCTTCAAAGAAATGCAATCCTTCTTCCTCCCTTTTCTAGTACTATATATTGGGTAAACCCTATAGCACAAACAGCATTCAAGGTCAAAATTGTCTTCTTAAACAGAAATTTCACTTCTCTTGACTTCTATCCTTAGTTCTTCACCTAGCATAGTACGCAACTGTTGGGAGATCATTTTTGGCAGATTGATTAATCTCCCTGAGTACTGCTATCCTGCCCAACTTCGTGATAAAAAAGGTCTCCAACTGGTGTGATGCTGTTGCCCTGTTTTCTAGCGGGGTGCAGTGCTGATGCATTTATGCGTCACTATCATTCCTGGATGGAGACCTTGATTCACATGTGAAGTATTTTTCTATTTCCTTTGACCTTAGTTATTCTGACAAAGCCGTCCTTTATTATTGTTCAAACACATTTTGTTGCAAAATTAAGTTCTTATAATCAGATTTCCCATTATTATTTTATTATTTTATTTTTTGTGTTTCAACTAAAAAAATAAAGATGAAGAAATTGATTTTTCAATTGATAATTTAACTGTTGATTCTTGTCCTGTACATTTACGAAGCTTCTAATCTCCTTATTGAATCTCTACCTGAATTTCTTTCTTGTTTTGTTTCACAACTCCACACACCACAAAAGCATTTATGGAACCACAACGGACAAAGAATTTGACACAGTTTTGTTCACTGATGCGCATTATGGCTAGTCTTATCGAAGCGCATTAAGAAATAGCAGTAGTTGAGAGCATTTTTCAAGAATGAAGAATCTTTCATTGTTATACATATATATGCATATATGCTTAAAACACAGGTAAAATGAAAAATTGTGCAAGCATCATTAAAAAAAAGAAAAAGAAAAAAGAAGAAGAAGAAAAATAGAGAGGTTAATCTATAGACAACAGATCAAGTGATATCTGGAGATCAATAGTTTGTGAAATCAGTCATGGTGTTTGGACTTATATGGAACTACTTGTTGGTGAAGGTTAAAATTTTGGCGAATAGATGATGGGAGAGATCTCTTCCAACTCAATTTCTTTTACCCGTGCTATCTGAGGGTTCCTTTGGGAAGGCTTTGGATTCTGTCTGCTGTTTGCTGCTTGTTTTTGCGCCTAATGTGGTATTAAGAATTGGTGGCACAACGGAATATCTTAACTGCAAGTCGAATATATGCAACCTTATTCTAAGCTTATGTCAAAGGCATGATGATGAAAGAAAGCATGGAATCCAAATGATACATTTTTCCCCCTTTGTATTACACTGGAAGTCATTCTTTGCTTTGTGCGGATAGGTAATCTACTTAGGTTAACCATAGAAAGAGAAAACATCTTTCCAAGAAAATAGAAGGTACCGAGACTTCCCATCATCTTGGGGACTGGGGAATGAATATTCTTACTCAAAAGGCAGTTAAGACAAATCATAGATGATATTATAATCATGATTGCCTTGTCAGAAATAGATGATAGACCACATATGCATCAAATACCAATTCAATTGCTGTGGTGGAACACGGCTTTGAACTGCTGTTCTATGGTGTCCCATGTCAGTCCCTTAATAGGATTATGCGAAGCCCTCTTTTGAGCCTTAGCTGCAGTGGCAGAGAAGGATCAAATTGTTGAGAGAAGAAAATATGAGAAAACTATGATATAAGTTTTTGATGATTTACTAAGAAATCAAAGCTTATTTAGTAACAATTGGTGCTTTATTATTAGGAATTTCTTCCCATTTCTGGATATTGTCTGTGGTAGATACCAAACTCTCCTTTGAACCTTATCTAGAGTGGATGGGAGGAAAAGTCAGAAGGATCAAACAGCAACCTCAAAAGAAAAAGAAACAAAAAGAACAATGCTTTTTGCTTGGATAAAAGAAGTCCCTATGATGTAATTTCCGACAGTTTGGAAAATAATGCTTACTGAAAGGAGATACCAAAACTGAAAATTTCACTGTTAATCATTTCCTATTACACCAATGGATATCTGGTCAGTACAATATTTCTTTCTCTTCTCTTCTTCTCACCCAGATATCCATTTTCAATGCCTCATGAATAACTACTTGAAGGATACGCTGATACTTGCCACTGTATTTGGATTAGCAAACGATTTGGTATGATGAGCAGTGACTTGCCAAAAAAGGTGATTATTGACTATCTAGATTGCATTTCATCAAATTCTTATATATATATATATATATATATTCTCAAGATTATACTGAGTTGCATTTATGGCTTGAAAAATATTTTGGATTGAGTTTCATTAGTTTTCATACTTTAATTATTCATTAAATTTGTTAATGATCTTAGAATGATATAATGACCCATACGAACCCACATTTAAAGTCTGCTTTGTGCATGTTTTTCACTAATAAAAATTATGAAATACATTATGTATGTTATGCAGAACCCATGTACTCCATCCTAGGTCATTTGAAGGGCTACACATTTAACGTCATCACTATCTTTTCATGCAATTAAAATCATTCATTGATAAAATATTTTGATGATTTAATTGATTATCAAATGATCTTAAAAGGTATTAAATCATACGTGCCAATAGTTGTATTGAAATTAATGAGTGGATGGTTTTGATCTTAAATTTAAGGGTTTTAATATATAAATCTGCATGAAAGGTGGATGCCCATTTTCCTCTCGAGAGGAGGGAAGCTCGTTCACAATATATTAATATGTGAAACATTAAATGAGCCATAAACTAAAAAAATATTAGAAGACATAATATATTTTAGCATTAACACTTTAATCTTAAGAGTGGCTTACTCAACTTTTTAATATTATTTTGAAGATTAAAAAGATGCCGGATGATTGGAGGAGCGTTGGTTCCTTTTTTTAAGAATAAATGTGATGCACAAGAGTGCAAATTATGGAGGGATTAAGTTAATGTGTCATACATTAAAACTATGGGAGAGAATAATTGAGCATATGTTACAACGAGATATTGATATTTCTCAAAATCAGTTTGAATTCATCCCGTGTAGGTCTGTTATGGAAGCTATACATTTATTGAGAGGTTTGATGGAGAATATATAGAGGATAAGGATGATCTACTTATATTTATTGATTTAGAGAAATCCTATGATAAAGTTCTAAGAGAGTGCTTTGAAAAGTTCTAGAAAAGACCGAGTTAATAATTTGTGTATTCAAGTCATTAATGATATGTATATTTGAGTTGTTACCTGTGTTTAAACACAAGGTGGTTTGACTAAGTATTTTCCTATTTCAGTGATTACATCAACGATTAGCTTTAAGCTCGTATCTTTTTTGCTTTAGTCATGGGTATTCTTACTAAATATTTGCAAGAGGATGGACCTTGGTGCATGCTTTTTACTGTTGATATTCTTCTTGTTGATAAAATTAAAGAGGGAGTTGAAGGAAAACTTGAATTATGGAGGTCAACCTTAGAGCTTAAAAGTTTTCGTTTGAGTAGATCTAAAACCGAATACATAGAGTGTAATTTTAATATTAATAGATTTAGAGGGGAATTCTAAATTTGGGTAATCAAGTCATTAAAAAGAGTATATGTTTTAGATAACTTCAGGTCTATTGTTTAAAGTGACGGTGAAATAGATGGGGATATTATTAGTAGAATTTAAGTTGGATTGTTGAAGTGGAAGAATGCATTAGGTCTATTGTGTGATAGAAAAATAACCCTCAAAGTTAAAGGAAAATTCTATTAGATGGTGGTGAGACTTGCAATGCTTTATGGCACAGAATGTTGATCATTAAAAGAGAAACATAAAATAAAGTGTTGCAGAGATGAGGATGCTCGGGTGGATGAGTGGCTTCACTCTTAGAGATAAAATATGAAATGAGTATATACATGAGATGATTGGCATAGATCAAACAACATATAAGATTAGAGAGAGCCGCCTTAGATGGTTTGTCACATAAAATATTTGTTTTCTAATGACCCGGTTAGGAGAGTATATGTATTAGATTTGGCCTTGAGGGAAGAGATTCTTGCTTTTGGAAAAATCATCACCGCCTCTTATCCATCCAAAAAATGAAAGCAGGACTAGAAAAATCATATGATGGGAAAAAAATAAAAACTGTAGGAGTACTAAAAGGGGAAGCATTGATTTTTTTTTTTAAAAGAGGGGGGGGGGGGGGGGGGGGGGGAGCATTGATGCCACAACAGAATGACAGAATTAGGGAAACATCTTGAATGTATTGAACTTGCAATCTAATGTGATTTCTGGAGGAAAACTGATGTTAGAAAGTGTACAAGGCATTCACAAGTTGATATAGCTGTTCAATGCCCAATGCTCAGTCACTTTCATATGCTCTTACCTCAGAGAGAAGTGAATCGCTTAAATGGAAATAACTATTTCACTTAACGGATGCAGTCAAAGATGAGGAATATTTTGAAGAGTATTATTGGAATTCATCGCATAAAACATGTTAGGCAAATACTGAATTTTCAACTTTCATTGCATCTAAGGTTCAAAATTTTACTAAATAAATTATTTTATATAAATTACTAAGACATGCTCAAGTAACTTAAAACAATTCCTATAGGGTAAAATAATATCTGCTACTATCCATTCCAACTTTATTGTCATCCATGCTCATTACTTATTGGATCTGCACTTCTTTGTATAAGAGGGCCATAGATGTTCTTGAGTTAGTAATAAATTTATGGCAGATATCTTTCATTATTGAAAACATGGAGGACAAAGCTTCTACTGTGAGGATCCTTGTTGAGAGTAATGCATATGCGCTCCTGATAAAATGTCTACTTGTTGGGTATGTTTATTCTTCAGCTATTCTGTAATATTGTATTTTCCTATAAATGCTTTTTGGTTGATCTTGAGTTCGTCCTTTCTCTTTTTTTTTTTTTTTTTTGTTTAGTTTGAAATTGAACCATGCTGACAATTCTGTCTCTTACAAAGAAAGCTTATTTCTTGGCCAACCTTCACTGTTACGTTCTGGCCTTTTTTATGTTGTTTTATTCGTACTGTTTGTCTTCTTTGTTATCAAATTTCCTATATCATAATTTTTGGGTTTGATCCTGGGTTAAAGTAGATCAGCTAGCTGAATTTCTTGACCAAATGTTTCCCCAGAATTTCAAAGGAAAATGGTTGACGTGATTCTCTTTTTACAGTCTTTTTATATAACTGCCCCACAATTTCTATAATTATGATGCCCTTTGAGGTAAGGGGTAAAGCTCAAGAAAATAAGTGACAAAAAATGGAGGATTTTGTTAGACCGGTCCAAGAGGGGCCGGAGTAATTCCCACCCCCTTTGGCATGGGCAAGGGGAAAGGGGAAGGAAATTCCGGAAGACGATGATGAATTAGAGTGTTTTCCCTCATGGAGAACCATGAGGGGCTTCGATGGTGGATGGATCGGGGTATTCCGAAGAGCAACAAGAGGGGGGGGGGGGGGGGAATCCTTTGGGAGACCACCTAGGCATGGTGATAGGTGGACCGGAGGAGGTAATGGCTAGGCGGAGCCATGGGGTCCAAATCAACCAAGGGAGGGAGAGAATTGCACAACTATTATACAGGAGGAACTAATAGAGAGAGAAGTCATTGGGGTATCGATGCGAGATCAAGGAAGCTAACGAGGCCAATTTTTGAAGGGGAAGATGCTTAGGGTTGGGTGTATTAGGTGGAGTGTTACTTTGCTATTAACTGGCTGATGGAAGGGGAAAAGCTCATGGTGGTAGGGTTATGTTTGCAGGAAAAAAGCCCTAGCTTGGTTTCAATGGAGGGAGGCTCGGTAATCTGATCTATTCATGAGGGAATTTTATGAGTGTTTGTTGGAACATTTTTGAGCAATTCGAGAAGGAGGCCTCCACGAGTAGTTATGCTAATGATGACATTAGGACATGGAAAGTTTATCAGCGGCGTCGCCGTCGATCTACGACTACGATTACACCGCTCTACTTTTGATTTTCATATTTATTATTGATGTATTAGTTTTGTTTATGAAGTTTTATTATGCTTTTTCACTTTGCCCTTACTTAAGGGTTTAGGCATGTGTAAGCCCTAGGGGCATAGTAGTACTTTGTATTTTCTCATTGTATGGGTTATTTAAAGCCTTCCCCTCATTTGAGGGTTAATGAATGATAATTAAAAAAATTCTTGCAACTCTTTGTTTTGAGAGCTTGAGAGCTTTGGAGAGAGCCCTTGGAGAGGGAACCGGATCACCCATTAACCTTGGAAGCGTCCGGGTTCATGGCCTTCATTTTCTTTCTTCCTTTTCGTTTCGTTTCTCCCTTCCCCTTCCTCCTAGCCGTCGGTCTAGGGCTTCCTAATCCCTTAGCCGCCGACCCTTAGAAAATTCCCCCTTGCTGCCGGCCAAATCCACCCCATCTACCCATCTCCCTTCACACCCAACCAACCTCCCTCTCCCACCACCAAATCTTCAAACCACAAACCCTAACCCTAAACCTAGTCCTAGCCGCCGGCCAACCCATCTCCCTCTTTGCTTCCAAAATTCAAATCCCCCCATTACTTCTTTCCTTTTCCCAACAAACTACTTTGGGAAAGCTTTCAATCCAATCAAACAATCAAAGTTTGAAATTTGAATTATTTCATAAAATAGAGTTCTATTTTAGGAAATTTTTCCAATCAATTCCATATCAAATTTGAATTGGATTGGAATTAATTTCCCCTCCTTAATTTGGAGTTCCCAAAGAGGCAAGCACTAAAGGCCTTTCCTCTATCCCCTCCCCCCCTCTTGAAGTCGCCGGCCCCATGCTTTCTCCCCCATTTATTTTCTGTCCAAACTTGGACTCCAATCAAAGGAATTAATTCCTTAATTCCCTCCTTTTCTCTCTCCCCTCTCTACCCGCCACCCACATCAAACCTAGCCTCCAAAACCTGCTCTACTGTTGTCTAGAAATTCTGCAAAGGCTGTCACAGAGATTCCAGCTGTCCATCTTGCTGTCCAACTGCTTGGAGGAGTCTCCATTTGCTGCCCGAGGTTTTTGGGACATAGAGGTGTGCTGTCCAAAGGTTCCTACATCCACCATATGCTGTCCAAGCTTGCGGGAAGGTTTATTCTTGGCAAAGGATGAACTCTTTCCTTCTCTCATATCTTCCCCGTCGATCATTGTGGTTTTCATTAATTCATGTAAAATCTTGCAACGCTCCGCTAAAGCTTAGTGTTTAATAGAATTATGTGAGGGATCTTTCATAGTATTGCTCTTATTGTTAAATTAGAGATTTCTTGTTGAAACCTATCTTATATGCAACGTTAAGAGTAATTGGTTGTTTTGTGGATTATACTTTTAGCAAGTTAAACCTTGGCAAGCCAGTGCTTATCGCTCTTTGTGTTTTAATTCATTGTTTGAATCACCATCAAGATTTAATTAATTTGCTTTTAATCATTAATCGTATAAAATCCTTATCTAAATCATAATCTCATATATGTCCCGCATCATCTATGCCTTAACTTAAGAGGGGACAATAATGGAGAATTGGGAAAAGTTTAAGCTACTGTCGAGAAGACTGAGAGGAATTTTTTAGGAAGGATTTGAAGGGAATTTCATGAAGGGGCTTTGGGAGGACATACATGCAGAGTTCAAGGTGTTGAGACCTAGAAGGCTGAGGGAAATAATGGAGCTTGCTTAGAGGGTGGAAGAAAAATATTGGAGGGAGAAGGCCAGTTGGAGCAACACCATGAGAGGGGCTTACAAGAGTACCTCTAAAGTAGCGGTGGTGCATGATAGGTGGGCAAAAAGGTTATGTTCCATATGTCATGAGAGCTATATACTGGGCACATGTGTAAGGATCGAACTCTTCAGGTTATTACCATCTGTGATGAGGAAGCTGAGTAGGGTGGTGGGAGTGAGGTATTGGTGGAGGAAGTGGGATATTTAGATGTGGCAGAGGTCTCTTTGAACTTAGTAGTTGGATTCACTTGAAATCACACCATGAAAGTGAGAGGAGAAATAACAAGCATGGAGGTATTGGTGTTGATAGATAGTGAGGCTACCCACAATTTCATCTCCAACTAGGTCACAGATCAATTGGAGGTGAAATTGGTGGACATAGGGTACTATGGGGTGATGATGGGCTCAGGGAAGGTGGAGACTAGTAGAGGAGTGTGTAAGGGGATGGTTCAGACCATACAGAGGGTCTAGGTGAGGGAGGACTTCCTTCCATTAGTGCTAGTGAGTACTGATATCATTCTGGGGATGAAATGGTTACAGAAGTTGGGGGATACTAAGGTCAATTGGGAAGCACTAACGACGAAGCTGCTGATGGAAGGAAGAAGGGTAGTGATTAAGGGAGATGCAAGATAATCCAAAGCCATGTTGTTTCTCAAAACCATGGCGAGGACCATACAAGAGGTGGAAGGAGAATTTCTAGCGGCGTTGTAGAGCTTAGAGGGGATCATATTGAAGGAAGGGGGAGACATTCCTTTTTCAGTACAACCGCTTCTACATCAGTTCAATGAGGTCTTTCAACCATCTTAAGGATTGCCATTACCAAGGGAGCAGGAGCACGCCATCACATTGAGGGAGGGGGTGTCATCGATTAGTATCCGAACTTACCGCTACCCTCAGATTCAGAAAGATGAGATTGAGAAGCTGATCTAGAAGATGTTGGAGACAAAGATCATCAGGCCAAGTGTGAGTCCTTTTAGCCCAATCTTATTGGTCAAGAAGAAGGATAAGAGTTGGAGATTCTGTGTTGACTACTAAGCCCTGAATAAGGAGGTTGTGTTAGAAAAGTTTCCTATTTCGATGATTGATGAGTTGTTGGATGAGCTATGTGGAGTGGTGGTATTCACGAAGATGGATTTGAAGTTTGGATACCATCAGATCAGGATGACAGAGGATGATGTCCCGAAGTATGCATTCAGGACACATGAGGGACACTATGAGTTCTTAGTGATGCTGTTTGGCCTCACTAAGCCCCTGCTACATTCCTGTCCCTTATGAGCAGGGTGTTCCGACCATACCTCAGGAGATTTGTGTTGTTTTTTTATGACAACTTGGTGTACAATAAGTCGGATGAGGAGCATTTGGAACACTTGGTGATATTAGAAGTGTTAAATGAGCATCAACTAAGGGTCAACTTGAAGAGTGTTGTTTTGTATAGCCCAATGTGGAATGCTTGGTGCATATAGTATCTCAGGAGGGGGTGGTTGTTGATCAGACCAAGATTGAGGCAATGTTGAAATGACCACTACTTAGGAATCTGAAGGAGTTGAGGGATTTCCTAGGGTTGATTTGGTACTACAAGAGGTTTGTGAGGGAATAAAACACTATAGCATGGCCATTGACAGAACGGTTGAAGAAAGATAGTTTCTTGTGAGGAGAGGAAGCTACCCAAGCCTTTGAGAGATTGAACAAGGGACCATGATATAGGTCCTGACCCTACCAGATTTCAACCAGTTTTTTATTGTGGAGATTAATGCATCAGGGTATGAATTGGGGGCAGTTCTCATGCAGAATATACCCATAGCTTACTTTAGCTAGGTTGAAGTAAGTCTACCCTGCTTATTCCCTAAAGGTGGAGAGACTGCTGTACGAGAGGAGGTTTGTGTTACCATGGACCTCGATTTATATTCCTCATCTTTTGCAGGAGTTCCATGGGAGCGCCGTTGGGGGTTATTCAAGGGTTCAAAAGACGTATAGGAGATTTCCAGCAGAGTTGTATTTGAAGGGGATGCATAAGGATGTAGAGGGGATGCTGGCTAGATGTGAGGTGTGCTAGAGGAACAAATACATGGCTATGACCCTGGAGGGTTATTACAACTTCTAGCTCTTCTAGATAGAGTGTGAGAGGAGATCACCATGAATTTTATAGATAGATTACCTAGATCGGATGGGTTTATTGTGATTTTAGTGGTGGTGGATAGATTGAGAAAATATGCCCATGTCACCCCCCTATGACATCCGTACATGGCAGTAATAGTGGCAGTGACTTTCATTAGAGATGTGATCAAATTGCATGGGATACCAGAGTCTATAGTGTATGACTGGGATAAGGTGTTCCTTAGTCATTTTTGGAGGGAGTTGTTCAGACTGCAGGGGATAGTATTGAAGAAGAGCATCACTTACCACCCCCAGATGAACAAACAAACGGAGATGGTAAATAGGAGCCTTGAGACGTATTGAGATGCTTTGTTTAAGAGACATCTCTGTTGTGGGCCAAGTGGCTGGCATGGGCATAGTATTGGTACAACACTTTATATCATTCGGCTTTACATATGACTTGTTTCAAAATGTTCGACCTTGCAAACAATGGAATGGAGAGAATGTATAATTTGATGGCAAACAAACAATACTGTAAATTGCATGCAGATGACGGCAATCAATGTGTAGTGTTCACATGAGTAATGTAAGAAAATATAGAAGTCTCTACAATAAACAATAATAGACATATTGCAAGGATGGCTAGTTCTCTGTGAACACAAATATACACACAAAGTATCATCTACGTACAAAGGCCATGTATTTGAACACATACAAAGCACCTACAAGTTGTTGTAGCAAAAGACAATGAATATTGCAGCATCCTCACAGTCAACGTTAAGCATGCATCTAGCATGCATACGAATTACTACGAGCTGCTATAGGAGACTCCTTGTTCATGCAGTAGTCCATCTACGAGTGATGGCTAGCGACATGTAGCCAATACAACGAAGCCTTTTGCAAACATGCCCAGTGCAACGCATAATGAATGTAAATACTCGCTAGCAACAACGAAAGGTTATCCTTATGCACAATAATATGTCTACAGGTGATGATCTTTAGCAGGCAGTGAATGCTGCGATACTCTTATAGTCAACAACCATCCAATGGAAAACGAATATGCAGATCCCTTGCAAGCAAAAGGTGATCGATTGGCAACAAATGCAAATGCCTAGAGGCCCTTGTAGGAGACTCGTCATATACATTAGATGTCATCTACCAGTTGTTGTAGAAGACTTGTCATATGCACAACAAGCTATCTATAAGCAAACACAGAAGCTTGTAATGAGTGCAAATATCTAAAAATAACTACAGGAGATTCTTTACCGCATAATAATCTACTTTGCATAAATCAGCTACGACCTGCCTATGAGCAAAATATACATTGAATGCAATCCATTTGGATGCAACAGCTGACGACTTCTGAACGACTGCTAATGACATACTATCGGCGAAAAAATCTAACAAAGTTTGCAATGCACAATTGCTCGCTCGTAAGAAGCAATGGGTGACCTATAGCATAATGCTATAATTCACCTATAAGTAGAAGCATTCAATTCGTAAAAAAAATTGCGGGCCATTGGTGGATTGAAGCAGTAAACTTACGGTGCTAGGTCATCGCACCAGACAAATCAGGTTACTTGCAAATGACAGGTGGAAGACATCATGCAGTGTATTTGTAGGTAAAAGTACACCTTACGGGTTGAACGTCGAAGAAAATAGCGACATGTAGTAGATGAAATGCGTTAAGATGCATTGTCGATACACGATAAATAAAGCCTAGCTCTGCGATACGCCATTGGATCCGCAACATTCGTATAAGCGGACAGAAGGCATTTTCAGATTCCAAAATGAGGCTTTGCATGCTTGTTAGCGATGGTCATTTGCACAATTGATAATTACAAAAATACCTCTAAACTTTGAAATGAGCGATAATGCATTTACATTATGCATATATGTATTGTAATATATAAATGCATCATTCAAAATATATGCAAATGCATACACCCGTATGGGCTCCGATGAGTGTACATGCACACACATGATGTTTGAGGTTGCTGTGCGGTTCAAATAATAAATTTAAATTCGAGCCCAATTCTCATATGTGAGTAAAATAGGAGAAGACAAGGCTCAAAACTATAAAACAAATATACGACGGCGACATCTTTTGGGATGTTTGTTTTATACATTCATTTTAGGCATTCAAAGTCTATAACAAAAAAATCACAAATAATGGCATAAAGGTGACGACGAACTTGATCCTTCATCGGCAAGTTGACAGAGTTGACAAGGTTTAAGTGAAATTGTCCATAAATATCCTAATAGTGGCCATGTTGATAGAAAATCTCAACCGAAGGAGACCATTGATATTTAAAAATACCTCCCAAATTCCCCTGAAAACTCAAAATTCCAAATAATACTAGAACCTAAGATATTTAAAATGAGATGAATCATCAAACACTTAAAGCAAAATTCATCCATCGTTCACAACAGTTTACTGAGGTGGACAAATATGAAAATCACTTCAGCTCAAAAAAATTCAATGTCTGATCGAGAATATCAATAGGATTCATTTTCAAACAATCTCTGGCTTGTAAGGACGTGGTGCGTTTCCTCTAATTGGTGGTTTCACTACCAAATGACACCACAGATAAACGCTTATGACTGGGACCCTCTGAATCGGGTGGTTTTGCTGCCAAATGGTACCACTAAATTACGGTCATTGTCAGAGCCCACATGTTCTCTAATGACTTCAAATCCTTGAGACATGAATCAATATGATATAATCGATTGAACACAAAGCCTTCTGTTAATTAAGATGGATTCAAATTTGTTCCCTTAGACAAATAATCACCCCAGGTCTACAAGGTACCCTTGATGAAACAACCCATGACTGCCAACAAGGATTGTTATGTCAGGTTGGGTCTATTATCTCCTCTGACTAAGTAGATCAGGGATCAAGATAGCCTGAGATGACGGAATGATGTAAACTAAGTAGAGAAGGCACAAAGAGAAATCCGACAAGAGAAACAAATCTGATTTTTATAAGAAACAACTATTTTTAGAAAAGACAATTTCCATCTTTCAAAACAAAACAAGACTATCAAAGAAAACAATATTTTAACAAAAAAAAACTATCCTCAGAACATCCTTCAAGAGGACTCCTCACATGTACCGATTGTAGGAATAATATTTAGATTAAGGTTTAGATATGCAAACCAAGGGTCCACCACTGCTAGGGGGGTATCCAATGTCCTTTCAACTTCTCCAAACAGCCACAACCTTGCTAAAACAGCCAACAAACAGCCCACGGCTTTTCCCAAACAGCCAACAAAAAACAGCCCACGACTTCACCAAAACAGCCAACAATCTCACCAATGGAACTAGAAGAAAGATACAGGTGGAGTG
The DNA here is from genome assembly GCA_016618105.1 of Dendrobium huoshanense. NCBI lineage: Eukaryota > Viridiplantae > Streptophyta > Magnoliopsida > Asparagales > Orchidaceae > Dendrobium > Dendrobium huoshanense. Next base: position 21,665,003 of record CM028359.1, on the reverse strand, counting down.
GAACTTGCGTAGAGAAGAAGGAGGTTAGAAGACCGAGAAGAAAGAGGAGAAGCTCGCAAGCTTTCCTAGAGGAGAAGGAGAATGGAAAAAGCTCTCAAGCTTTTTCAAAGAAAACCCTCAGGTTTTATAAGCACTTAGCTCTCAAATATTCACCCTCATCCTTCACAAAATACTTCATATTTATAGGCCAAAGAGGGGGAGCATAACAGCCATAGATCCCAAGTTTCCAAGAGCCAAACTTCATTCCCGCTGAAGCCCAAGAGGCAGCAATAAAACAATCCAGAGAACAAAGCCATGGTTCAATCCAGAAACATCACAGCCGATGAACCAACACAGGAAACCAGGCGGCAGCAGCCAAAACAAAGCCACGGAACCAGCATGCCGAGGAATCAGCACAGGGAACCAGGCGGCTTCATAAAGCTCGGTCAACAGAGGGAATGCCAAGGCAGAAAAACAGCTCCCAAAGAGGCATGCCAAACCCGAAGCATCAGCAGCCGTGAGAGGCATAACCAGAGGAGAAAAAGGTCAGCTGCCACACAGTTTTTTAAGGGGAATGTGAAAGGACAAGTCCACTCACCAAATCTTTTTCCAACCTTAAATTTTATAGTAAGACATCAGCTCATAATGAGCTACTTCTCCACTTAGAAAATAATGAGCTTGACACAACTAAAGTTTAACTTCATAAGCTCAAACCAAATCAGCAAAAGATCACATGAAACCAGCAACCTTCAAAGGACAAATGGACCCCCCCAAGCCGGCAAACCCTGGAAAACAAAATCCAAACCTCTTCCTACCATGATCATTGGATTTACCACCATCATAGGATAGCATAAAATAAAAAAAATAGAAAATATAGTTCATAACAAAACTTAAACAGAAAAATCTAAATGCATCAATTCCCCCCAGGTGGGGAATTCTCATCTCCAGATGAGAAAATTTCAGCAACTTTTTTGTAGAGTTCCAAATTTTGCTTTTGAAGTTCAGCAGCATCAATCCACGTGCAATCAATTAATGGTCGATTACTCCATTTGACCAAAAATTTCTGGTGTTCTCCATGCCTTGTCTTAGTTGTTTTTATATCAACAATTTCTTCAATCAGATCATCTTGGTTCAATGAAGGAGTGGAAAGTGGCAATGTTTCAAGATCCACAGAATCACCTGTATTTCTTTCATACAAAGAAAGATCAGAAACATTAAATATAGGAGAAGTTCCAACTGTGTTAGGTAAATCTAAAAGATATGCATTTGTGCCCAATTTCCGAAGAATGCGAAAGGGTCCGAATTTTTTTCTGTTCAGCTTTCCAAAAGTACCAACGGGAAAGCGCTGACGACGGAAATAAGCTATTACCATATCTCCTTCTTTAAAAACAACCTCTCTCCGATGCTTATCTGCAGCAGTTTTATATTTGTCATTTGAAATACGGAGTTTTTCAAGAACTTGTTGTTGGACAGATTTGATATGATCAAATGTTTCTAATGCTTCAGCACTTATTTTGCTCGGTAAAGACAAACCATTTCGATCCAAAATGTGAGGAATTGATTGACCATATAAAATCTCAAAAGGAGTTTTTCCAGTAGTTCTATTAACAGAATTGTTATAAGCAAATTCAGCTTGTGGTAAAATCAAATCCCATTGAAAAGGTTTCTCACCAGCAAGGCATCTTAACAGATTTCCCAAACTTCGATTGACAACTTCAGTTTGTCCATCGGTTTGAGGATGGTAAGCACTGCTAAACTGAAGAGAAGTTCCTAACTTAGCCCAAAGTGTTCTCCAAAAGTGACTCAAAAATCTAGTGTCTCTATCAGAAGTAAATGTACGAGGAATACCATGAAGTCTAACAATTTCTTTAAAAAATAAATCCGCTACATGAGATGCATCAGAAGTTTTTTTGCAAGGAATGAAATGAGCCATTTTACTAAAGCGATCAACAACAACAAAAACAGAATCATGTTTTCTTATAGTAACCGGCAAGCCCAGAATAAAATCCATTGAAATATCTTCCCAAGGTTTATTTGGAATAGGAAGAGGAGTGTATAAACCAGAATTTTGTGAAGTCCCTTTAAAAGCTTGACAGATTTTGCATTGTTTCACAAACTTAGCAATTTGTTTCCTCATGTGAGGCCAGAAATATTTTTCTTCTACCATAGCAATAGTTTTCCCTTGACCAAAATGACCACTTAACCCACCACTATGAAGTTCTTGCACTAACTGTTCTCTTAAAGAATTTTTTGAAATGCAAAGTCTAGAACCCTTAAACAAAAAGCCTTGGTGAATAACAAATTGACCAGATGGATCAGTTCCCAAGTTAAGACAAGCCTCCCAAATATCTTTAAAATCAGAATCAGAAGCATAAGTATCTTTCAAAAACCCAAAAGAAGTAATGGTAGGATAAACAGTAATCAATAAATGTGACCTTCGACTTAAAGCATCAGCAACCTTATTCAACACACCAGTTTTATGTTTGATATGAAAGGAATACTCTTGCAAAAAAGAAACCCATTTAGCATGTCTCTTGTTGAGATTTTTTTGTGATCCCAAAAATCTTAAAGCCTCGTGATCAGTGTTTAAAATAAATTCTCGCTGAATCAAATAACATCTCCAAAATTTTAAAGCTTGAACAATAGCATAAAATTCCAAATCATAAGTAGAATATCGAGATCGAACATCATTCAATTTTTCACTAAAATATGCAACTGGTTTTCCTTCTTGGCTTAAAACAGCACCGATTCCCACATGTGAAGCATCACAATCAACTTCAAAAACCTTTTCAAAATCAGGTAAACTAAGAATTGGAGCGTGACTCATTTTCATTTTGATAATTTGAAAAGTTTTTTCAGCCTCTGGAGTCCATCTAAAAATTCCCTTTTTCAAACAGTCAGTAATAGGAGCAATTACAGAACTAAAATTTTTAATGAATCGACGATAGAAAGATGCCAAACCATGAAAACCCCTTACCTCACTGATATTTTTAGGAACAGGCCAGCTTTTGATTGCCTCGATTTTCACAGGATCAACTTTAATTCCCTCAGCAGACACAATATAACCCAAGAAAGTCAAACTTGAAGTCATAAAAGTACATTTCTTAAGATTGATATATAATTTTTGTTCCCTCAAAGTTTGCAAAATTTTTTTAACATGTGAAAGATGTTCAGAAGGGTGAATACTGTAAATCAGAATATCATCAAAATATACCACCACAAACTTTCTGATAAAAGGTCTCAAAATATGATTCATTGTTCGCATAAAAGTACTTGGAGTATTAGATAAACCAAATGGCATAACTAGCCATTCATACAATCCTTCTTTGGTTTTAAAAGCAGTTTTCCATTCATCTCCAGACCTTATTCTTATTTGATGGTACCCACTTCTCAAATCAATTTTGGAAAAAATTTTGGCACCACTTAACATGTCAAGCAAATCATCAAGCCTCGGTATGGGAAATCTGTATTTAATGGTTATCTTATTGATAGCACGACTATCCACACACATACGCCAAGTTCCATCTTTTTTAGGAGTAAGCAAAGCAGGAACAGCACAAGGACTTAGACTTTCCTTTATTAAACCCTTTTCTAAAAGTTCAGTCACTTGCTTAGAAAGCTCTTTATGTTCATTTGGACTCATCCTGTAATGTGAAAGATTAGGCAATGTTGCTCCAGGAATTAAATCAATGTGATGTTGAATGTCTCTCATAGGAGGTAAGCCAGTTGGTAACTCGTCAAGTGTTAAATCAGAAAATTCATTAAGCAACGGTTGCACTTCCTTAGGAATTTCAAGAGCCAAATCAGATTCTTTTCCAAGCACCAAATAAGCCACTTCAAATTGTTTCAAATCATTTGTGTTTAAAAGTAATTCAGGAGTGGATGAATTTTCAGATTTCTCTTTTTTTGTTGGAGGATCAGAAATGTTTCTTTGAGGAAAGAGAGTGAATTTCTTATTGTTTTGAATCAATGTATAAGTATTCCTCTCGCCATTATGAATGGTTTTATTATCATATTGCCAAGGACGCCCCAAAAGTATATGGCAAACTTCTAAAGGTACAATATCACAAACAATTTGATCCTCGTATGTCCCTCCAATTGTCAAATTAATGGTGCATTGCTTTGTTATTGGGACCTCACCTCCTTCCTTAAACCATGAAATTTTGTAAGATTTGACAAGAGGTTTTGTTTTCAATTTGAGCTTTTCAACCATGTGTTGTGACACAAAATTTCCTGAACTCCCACTATCAATCATTAAAGTGCAAATCTTCCCTTCAACCGTGCAAGTTGTTCTAAAAATGTTTCTTCTTAGCCACTTATCGCCCTTTTCTTTTTGAACAGTTAAAACTTGTCGAATTACTAACAAAGGTTCTCCTTCGTCTCCTTCCAAATCAAAATTTTCCATTTCATCTTCATTGTCAGATTCTGGTTCATTTTCTTCTTCTTCACTTTTATTTTCATTTTCTATCAAATTATTTCGAGGAGGATTATTTTTTCTGCAAGTAGCTGACAAATGACCATAAAGACCGCATTTGAAACAAGGTCTAATAAGTTTAGGTTGTTCAGTAGGTTTAGAACCTATTAGCCCTTTTCCCTTTTCCAGATTTTGATTTTCATAAGATTTGACCTTAGTTCCTGACGTCCCAACAGAAGTTTGAGTTTGAATTTTCACCCCACCAGTTTGTCGTCGCTTATATGTTTCAATGACTTTGCTACTTCCCCTTTGATGTTGTTTCTCAATTTTTAAAGCCATGCGATAAGCCTCATCTAATTTAATGACATGATGCAAGTTTAATTGATCTTGAATTGTCCACTTAAGTCCATTAAGATATCTTGTTACCGTCTTTTCTTCAGATTCGTCTAAATCATTCCTAGCTTGCAACTTAAAAAAGTTTTCAGTGTATTCTTCCACAGTTAGAGTTCCTTGACGCAGATTATTAAATTCTTGAAAAATAGTTCTTGAATGATCAGAAGGCAAAAATTTCCCTTTCATTTTTTCTTTCATTCTTTCCCAGTTTTGAATTTTTTCTTTACCTCGCCTTAATCTATTGTTTTGCAAATTTTTCCACCATGTTAAAGCATGTCCTGTTAATTTTAAGCTTGCAAATTTAACTTTCCGATTTTCTGGTATTTCTTTCCACTCAAAAAATTGATCCATTTTTTCAACCCATTCGAGGAATTGTTCCGGTTGTAATTTTCCTTCAAAATTATGGACATCGATTTTAATCCCATGATCCCAGTTTCTTTGACGCCTATTTTGATTCCTAGGACCCTCATCTTCGCTCTCAGAAGACATGACATTAGTATTAACATTAGCTTGATTGACATTTAAATTCGCGATTGCTTCAGCCATAGTATTGATTTGTTGTTGCAAGTTATTTAATTGTTGTAAAAGTTGTTGCAAATCCCCTTGATTATTAGCCATCGATTGAAAAGCAAAGACTCACAAAAAGACAGATAACTTAAGACAAAAGACTACCCAAGCAAGGAACTTGCTCTGATACCAAATTGATGTAAACTAAGTAGAGAAGGCACAAAGAGAAATCCGACAAGAGAAACAAATCTGATTTTTATAAGAAACAACTATTTTTAGAAAAGACAATTTCCATCTTTCAAAACAAAACAAGACTATCAAAGAAAACAATATTTTAACAAAAAAAAACTATCCTCAGAACATCCTTCAAGAGGACTCCTCACATGTACCGATTGTAGGAATAATATTTAGATTAAGGTTTAGATATGCAAACCAAGGGTCCACCACTGCTAGGGGGGTATCCAATGTCCTTTCAACTTCTCCAAACAGCCACAACCTTGCTAAAACAGCCAACAAACAGCCCACGGCTTTTCCCAAACAGCCAACAAAAAACAGCCCACGACTTCACCAAAACAGCCAACAATCTCACCAATGGAACTAGAAGAAAGATACAGGTGGAGTGGAACTTGCGTAGAGAAGAAGGAGGTTAGAAGACCGAGAAGAAAGAGGAGAAGCTCGCAAGCTTTCCTAGAGGAGAAGGAGAATGGAAAAAGCTCTCAAGCTTTTTTCAAAGAAAACCCTCAGGTTTTATAAGCACTTAGCTCTCAAATATTCACCCTCATCCTTCACAAAATACTTCATATTTATAGGCCAAAGAGGGGGAGCATAACAGCCATAGATCCCAAGTTTCCAAGAGCCAAACTTCATTCCCGCTGAAGCCCAAGAGGCAGCAATAAAACAATCCAGAGAACAAAGCCATGGTTCAATCCAGAAACATCACAGCCGATGAACCAACACAGGAAACCAGGCGGCAGCAGCCAAAACAAAGCCACGGAACCAGCATGCCGAGGAATCAGCACAGGGAACCAGGCGGCTTCATAAAGCTCGGTCAACAGAGGGAATGCCAAGGCAGAAAAACAGCTCCCAAAGAGGCATGCCAAACCCGAAGCATCAGCAGCCGTGAGAGGCATAACCAGAGGAGAAAAAGGTCAGCTGCCACACAGTTTTTTAAGGGGAATGTGAAAGGACAAGTCCACTCACCAAATCTTTTTCCAACCTTAAATTTTATAGTAAGACATCAGCTCATAATGAGCTACTTCTCCACTTAGAAAATAATGAGCTTGACACAACTAAAGTTTAACTTCATAAGCTCAAACCAAATCAGCAAAAGATCACATGAAACCAGCAACCTTCAAAGGACAAATGGACCCCCCCAAGCCGGCAAACCCTGGAAAACAAAATCCAAACCTCTTCCTACCATGATCATTGGATTTACCACCATCATAGGATAGCATAAAATAAAAAAAATAGAAAATATAGTTCATAACAAAATTTAAACAGAAAAATCTAAATGCATCACGGAACCATGAGATCTTGATCGAGTTCATCATCATTCCCCCACCATTCGCTTTAAGTAGGAGGTGGTGAAATTTTTATCTTTAAATATTAAATGCTCAAATATCTAAATCATGCTGCTACTATATGCCAGATATTTTGTATATGTTTGATGACTAGCCTTAATCTAAAGTTCTCTCACTATCGGGAGGGGTAATTAACTATAGGGGCTTGCGCCTATATGAAACATGAACTCAGATCATAAAGTCCTCGCAAAATGAGGGCGAAATCTTTGGGTAGCGTCTTATTTAAAACCCAATATATGCCTTCTAAAAATTTGCCTTTGAACCTACTTGTTAAAACTCTCCTCGAGAAAGAAAGAAAGGGTATGCGGAGAGGCCGAGGCACAAATTTTCAAAGCCCACAAGATGTCATTTATATATTGTGCAAATGTGTTTGACCTAGATTTTATAGTAGACCAACATGATTTATAGGCTTTTTTAGGTTGATACCTGTTGGCTTTGAATGAGTGAATGTCATGAGGGAGGTGGAATGTACCATCTGAAGAAATGGAAAACATGCCTTTCTCATGGGTTCAGTGGAAAACCAATGACCACATATATTTGTCAGATGACGTGATTATGATGATTATTTAAAGATATAAGGCATATGGCTGAATCCTTCTTACATACACTGATTGGCTATACATTGTTTTCTTCAGCAATGAACAAACTTCTGCTGCTTCTCTTGATGCCATAAAGAACATTGCAAAATCTCCTGAAGGAATTGTAAGTATTCTACAGCAATCTGTTTCGTTTGTACTGTTCAACAATAATGCAAATTTCCATTATTTTACTTGATAGTAAAACTGCTTTCTTGCTATAGGATGTTATCTTTCCGTCTAGCCGTGATGAATCAATGCAACTGAAAAATATAGCAAGCAGCTGTTCTTCTATGGTATGTTTTGTTTTATCTGTTTTTTATACGGTAGAAGTTTCTGTTAAGGATTTCTATTACATGCAGTCCTCTTTTCTCTATTTTGTATCATTATTTTCAGCCACTTCTCTAATTTCTTAGAATGTTGTACTTGCTTCTGTGTAAATATTGTACATTCATCCAAGTTTTATCATGCTTTAATCTTCGCTCTTAAAATGCATAAATAATGTTTCAGGCCCGCATTCGTATTCTGGCTCTGATCAAGGAACTGTTCTCTCTTTCTGATGATATTGCATCTGTAATTTATGCTTCAAACCTGTTGGAGCTTTTTGAAGTTGAAATCAGTGGAAGAAATGATGCACTCAGCATTTTGAGTGCTTTGGAAATCTTATATGAGGTAAAATAAGATGAAGATGGCATGATATTTTTTATGTTTTTTTTTTCACTGGTTTAAATTTTTATGAAGTTGGGGGTTTTTGTGGTTATTTTGCATGTTTTGTCAATTTGGCTCTGTTCACTTTTGTTTAGGGGTTTACATAGTAGGCACATAATTGTCAGTATTATTCAATATTAATTCTTGATTTTGAGAATTTTAATGGCCATTTCAAGTGGTACGCATGGGTGCTAATCAGGCTGCCTAACATTGCTGAAGTGTTTAGCCTTCATAGATAATATTGTTTCTCATTGATTCCACTAATTTGTTATGTGCTCTTATGAATATTAATGTATTATGCTTGGTGTGGTGTTTTTACACTTTTTAATGCCCATGAAAGTGATGACTTATGATGTAATTAAAAGGAAAATTAGCCTCAAATACTAGATCTAAGGCAAAAATCACCTGTATGCTATAATTTGGATATGAATCTTTTGAAATGCATAGAACTTAAAGAACTTAAAACTTCACTTGAGATTAAGTCGACTCTAACCATGGTTTTACAATGTTGCTTGAAAATGACGATCAACTAAATATTGAATTTGTATACTAAGATCCATAAAGTGGCTTTACTCATCATTATTATTTTGAAAGTTGGTTTGCTTTTGGATAAGTTATAGAAGTTTATTTGAAAAACATAATTCTATGGTTGAATTTAAGATTGTTTATATTTTTATAGGTTGAAAATTTATTTTTTTTAGAGCTTACTGCATAAAATATCAAGACCACGCTCAAGCAAATTAATTGAAGAAATTTAATAAAAAGTTTGTATTTCTAATGTGCACTCAAAATAAATAACCTATCTGCTCTGCTTAAATTAAGATGTGAGCATATGCTTTATATGCTTAAAAGCGTTCTTTGTCTATATAATGGCAAGGGCGGTCTAAAATGGATTACCCAGAGTGGTGGGCCAGTTAGAAAAGAGTAGAAAAGAGGGGGAATGAATATCAGATCTTCTATATCTATCTCAGATGGAAATAAATGGATACCAGGTTACCTGCTTTGCGGGGGTGAATTTTGAAACTATATACAATATTAAGAGGAAAATCTTATTTGCTTCAAAGTGGATAGAGAGTAAATGAGAATCCATAAAAAATCAAATGTATTTGAACTTTCCAACGTTACATAACATTCTATGTTGAATTTAGATGGATGTGAAGTTCCTTCTTCAGCTTGCCTCAAGCTTTCATTTCATTTTAATGTTTGCCTTGCCTGCCCACTGTGTAGTGCACTCACCAAGCTTAAATACAATCATGTGAGTGGAAATTAGCTGCCCATTCTCTCTGTCAAGTACGTGAATTTATAAGTGGAGCTGGTCATTTTCTTTTGAATTTTGTATAGAAGAATATGATCTCCTAAAGGCTTTCTTCCTAATTCATCGGAGACCAGCTGATTTTTCATTAAACCACTCCTTGAAAGAAATAAACAACAAACTTTTTGTCAGCCCACTAATAATGTAAGTCAAGGGGAGTGCCCTAATAATTCAGGTACTTCACATACAGGTTCACTATAAAATAGATACCACTTACGGTTGCAGTCGAAAATCAGACAATATGATGGACATAACACAAATAAAAAGGATACCCACCCTGAACAAGAAGGAACAATATATATGCCAATAACAAGCCAGAAAAATAAAACATAATCTAATCAAAGAAAGGCATTTAGATACTAACGAGAACCTAAAGTTTGATGGGACAATGACACCTATAAGGGACAGGATTAATAATCAACCATGCAATAATACATAAGCCTTTTTGCAACAAACAAAATATAAATTATAGTTGTTGACCTCAATACTAGTGTTGTGATCGGGTTGACCGCACATGATTAGTTTCGAAAGTAAAAGAGCGCGATGTCGCACAAAACTTATCCAATGCACGTCAACCAAAATTCCAATTTGTCGAAATTGCATTTGTTAACGAAACGGATAGCACCAAGGCATCCGGGGACACAAAAATAACTAAGATTAACACTAATATTGGTCGGGGTTGTCGATGGAAAAAAATCACAATTTTTGCGCTCGCGAATTGAGGCAGTATCGACGAGCGTGACAATGATAATGCCGACGTGACGATCGAGTCAAGACAAGTAAATAAAAAAAGTTCATATCAATTTTATTGTTAAAATTAATTATGAATAGTAATTAAAAAAAAAAACAAATACCCTCATGTAAATCCCTCATGACCCAACAGTCCCTCTCTCCCTCGTGACATATCCTCACACGACCCAACTTACGTGACCCCCTCTCCTTCTCGGCTTCCGCTCTCTCTTGCGTAAACTAGCCGCCGCTAGCCGTCCAAGGTAACTTCTCCCCTTTCTCCTTTTACATCTTTTTCTTTCTTTCTCTTCCTTCCGTCCTCTTCCATTTTTTTTTTCTACATCATTTTCTCTTCTCCCTCTCCTCCTTTCCCACCATCTTCTTCTTTTATCTTCCTAAACCTAACCCTAATCCTAATTTTTCAATTTTTTTCTCCACATTCCTTAAATACTTATCATCTCTTCACAAAAAAGCTTCCTAAATATCTCCTACACCCTCCACACAAAAAAGCTCCATCATTCTTCACTCTCTCTAAACCTAAAGAGAGAAAATTTTCTCTATAGAAATAGAAAAAATTCATAATTTCTCTCTTCAAACATTTCCCTCTCCATCATTCTCCACATTTCCCTCACTAGAGAGAGAAAATTGTATCATTTCTTTCTCTCTCTAGTTTCATTCTCATAATCATCACCCCTACACCATTCCCACAAAAACCTAGCCCATCCTTCTTTTTCCACTCTCTTTCTCTCTCTAGAAAGAGAGAAAATACTCCTTTCTCTCTAGTCTCCATCCCATGAATAAAAAAAATTAATTAAACTAAAATCGTGCATCGGAGGTATTGTTATTATCGATATCACCTTAACTTAGTTGCCTTCACCGCCATGTACTTTGAGGTATAACCCTGACACTAATTTATTTTATGTGTTGCAATGCATGGAAATGAGTACCTGTGACATCCTTTCTTGACTAGCGTGAAAATTTGTATGCATGAAATTAAGTACTCATAAATGTCTTTCTTGGTTGGTGAGGAAATTTCTTTGCATGAAAATAAGTACTCGTGACCGCCTTTTTTAATAGGCATGAAAATTTGTTTACATGGAAATAAATATCCATGACAACCTTTTTTGACAGACAAAGAAATTTTTTTATATAGAAATAAGTACATGTGATGCTTTTCTTGGCATGCAGGATAATTTTTTATATATGAAAACTAAGCATCTATGATCATTTTTGGCACGGAGAAATGCTATGCTTTGTGAACAGGTACTTGAAGACCCGTGACTGGTTTTCTTGGCAGACAATTTTGGCCGCGATGTCACCTGACACATTACGTGATTGCTTTTCTTGGCAGGCGACAAGCCTAGCATAACCGCTGTAGTCCCCTACGCGGGGATGACGATTCTTCCTAAGGCGACGTCAACACTTCCTACACTATCACTTTATCCAAATTGAGCAAAATTGTGCCTCATTTGGGAAGTGGTACAAAAGAAGATGATATCATTCTTGCTGAATTCAAGAAGTCTTGCAAATTTTTAGTAAAAGGTAAGATGAAGGTGGAATATTCAGATTTTGATTGTGACTATGAGTCTACCTAGAATGTATCTTCTCAAGCAAAATATGTGACATGTCGAGCTCGAAAAGCACATTCATGGGTACATCTTTCCCTCCACAAGATTTTATAGAAATTATCCCTCATGAGATGCATAACGTCGAAGAACTCAAAACGTTTTACACACCTCCTTTAAATAAGAACATTAGGCCAGAGAGTTTATTCTACAAGCTTGACAAGCCAATCAAAATTCTCTTCTTGACATTCTCCAGTTTTGTGTAATAGGGTTGCATCGGGGTGTGCTAGGTCTTCTCGCCTACTAAGAAAGACAATCACAGTAGATGTTAGGTCACCACGATCAAAATTTTCAATACCTACCTCTCCAAAAGACAGTCACGGGTCTTCAAGTATTTTTTTATAAGCATAGCATTTTCTTGCCTGCCAAGAAAGACGATCGTGGGTATATAGTTTTTCATATATAACAAATTTCTCCGCTTGCTAAGAAAGGCAGTCATAAGTATTTTTTTTCATGCAAACAAATTTCTCCGTCTGCCAAGAAAGGTGGTTACTGATATTTATTTTCATATAAGCAAATTCCCCCGCCTATTAAGAAAGGAGGTTACGGATACTTGTTTTCATGCAAATAAATTTTCTGTCTGCTAAGAAAGGCGATCATGGGTACTTAATTTCATGCAAACAAAATTTTTTCGCTTGCCAAGGAACAAGGTCATGGGTACTTATTTTTATGCATTGACCTCAAGATGTGCGGTGACGATGGCAAGACGACAATGATGATGATGATGATACCTGCGACGCACGAATAAATTTAATTTAATTAATTTTAGTTTTATTTAATTATTTATGGGATGGAGGCTAGAGACAAAAAGAGAGGATTTTCTCTCTTTCTAGAGAGAGAAAAAGAGTGGAAAGAGAGATATAGGTTATGTTTTGGTGGGAATGTTGTAGGAGGGTGATGATTGTGGGGAGAATTATGTTAGCGAGAGAAAATATCTCTTTCTCCAATTTTAGAGAGAGAAATTTTGGATGGAATTTTTTTATCTCTAGGTAGAGATAAAGAGGGAATGAGGGTGAGGAGATATTTGAGGCAGGGGAAATATTTGAAGAGAGAAATTATGAATTTTCCCTCTTTAAGCCTAGAAAGAGAAAGTAAGAATGATGAGGTCTTTTGGTTTGGAGGGTGTAACAAGTGTTTATGAAGCTTTTTGGTGAAGAGATGATAGGGATTTGAGTAAAAATTAAAAAAAAAAACAATTAGGGTTAGGGTTATGCTATGTTGCACTGATGCGGATACGACGACATAGATACGACACGATACGGATACAGGATACGTTGATTCTTAAAAATACTGGATACAAGTATGGCCCGAACACAACATTATAATTTATAAATCATACATAAAAATTATGAAAACAATCAAAGCATAATCTTTGAAATGATAAAAAAATGAAAGCAACATCATTTGTAGCATTGTAGCTTATAACATCAAAATAAAAGTAAGCATTGAGTCAAGGGAAGAGTTAAAACTCATTGTCTAATAAGAATTTTGTAGCATGATTCCACTAATTATGTTGTTGCATGATTTGGTGGCATGTTTACTGAATAACATATGAGAGTTAAACTTTTTTTTTTTCTATTTAAGAAGACATACAAACCATAATAACATCAAAGCATTAGAAATGCAAAATAATTTAATGACATGATATCATATTTTCTGGTAAACTAACATTAATGTAAATGGCTTGCTGGTTTGAAAATGAGAGAACCTTGTTCGCAATCGCGGAAATAAATTTGACGCGTCTTTTTTTCGTCTTTCAGCAAAAAAACGTGTCCTTTTGAAATTAAATAATATTTTAATTGGATACGGCTTTGACATATCGGTGCCATATCGGACGCGTATCTGTGTCCGACACCTATACGATACAACACGTCTTTATAAATAGGTGTATCAGTGCAACATAGGGGTTAGGGGTTTAGGAAGATGGAGGAAGAAGATTAGGGGGGGGGGAGGAGGAGCGGAGGAGGAATATAAAAGAGGGAGGAAGATGAAGAAAGAAAGAAAGAAAGAAGAAGAAGAAGAAGAAGAAGAAAGGGGAGGAATTACCTTGGATGGCTGGCGGCGGTGGAAAGGGGCCGGTGATGGTTGGTTCACACAAGATAGCGGGAGCCGAGAGGGAGAGGGGGTTGTGTGTGGATATGGTGTGAGGGAGAGAGAGAGGGATGATTGGGTTATGAGGAATTTAAGTGAGGGTATTTTATTTATTTTTTTAAATTATTATTTGTAATTAATTTTAAATATCAAATTGATAATAAATTTTTTTATTAATCGCACCTCGACTCGATTGTCATGTCGTCACGCTCGTCGATATTGCCTCGATTCGCGCACGTAGAGTTATGATTTTTGCTGATCAACAATCCGACCAATATGGTATCGATCTTAGATGTTTTTGTTGCCCTGGATGCCTTGACACCATCCATTTCGTAAATGAGGACATTTAGACGATTTGGAATTTTGGTCGACACACATCGGGTGAGCGTCGGGCAGCGATGCGTTCTTTCGCTTTTGAAACTCATCATGCGCGGTCGACCCGACACTTGTATTGAGGTTAACAATAATTGAGCTACTTGCCTTATATAACCCAGTTGTATTTGCAAACTTGACTGCTAGTTTCAAGGTTTGGCTTCTGATGCATTCAGGGCTTTAATTTTGAGTCCATCATTTCTTGCTCATCAATCCTTTTGCTATATCACATAGATTTTCATGTCCTAAAGCTATGAATGAAAAAAGAAAAAAAGATTATTTCCTGTAAATTAAGGATTAGAAATATGTAATATATATATATATTACTGTGGACCTCCGAAAGGACATCGCGCAAACGAGCCAATTGAAAGGTACAGATTGGATCGTGCATACGACTAACCATTGATGATAGCGACTCTCATCGATCACAGTCACGGGTTTCCCCCACCCGATACAACAGTTCGAATGGGGTTTAGTAGATGTGGGGCTAAGTTTCCCACGGGCGCAAGCTCCCGTGGTTAATTATATCTGAGGCCAGAGTCCGAAAAAACTCTCGATTAAAGATCATACATTATCCTTCCCAAAAATGAGATTAGCACGAGGATGCAGACTAAGAAGTCCTATTCAAAAAGGAGGAAAGGTCCTAAGGGGCGAGTAATTATTCCGTCAGGTTATCGAATGCATTCGGAAACCAATAACAAAATGCCACGTCACTAAAGTGCTCGATACTGTGCTCGGTACAGCGCGCTCGGTACACTCGGTATTGCTCGATATTTTTACCGGATGTAATAATTTTTCCCAAGGGGCTAAGTTAACATGTATGGTTCATACCAGCATTCGGAAGCTCTAGGGTACTAAAAGGAAACTGGGGAAAAGAAGGTCAAGCAATCAACACATACGGGAGAGAAAAGATGGAGGTGGCGTCATCCTCTGATGCAAATAAGTAGGATTTATAGTCCTTGAAAGGAAGGGATCTACCTATTATTTAACGCATACTACAAGACCGAATGTAGTAGCCTTGAATCCTAAATCTAGATTGGGCTTAGTGTTCTACACAACACTAAGACCCGTGTCCTAGCTAATGCAGTGCAAAGATCTGGACTTATCCTGACCTGGATTGGGGAGCCAGCTAACCACCTAGTCGCTTAAAATTATGCTATCATGTCAGTTATAAAAGATGGGTGGGTGATGCAGTTCTTTGAAAATATGACCGACATCTAGAGGGTTTCTTAATTGGTCCTGGACTTATGTGGGGTGAATGCTCCTAACTAACGTAATTAAATTTTAATTAGTTAGTTTCTAATGCAATGCATGCTAGTTGAGGCTTCCAAATCATGTATGCTATAGATTTTTATAACAGGCTTATAGAAAATAAATTTTTAGAAAAAACTAGGCATCCCTAGGTCCGGCACTTCATCCTCATAGGCCAGATTATCTGGACTATAACCGCAGGTAGGAAGGTGTCTTATTAGAAGGAGAGAGAGATGCAGCATTATGCATGCGACAATTCTCTAGATTCGTTAAGTTTCTAAATTATTTAAACCTTAAATATTAAATTTTAATTATGAGTAGAAATTTTTTTATAGTCCTTAAAAGTGCCTAACGCAATCTAGGTTAAAATAAAATCGGCATGCAAGAAAAGAAACCTAGGAAAAGTAGGCAATTTCTACTGTGCAATCAATGTAAACACATCAATATAAACCAATAAAATCAAGTAAATGTCCATAGGCCAACTGCCATTTAATTACAACCCAGGGTATGCAGAAAATAAAGTGGCCGGGCACCACTGCCAATTACCCGAATTTCTAAGCCTATGACAGACGCAAATGACTTTAAGTGAGATATTTGTTTTCAAGTCTTCAATCTTCTTCTCCTTGACTCCTTGGAACTCTCCTCCTTAGACTCCTTGGATCTTTCCTCCTTGGACTCCTTAGATCTTTCCTCCTTGGACTCCTTGGATTCGTCGTGGCTTGAATATCCAAACGAAGAGACACTTCCCCCTTGGTAGGGGGTATTGCCTTTTCTCTTTAGATATCTAAAGCCATCCAACTCGATCTTCCAAATGGAAGAAGACTCTCCCCTATGAGGATGCCTTCTTCTTTTGGAATTCGAGTTGGATAAAAATATCCCAACTCAAACGTCAATTTCACAACTCTTAACAAATATTACAATTAATTACATCAAATAGAAAGCAGTAAATCTAAGGTCCCTGTATGGTTATCCTAAAAATCCCAAGCAGATATAATCTCAAGCAGTTATATAAAAATAAAAGCAATCCATTGAAGCTGTGTCAAGCCATGCTCTTAATCATGAGGGCTAAGCAGCTCTGAAGCACCTATAGCAATTATTATTAAATGAATTAGCCCTCATTTTATTAGGGGGGCTGAGCAAGCACATGCACAAAACAATGTCAGAAATCATGACAGTGCCCCCCTTTTATTAGCATGAGCATAGCCACCTGCAAGAAGAACATGATATATATATATATATATATATGTCGCTCATAACCTAGGGGTAGATCTAGCGCTCATCACATCATATCCAGAGTGCACGAAAAGTAAGCAAACACACCAATCAATTTCAAACAGCATGCAATAAAAATCACAGAAAGCTCCGGCACACAGCAGAAAAAGAAACACCAGCCTAGCCTAAGTCTAGAAGTGGTGCCCTAACAAACAATTCTATGTGTGTGTATGACTGGTGTGGCTTGGATATGTCCTAATCTGGGTAGTTAGTTAAAGTTACCTTTAGTTCAGATTTGTTATTGGCCAGAAAAGGAAAATTTTAATTAAAGTTTAAATTTTAATGAATAAGGATCCATTTTAGTTAATTTTGTTTGTCGATTAGTTTTAAAGACTTAGGGTAATGATATTTGAAGTTAAAATTGTATTAGCCAATTTTAGAAAGTCTTGAGTCCTCCTAGGTACTAGGTTGGGGAGTTCAAATAGTCACTTTGGAAAATAGGCTAGGTTTGGGTCTCCTAATATTTTAGATAAATACTAGACCTTAAGAGGAGTAGTTAACTGGGTAGTACACTGGATTTGGAGTTTTCTTGGCAAAGTTATGAATTTTCTAAGTTTCGGGCCTTAGACTATAAGCTAGGGTTGACCAAAAAGTTGACTTTCTAATTTAGGTTATTTTCTGGAATCGTAATATTTTTAATAAATATTAGACCCTGATAGGAGTTTAATGCAAGTGAGTTTGCCTAATTTGGAATTTTTTACAATTAGTTATGAATTTTCTAAGGATCGGGTATTTAAAGGAATTATCTAAATTATTTAATAAAGGGCTGATTTTATGGTTTTGATCAAAACCAGCTTCAAACTGATTGGAATCACCCCCAAAGGTCAGAAATGACATAAGGAGGTGTTCCCAAGTGTTTGAGAAAAATTTGGGATTTTTAATAGTTTTTAATGATTTATTAGGGGCAAAACGGTAATTTTCACCTAAGGTTAAATTAAGGGTCAAACTAAAGTCAAACTAAGGAGCCCTATTTATCTAAGGTTGGGGATTAGATTCTGAGCAAATCAAGCTATGGTATGTAATTTTCTGACCTAAAATGGATTTATTGTAATTTTTAGAAGGTCTCGGGGCCCTATTTAACAAGTAAATTAGGATTGATTAATTAAGGGGTCTAAAAGCTCTTAAAAATTTCTAGAAAATTCTGGAAGGTTTATGATGTCACTAAGTTTAATTGTTGAACTTTTCATGTCAAATCAGTGATCTATCCTAGCTCCTAGAAAATTTTTAAGTTTGCTAGACGGGTCCTTAATTGTTGTCCTTAGGGTGTCACTACGTTATATGGGTTTAAATTGAAGTTCACACTAACCCTCAAGGTAATAAACTAATAAATGCATGGTAACACACAAAAACAGTAAACACACCATGTCCTTAGATCTAGGAGAGCCTAAACTAATTGGTGGTGCATCCTACGCATGCAAGGTACAGTAAAAAGATAGTAAGTTCACTTAATGAAGGGATTAGTGAATGATTGAGACCCAATCACCCACTAATCTACTCCCCCATGATTGCTCTTCATGCACATAACCATATGTTTAAAATTTCATTAAGTAGATCCCTCAATATTAAAGTAATTTAAAAGTATATAGTTTAAAAAGGGTTAAAAATACATATACATATATATATATATATATATATATAATATAATTAAATATAGCTCATTTCATATGTGTATGAGGGATCCACTGACCACCCAAGTGAGGTTTCAAAAGTAGTTTGAAAATAGTTTTTAATTTAAAAAATAATTAGGATATTAATTATTAAATAATAGCAAAATAGTCAAATAGGGGTAAAAGACAAAAATCTGTCAGTACAGTCAAAATCAGTTTCTGAAAATAAATTTAAAATAAAATTCATATTTTTCTGAAAAGAACGAGTGGTCGTACACCGAAATCCGATTTAAAATGAAAAAGATACGATTTTTTGAAGTTTTAAAATAATTAATGGATTTGGAAATAATTTAATATAATAAATAATTATTAAAAATAGACTAAAATAATATTTTAAGGCTTCTGGAATTATGAAATAAATATGAAGATATAATAATAATAATTAATTAAAATATTGATGCAATAAAAAATTGGGAGAGGGACCCAAATTTTTTATCACAAAAAATTAGACCTTACTAGGAAATAGAACATTACAAAACTTATAATAATTAGACAAATTAAACAAAACAAAACACAACTTTAATATTATAAAATGACTTACAAATAAGGACTCTTACAAACTTTGACGCTTACAAACGACTCTTACAAATGACTCTTACAAGACACCTAAAGTTGCTTTCCAAGAGAAGAAGGATACAATGGAATGGCACTTGCGGATAGAAGAAAGAGGTTAGAAGCCAAGACGAAGGAGGAGGAGAAGCTCGCAAGCTTTCCTAGAGGAGAAGGAGAATGGAACAAGCTCGCAAGCTTTTCCACGAACAAACCCGCAGGTTTTGACTTCCAAAAATCACTTACATTACCTTTTTTTTCCATCACAAAACATCCCATATATATAGGCAATAGAGGGGAAACTTAACAGCCCAAAAACCCTTCAAATCCCCATATAAAAATAATATAAATGAAAGGCCAAAAGTCACCTTGCTGAAATCCCAAGAGTCACAGCATTTCTCAAGGAGGAGGCCACGGTTCCAATCAGCCAAGCACAGAAAACCAGGAGCCAAAAATCGGGACCAGCCAAAGTCATTCCACGGGAGAAAAGGGGGAAGTCACGGCAGTAAAGGGGCAGAGAACCGAGGGGGCACAGCAGGCAACAGCAAGCCGTGGAAGAGGAATCCAGAGAAAAACTGCAGCAGCCCCAATTCAAATAGAATAGGAAAGAACAAGTTCCACCTACCAAAACTTGCTCCCAAACATTAATTTTATAACTAAACATTAGCTCATAATGAGCTACACTTCTACTAGATATTAATGAGCTTGCACCAACTAAAAATTCAACAACAAAAGCTCCAATCGAAAATAGCCAAGGCCCATATGAAACCAACAAGCAGCCCAAAAGACAAGATGGAAGATGAAAGGACAAGATAATGAAGAAAAGGAGAGGGGGAAGATGAAAAGACACAAGGCAAGAAATTACAAGAAAAACTCAACTTGTGTTGACCCCTCCCTTGTCTACATCAAATATTAGAGATTTAAATTAATTTATTAATTAAATATCATTAAAAGGTAATTAAAAATAACTAATTATAACAAATAGTAATAAATAATTAAAATAAACTTAGAATAGTCAAATAGTAATTATAATAATAAGAATAACCATAAAACAGTAATTAAACTATTAAAATAATAATTATTATAAATATTAAAATAATTATGATAATGAATTAGTGATAGTTTTAAAATTAAACATTTTTTTACAAGAAAAATACTAATAATATTAATAAATAATCATAATAAATCCTAAACAACAACAAATAATTTAAAACATAATAGTTATTATAAATATAATTAAAATAATGATATACTAATAATTATTATTAAAAATAACAATTAAATAATGATAATAAAAATGTGTTTTTACTATTTTTTATATATTTTAAAATATACATATTATTTTTAATAACAAATAATTTTAAATTAATGTGGTCGCGAATACGAGCAATTTAAGGTATTACACGTATTTTTTGGCTTAATATTCAATTTATTATGATTTTCTAAAAGAAAATAGCTTTAAAAAGATTTAAAATAAAAAGAAAACCCAGAAAAACCCTCGGCGCAACACTTGACGCGATGAGATTGGACCCACGGTCTGCGGCCAATCATTATCGGTGGCGCAATGATTGAGCCGCCAGATAATGATTGCCGCAATCATGCGACAATCATCGCGTGGTTCACTCATTTACGTCGGCAAGAAGCGGAGCCATCCGATCGGCGTTTGATCCAGATGGGCGGCCCAGATCTCGGCGGACCGAGATCCAATCCTCCAGGTAGCTCGTGCGGTCGGATCAAATGGCGGTGCTACTCGATCTAGACCGTTGATCCACGGATGAACGGTCTAGTACGCACCCAGGTCGGGCGGACAGACTCCGGAACCCTAGTTCCATTTTTTGCTTCATTCTCTCGATCCAGGCGACGAAACTTCACCAAATTTTAAACGTAAGTCCTATACATGAACAGAAATTATGGGGAACCATCTGTTTGACTTAGAAAGTGCTTTTCGAAAAGGTGTTTAGATCCATGTGATGTGAGCTATTATAAGGGTTTTTAAGTGATTTTATCGTTGGATCTTCGAATCTTTGACACGGTTGCACTTGTAGATTGTCCTCGTATATTTCCTCTCTTGAATCCTCGATCAAACGGACTATGGATCAGTTGGATCAAGCCTTGGACGAACAAAGTCAAATCTCGCCTGGATCTTGCTGCCGGTGATCTTAGCCGCTCATGTTTGGCTTGGGAGAGGTGGAAGGAGTTGGAAGGAGTTCTCAAACAAAGTTTCTCGGGACGAGAAGGGCTAGGCTGAGAGCAATGCGAAAAAGATCCTAAAATAGACTTAATTTTTGATATTTAAAGCTCCTAAACCTAAGGTGGACGGCCTAGATCTAATCCTCAGCTAATTGGGAGGGAAATCAAATAGATTAAGCCGTGGTTTTGAATTCAAATTGATGGGGAGGCTTTAAATGCAATTAAAAGGGATTAAATAGGCCTTAAATGGGTTAAATAGGTTAATTCGACCCATTAAGAGCTTAGTTTGACCAAGTCAGAGTTTGACTTGATCAAACCACTCACATGGGTCAAAGAGAAAGGGTGATTGAGTCATGGAAAGGTTTAGATGCTTTTGAAATTGATTTAGGCTCTAAAGGGCCTAATGGGTCAACCTGGGTTGACTTGGTCAACCAGGTTGACCCAGGACTCAGGTCTGAGCTCAACAAAGTCAGTCTGACCATTTGAGTCCAGTGGAGTGGGGAATTGGGCTTGAGAAGCCCTGAAATTGGTTTGAAACCAATCAGAAGGGAATCAGGGTCAATTTGGGTCAACCCTGGTTGACCTGGTTAATCAGGTTGACCCAGGACCTGGGTCTGGGCTCAACAGACTCAGTTTGACCTACTGAATTGATTGGGAGTGGCCTTGGGCTATGGCTTGGTCAATTTGATCAAGTCAACCTTCCAGACCCAAGGATTTGACAAAATCGAGGTCAACAATTACATGTTTCTATTACATATATATGTACATATATATATATATATATATATATATATATATATATATATATATATATATATATATATATATATGAAAACATCACAACTAATTACCTGACAGTTACAATGCCAAGCTTATTTTTTAATCTATTTACCATGCATACTTAGGACTTTTAGCATATATGTGGCGTGTTCAAGCCAATATTTGGACTTTTGTGTTTAAAGAATGTGAGCTTGATTTGGGTGAAGCAAATACAGTCAATTATCAGGATAGGGATATGTAGTTTTGAACTACAAATTGAAAAAGCTCTTTGAACTTTTTGTGTTCAAATAGAGGGGGTCCTTTTTCTTAATTTGGGCTAGGAAAATGAAGGAGATCACCTATTGATTTTGGCTCAATAAGTGGGTCGATAGAATTTAGGATTTGGTCCTAAGAGTCTCTATTGTTCTCTTAAACCCTTTAGAGGTCATTTGGGAACCTTTATGTGAGTTCAAGAAGGCACTAAGCAAAGGGGAGATGATCCAACACATGACATTTGGGCCAGTTAGGAGGAGTTTCTGTTATAGAATGAAAGGATGATTTGTAACTTTGGGATTATAAATCATAAGGGTTCTGTGAGTTTTTTTGTATTCAAAGAGGGATTCTCGTTCACCAAATTTGAGTTAAGTGAATGAAATGGGCTAGGATTTGGGTTCTAAAATGATCAACTAGACTTAGGGTTTGGTCCTAAGAATTTTTAATGCTCTCTTGAGCTCCTTAGAGATCATTTGTAAATTTCTAGAAGTGTCTACAAACGACACTGTGCAAGGGGAGCGAGGTATGTTGAATCATGCTGAATTTGGTTCAACTTGAGCCAAACCTAATCCTAAGACCTGTCTAAGGGTGGGATATCTCCTAAGGAGTCCTAGGAATCTTGCAACAGGATGCTTGAAGTTTTAAGGAGCTTCAAGGCACCGTGCATAATGAAAAGGAGCTTTTAATTATTTTAGAATATTAAAATTAGAATAATTTTTATTTTAGGGGAAATCTAGAATCACTTTTGGCATGATATAATAAGAGCCCTAAAAGTATGCAAAGTTAATTTGCATCTTTTAGGAATTTTAGGGATTTAGAGCAATCTCTTTTTTTTATTGATTTTTCAAAGTTTTGAATATGAACCATGGTGAGACTTGCAACACAGACCTTAGGAGGTCAATGAGGAGTCTCACAATAATTTAGTGCTTTCTAAATTGATTAAATTCATCTTCAATCACTTGCAAAATTTATAAAAGAATAATAATCGATTGTTCTAAATTTCTAAAATTTCTAAAAAAATTGTGAATCATCTTCACACGCTTCTAGGGTTCTTAGAACACGTTAATTATCTTATAATTCCCTCAAGCCATAAAGATGATCATTCCTATTTAAATAAATTCAAAACATTCTTAAAAATAGGAATATTTAGAAGCCCTCTTTCTTTTCATGCATGATGCTTTGGAGCTCTCCAAAGATTTAAGCACCTCAATGTGCGATCCCTAGGATCCCTTATGAGCTAGCACATCTTTAGATAAGACTTAGAGTCATAAACTCCCCACCTTTGCCTGAAACTTTCCTGAACTCACATAAAGGTTTCCAACTAACCACTAAATTGTTCAAGAGAGAACTAGGGATTTTTAGGAACACACCTTAAATCCCGTTGGTCCAATTATTGAGCCAAAGTCAGTAAATGATTCCACCTTAAGCATAGGATCCCAATTTTAACCTCCCACATTTACTTAACCCATATTGAACAAATGAATCTCTATCCTTGAATACAAAATTTCAAGGATCCCTTCTTGATTTGTAGCCCCAATGTTATAAATCGTTCCTTATTTCTATGGATCAAAAAGTCAAAAGATCCCTCAACCGCCTTAGCATCAAAACTATTTGTTACACTTTATATTACTTAGCGTCGAAGGCATAAGAAATTCTGCAAAACATAGCCTCAAAGCTATAAGAGCTTAAATCCCATATTTCTCAGCCTAAAAGCTATAAGAGCTGATCTGTTCTTTGGCCTCAAGGCTGAGGCTCACATATGACCCAATCAAGTAGATGATCTTTTCATCTATACCTAAACTCTAGATGCCCCATCACTTAGCTAAAATAGGTGATTTCATTCTTCATAACATTAAAATTTAGGCTTCTAGGTCTCTTTAGAAGCCTCCTTGAAATTCATCACGTCAAATTACATGAATTTCACTAAGTCTTGACTTAAACCCTTAGGAAAGTTTACTTTACCCTATTAAGCAAACACACCTCTTTTATTCAAACATTTGGAGAATTCACTAAACTTCATAAAATATATTTATGTTTCTTATGATGCAAAGGTGTATCATTCCTTTTTTGTTTCTTTTTTTATTCCTTGGTTGTAATAATAAAAGGCCTATATTATTATTCTATGGTTTAAATTTATGTATATAATTCATTGTTTATTAAGTGCATATTAGAAATATTTGTTTTTTTCTTAAATTTCTTTTCTTGCTTTTTTGGGGGTGGCCTGGATGTTTTTTTGAGGTAAGCTCTTAGGAAATGTAAGAGTTCTACTAATTAAAGTGTAATCAATCTAAAATTAACGATATGATAATTTTTTTCCAATAAAATTTTGTGACTTGTCCAAAATAAATCAAGCTTTTAAAATTCAAAATGAATATCATATCATAACCCAGTGTGTCACATATAAATAGAAGCCCTCACATTAAGAGTTAGATAATAAAATTGTATTATGAGTTAGGATTTGCATACTCGTATGGTAGCTAAGTTGTAAACCCCATCCTTTGAATTGAAACAACCTCACTTATTTTGCATATGTATTGAGACCAAACATGTATGATTTTAAAGCGCTTAGGTGGATTAGCTGGCTATTCTTATTAAGTAGGATTTTAACTCTAGAGATTTTAAGTCCAGTGTCGGGTTGACTTAACTGTAGGTAGGGTTTTAAGTTTGAAAGTCCCTAGCATTTTGATACATTTAGGTTAAGAGTTATTAATTGTTGGTGGTTCTCATCTTGGGGTTTGAGGCCAATATTCTTTTCCGATGTATCGTAAGCCCTCATTTTTCTGGCCATTTCCTCAAACTTGTGTTGTTGATATAAGCCCCAATCATCTAATTAAATTAAATTTTTTAATCTAAATCTAATTTTAAAATGTAATATCCAACATAAGATAGTTTTGAGTGTCTCTCATAAAGTCAGAATCAAGTATTCTTACGTTTCCTCTTTTAACTTTCATTAAAAGACATTGATTTTTAAGTTGATCTAATCATCTTAAAATTCTCAAAAGTCAAATTTTTTATAAAATGTTTTTGAAAATCATGTAAAATGTTAGTCAATGTTTTAATGAAATGATGTAAATTGCTATTTTAATCAAAAGTTTTTTCAAGGGACAAATTCTTGGGATTTAATTAATCATAGGGGGTTGTCCATATGGGGAACCTGTACCCCAGAATATAATAAATCATATTCAATCAAACATATTGATTAGGTGAAAAATCTCTGATAAAATTTTAAAAAATGCGAATTTTGTTAACAAGTCTATAGTGAAATAATATTTTTATCCTTCGTAATAATATATTATCTTTAATCACAAAATATTTCAAGCCATTAAGAATTGCAAAAATTCCATCGATAGTGTTGGTTGATTGAGAATGTTACATTTACAGAAAAAGAGATTCAACTTAAAATAGGTGAGAACTGTTTTATTTATATGTTTAAGATGGAAATTATTTTAGTAGCTCATCGGTTAGAGTTCGGATGTTTATTTTAGTTGAGTGCTTGGTGTTGTTCAAAGAATTTGTGAAATCTGTCATACTCTGTTTTCGCTTCATTAGTTCGATTGTCCGGACCGGGTCGTGACAAAGGGTGATGTAGAATGCCGGCTTTGCTACGGAGAGGATCTCCTCTCCAAAATCTGAAATTGTTCCTTGCAAAAACTGAAAGAAATCTGGATTTATTCCGGCTCACAAAATCGGAAAATTTCCTTCAGATTTTTGTTCCAAAACCTGAGAAAATTCTCAGGTTTCAACCTCCCTCTCATGCAGGACAAGAATTTAAATAAAACAACCTGAGAGAATTCAACTTTGTGAAGAGGAAAGCTGAGAGGAAAATTCTGGAATTAATTCCAAAGAAAAAAAAAACTGTGAGCTGGGAAAGAATTAAATGAGTTCCTAATCCTGAAATCAGCTTTTATGAAAGAATTAGGGATGTGAAGTACTTTCCACGTGAGGGAGAGGGGCCGGCTGAATTGTGGAGAGGAGATTAAGGGATTGATTGGAGGGTTAAATGGGGAATTAATTAGGTAGGAGAGAGATAGGGAAAAGAATGAAGTGTGGAATCTGAAATCACGCTCAGATTTTACCTATAAGAGGGTTAGGGAAATTTGAAAACAGAGGAGGTTGGGAGGGAAAAAGGATAAGTGTTTTAATTAATTGGATCCTAAATTGGATTCCAATTAATGGGGTTGGAGAGAGAAAGGCAAGGGGAGGAGGGGCAACGGCTTGATGAGGTGGAGGGGATTTAATGAGAGCAAATCAGGATTCCTGATTTATGGTTTTAGATTTAGGAAAGATTTAATTTAAATCCTCTTGAATTTAAATTCAAAATAGATCTAAATCAAATACTTTCCTAAAATAGATGAACTCATTTAGGAAATATTTTGAATTCAAATTTGAATGAATTTGAATTTCAAATTATTTCCAATTGATCCCAACCTAAATTAGAAAACAAAATAAGAGAATCAAAGAGAGTGGGGGCCGGCGGCCAAGAGGGTGGGATCGGGTGAAGGTGAATCCGGTGGCGAAACGAAGATAGGGAGGAGGAAGAAGATGAAGATAACGACGAAGAGCAATAAGAAGGAACAAAAGCAAATAAACAAAATATCAAAGATATAACCGCGAGCCCGGACACATCCTGCGGCTGACGGGTACTACGTTGCCCTTCTCCAAGGGACTTCACACCACGAGCCCGGACCCATCCTGCGGCTGGTGGAAACTCCAAATCCCTCCCATAGGGATTTCACTAACGTTCTTCCCAAAGAACCCAAGTGCAAAACACAAATTTTTTTTTTTATTAATAATCCATCATATTACAATAGCTAAAGGCCCTATATATAGGCCACAACATAAAAAAATTACAAAATTGCCCCTTGGGTCACAACACTCAAGTAAATTAACCTAGGGGTAAAATAGGAAATAACATAAAATATAAACTAAAATGCAGAAAATAATTCATAAATGACAACTTAAATTAGAGCCGTCGATTTACGACGCCTCCTATGATAGATGCGCCAAATCTTCGTGCCGATGTCCGCATCAAAGGGGCTTGGCAATTTGAGGAAATTTTGGGATATAAGATTGCCTACAATGATGATCAACTCTCCTAAAAGCTGAAGTTTGAAGGTTTCAGGCTATGATCATCTTTATATTGTAGCAGAATAGCATGGATTCCCAATTCATGGAGTGGGCTTCAGAAGATTTAGTGTATTGTTTAATGACACATCAAAGAAATCTGCAACGTAGGTTGAAGCTGATTTAAGATGTGATCATTTTGCATTACACATTTAGGCATCATATTAGAATGGCTTGATTGGCGTACTTTGGCTTAGCTTTGGTGTGATTTTATGCTGACTCTGTGCCTCTCTAGCGTACCAGTAGGGGATATCATCTATTTTTAATGCATTGTTTTGGCAGTTAAGTTTACTTTAATAAATTCAAACATGTTTTTGGCATTGCAGTTGGCAGAATCTCCACATGGTACAAAGTTCTTATTGAAGACGTCATTACTACAGCTTCTAACTGATATGATCAGGTATTCATCATATAGGTTGTTCCAGCAACGGACTAACCAGTACCATTCCTGATCAATTCACTCAGTTTTTATGAACTTTTTATTCTGACAGCAATGATACAGTAGATTCTATATTGAGATCAAGAGCAATGCTCATAGGTGGAAGGCTTCTGTCTTCAACGGATGCTTACAAAACTATTGATCAATCACGTAAGATGTATAGCCTTCCACTAATTATTTTTTTTATTGAAGAACATGTGTAGGGTTAGTTATGCTGTCAGTAATAATGTTTCCTTTTTTATCATTATTTTTGTATCAACAGTCAGGATGCAGTGCTCATTTGACTGTACGGCAGACTAATATTCCAATTTAACAATGTGATGTGGGTGCTCTACATTTCTCTAGTAGTTTTGTTCAATGGATCAAAAATAAAAATGAGTTTGTGATGCATGATGTTTGAGGGTCTAGGATTTCTAATTCAATTAGGATGATGCAATACATGTAGACCACATGAAGGAATTGGAATTCGCTGACCAAATGTCACTACATACTTAAATGTTTTGCTTTCTTTAGAACAAAATGATAATGCAACTTCGTTTAAATTGAAAGAAGTCAATTTTAAATTTAAACCACAAACATCAATGAGCAGTCAAATTTTTGCAATTATTAAATTGAAGTTGTAGCAAATTTGACAAAAAATTGGAATTTGCAACACAATATTTAAGAAGAAAAATAGATGTTAATTTCCTAAAAGTTAACTTTCGAACTTGCATTATACTCAAAGAAATTTCCCTTACAACAAACACAAATTTGAAAATTGGAATATGAGATTTTATTGACAAAATAAATGAATGAATCTATGGCTAAAGTATTTACCGTTCTCTATTTGTGAAAATTGTAATTGCATGGATCGATGCAAACTGATAGCAAACATACCAAGTCCAAATACGTCACAATAGCAAACCCAAAAATACCTCAAATGATATAGGAATGCAACACTTTAATGTAATCGATCACTACAATAGGTAATTTTGTGTAGCTGAAACAAGTGAGGCACCTAATCCACCTGACTTCATAGCGCATGAAGGAATAGGATAAGCACAGGTACTAGCTGACCCATGAACCTTCAAATTTTGAAACTAGTAAACTCACTGAACCAAAGAAAATACATCTCAACTCATAACATCACCAAGCATAACAGAAATAGAAGCGTCAAGGCAGCAACAATAGAAAGCATAGTTCAATAAATAATGGTTGACTTAAGTCAGCATTCATTGGGAAGATTACCAAAATTGGAGCTTCAACATAATACTAAAATTTCAACCTTGAAACAAAAATAGTTGTGAATTGAATCAAATTAGGGATTAAAAATAATATGGATTTTATTTTATTCTCGCAGGCACATCATCACATATATGTTACTTGAAGTCTAAAGGTTTTCGTTTGATTAGATAAAAAATGGAATATATGGAGTATAATTTTAGTAATAATAGATCTAGTTGGGAGATTGTGACTTTGGACGATCAAGTCATTAATAAGAGTACAAATTTTAGATATCTTGGGTCTATTGTTCAGAGTGATGGTGAAATAGATGGGGATATTATTAGTATTATCCAAGTTGGATGGTTGAAGAGGAGGAATGCATTGGGCTTGTTGTGTGATAGAAAAGTCCTCCTCAAATTAGAGGGAAAATTCTATAAGATGGTGGTGAGACCTGCAATGTTTTATGGTACAGAATGTTCGTCATTAAAAGAGAAGCATAAGATTAAGTGTTGCATAGATGAGGATGCTCAGGTGAATGAATAGCTTTACTCTTAGATACATGATACAAAATGAGCTTATACGTGAAAAGGTTGGAGTAGCGCAAGATAAGATTAGAGAGAGTCGCCTTAGATGATTTGGTCATGTAAAACGGTGGCCTTCTGAACTTCGTCAACTCCTTTAATAAAAATTAATAATTCTAGTTTTAATTTATTATCATTATAGATTAGAATTAGTAATATTTTTTTATTATAGAAATGTTTAATAATTTTTTTAAAAAATACAATGATGAGGACATCAGTCAGAGATTTCAACATGTGTACTGTCATCGGAGTCGTAGATCGACGACTATGATCCAGAGTATTTACTTTTGATATATTTTGTATTTTATTTATTTTTCATTTTCTATTTTTCCTAGCTTACCCCTATGGGTAGTGGGTCGCTATTGTTGCCCCAAGGGCACTTGTGTCTTTCTGGTTTTCTTTTATTGAGGCATATATATTAAGATCTCTTAGCTTTGTAATGGTTAATGATGCTTATGAATGAAATTTTCACTTTCTTGCATGATCTCTTGGTGAGTTCTTGAGAGGAGCAACCCTAAGTGGGTGAGAGCAATACCCGTCAGTCTTGGTGGATTCCAAGGTTCGCAGTCCTTTGACTTCTTTTTTCTTTTATTCCTCCACAAGCTTTCCCCCTCAATCTTTTGCTGATCTCCCCTCTTTGTGGCCTCATTTCCCCCCACAAACCGCCACTTCCATCCTCCCAAAACCGACCCCACCCTCTGGCCGCTGTCCTCCCACTGCGGCCCAACCCGCCGGCCACAACCCCACCCGTCGACCTCCCACATCCCTTTCCACATACCAAAGCCGCCGGCCTTTCCCCTTGATCTCTAAATTTGAAATTCTAATTTCAAATGCTCATTATTCCTTTCCTAAATTAGGAGTTAGTAATTAGGAAAGCTCCCTAATGAGAGTTCAATTAATTAATTGAATTTCAAATACTTTCCTAATGCCTAAACCTAAGAAAGGAAATCATTCAAATTAATTAAATCTGAGAATAAAATCAGATTTAATTGAATGTCCTATTTACTTCCTTGGGGCCCACTTACTTAAACCAAAACCCCCTCTCCTCCTCTCTACATGGCCGGCCACCTATCCCACCCCTCTCTCTCTCTCCTATTTCATTAATTGCCACCACTTCATCCTCCATAATATCCTCTTAACCGCCGGCCCCTCCTTTATTGGATTAATTTTGAATTTCAAAATTAGTCCTTCCCTCTCATTTAGTAAAATCTGAGTTAATTTCAGATTTTAAGATTTCCCCCCATTTCTTCTCTTCCCCCACCTAACCCGAACCACCCCACCGTCCCCTCCACACCCTCTCATTGTCGGCCAAGACCTCCGAACCACGACACACCAAACCCTTCCATGATCATGTATGGTTGATCCGGAAGTTGATCACGGGCTTATTCTCAATTCTCAAGGGGAGGTTCACGTCATCCAATCACCATTTTTCGACCCCGGATTTGGATCCGAAAGCACCATCGAGGAATACGTTGATCGTATCCTCTTCCATTTAGCGGATGCCATCGACGAACAAAGACCTATTGGAGAGTGGGAGATCACCGGACGACCACTCGTTCCTCCAACCCCGATTCCTTCCCCGACGACTAGCACCCTTGTCATTGCATGTCTTTTAGCGGCGCTTCTAAGTTTGCTTGCAACATTCTTCTGCTAAGCCAATCACTATCAATAGTGTGAGTGAGGGATCCCACGGTGAACGATCTAAATATTAGACCATGGACTTTGTTAACTTGCCATTTGCTTTACTCATTATTTCTTGTTGTTATTTTTCAAGTATCCTAGTAATCTCAATTGTAATCGCTTGCTGTTATTTATTCCTTTCATGGAATTTTCTAAGATCTAACTTGAAGAAGCATCCATTTATAGTTAGTCAAGCAAAGTTCACATTTTACTAATTTCTTAAAAGCAATTCTTGTTTATCATCATTGTTTCACATCATATTTGGTATCAGAGCATGGTTAGCTAGAACTCATCCTAGGGAACTATATCATCATTCTTAAGTATCCTTGCATGCGCATCACTACTTAGAAAAGTTTTAACCCTTATTAATCTTGCTCTCCAGAAAATTTCTGCACCAATTAGTGGCCTTTAGGTGAGTCTAAACTAGTATTTAGGTGCTGCGCATCACCACGTTTTGTTATGCCATTATTTTCCCTCTAATAGAATAGATCATACATCCCTCATAAATGATGAACTAATTAAAAAAATGACTGTAGCTTTGGAATATTCTAAGTTTTTTTTTTCTTTTTTTATAGACATGGGAGGCTGCATCTTCTAAGTTTTGTTTTTCTTTTTTTATTTTTTCTTTTGAAACTTGATAGAGGAAAAGTTGATGGTTTTTTGTTGACACGTGTCTGTCTTCTTTATTACACAATAAGCATTTGAATTTCACAAGTTCGATGCAGGGATTAAGGTACTTCTTTTGGCCATTGATGGGAGATTGAATAAGCTTGAGTCTCAAAATATGGATGAAGTTGAAAATGCACTAGAAGCAGTGGGCCTAATTGGATCTTGTAAGTCTGTTTACAGAGTGAAACAATAATGTTTATTTTTGATAATTTCGTTTTTTTAATATTATTTTACTTTCAACTTTCCATCACTCTCTATTTGCTTGTAAAAATGAGGTCTATAATTATATATCCAGTGATATGTTATTGCCGTCTCTTCTTTGGCATAACAATGCACCTAATGCTTTGAAGCTGTATATTGTGGCTGTCAATACGGACGTGTCCCACACTTTAGTCTGTTGGCATCCAACTGATATCATAACTAGTGCTTGATGCTTTTATATATTTTGCCACCATGGTAGAGCTTATATTCTTTTTGTTGAATTAAACGATTTCAAGTTTTTGAAAATTTGCCTATTTTCATTAAAGATTGGTTTATTTACATTACATGGTAGGCTAGTCAAAATAGTTTTTAAGTGTTTAGTTAAACTTTTTGGAAATAAAAAATTATATCCAACCTTTAGGAGGCTTTCCTTATCTTAATGTTATGTTCCGGAATGTTTCAATTAGGCAATAGCTTGTACCATTTTTTGTGCTCTCATAAATTGTGGGACTGCTTTAACAGAATCATGACTATAATTTTTATTTATTTAATGAATGAAACTCATCTAGGATCTATGGGGAAAGGATCAATTGGGCCATTGCAAGCATGATTGACTTGTTGGAATAAAATTATGTTGTGGATTTTAGATATCCATGTTACACTGGTCTTTTGTCTCAATATAATATCCGTATTTTAAACTTATTTTTTCAATTTTATTCTTTATGCAATAACTATAGAATATCTCATAAAACACAAATATGTTGTCTTGTTATTCTTTTCTCCTTTTTTATTAATATAAATGACATGCATGCTGGAAGATGTCTTGGAACTCTATTTGGATTAGGAAAATTGATACTCCTGTTCAATAAGTTTACTCGCATGACCTTGGGATATACTTTTTGAACCTTAGCAATTGGCATGAGCCGTCCCTTCTTGTCTCCTAAGCGTATATGACGATATTGATAATACCATTTACTGTAGCACACTTCTGGAAAAGGGTGCTTGAATAGGTTTCATCCAGTTTTTAAATAGCTTGATCATAGAACTTTAATTGGAAGTGTGCGTTTGTATGGTTTAGGACTCCCATCTAGTTTTCAGTTGGCCAGATAGTGTTTTTTGTAGTTACATTTTAGCACGTAATTAGATTGTGATAATTACTACAGATTTTTTTATGATAACAATTAAATCATTTAATGTCACCTTTCTTTTTATCTTCATTCAGTCAATATATTGATTGCTATTATTTTTGTTTTTCGAGTCGAGTTGTGTAAAATCTGTCCAACTTTCTAATGACCTGATCTACCTCAACTGGCCCATCAATAATGGCACAATCTTTGGAAAAAACTTGACGGTGATGTTTAAATTGCCAAATTGCTCATATCCATATTCATGTGTGTATGGACCACATCCTATTTTTATGCCTACTTGAAACCAAGCTTAGATGACTTGTCAGTTTTTTGTTTAGATCGGTGAGGACCATTGATTAAAACTTAACGTAGCATGCTGATGAAAGTGGAAGGAAATTCAGTTTTTATGATGGGCAATAATAGAAGTTGATCTCTTAGAATATCTCACCAAGGAATCCCTTGAAGAAATGAACTTGAGAAGAATCTACTTATCAATCAGATGCACTGACACTCATAACTGCATTCTCTTTCCAAAATCTCAACTTGCATCCAGGGCATTTTTCAACCACTCATTTTGCATTCTGCAGCATTTTGTTTTGCATGACTGTAAATAATTACAACTTACAAATAGTGTCACGACCCGACTCAGCTAGCCTGAATTAACGGGGCGGAAACAGAGAGCCGTACGATAAAAACAGCTTTAACTTTCATTTCATAAATGACAAACACAATAATCATTCAAATACAGAACAGTGAAAGAAAGAGCCACTAAATTTTCAAACTGAAATATCTCTAATGCATCAAAACATGAAATCTCATAAAACATAAATTGAAAATATTACAGTAGTCCACGACACATCAACCAACACATTACACAACATGAACATAAAAACCTGATATCCTGGGATCCTTTATGATGGTAGGTAAACGGTCTTTCGGCCATCACTCTCTAGCACTCTCCTGAAAAATATTCCCACAAGCGGGGTGAGCTAAAGCTCAGCAGCTAACAGGTATTTATCATAAATTCATGAAACAATAAAAAAAAGGACGTTATGCATGAAATTTTCATTCAGAAGAATTTGAGAAAATAAAGAAAACATACTTGACATTTGATATGCATATAATGTATAACCTTTCTCTTTTATTTTTCTTAAACTTTTTCATTCTTCATAAACTTTTTCTTTCATCATAACCTTTCTTTAAATGCATAAAATGCTTAATCATAATATAATATGCCCGTCTCGGGAGTACCAATGTTTTATACTGATTAGGTACACAGTCAAATTTGGCTATTCCTTTACCATTTGCTTTGAAGAGCCCCTTTACCATTGATTCCAAAGAGTTCCTTTACCATTGGCTCCGAAGAGCCTCTTTACCATTTGGTACTCCGGATCATCATGCACATACAATCATAATATATATCATATGGTTTAAGTCATTCAGAAATTCATATATGCCTAAATTGTTTTATGTTCGAATGTTCTCATGTCTATCTAAATTTTAATTAAAGAAATATGCCATCACATTTAACCTTAAAGGTTTAACATTTAATGTAACGATAAACATAAGTATAAAAATTTAACATTTCTTGAATACTAAAAATGCAGATAATTTTAACATGTTAAATTTACATACAAAGAAAAATTTAACATAAAATAAAAATTTAGAAACAAAAGTACCATAAACTTAAACGACGCCACTTATGCTCGAAGCGCCCCCTTATTCGCACCTTAAGATAAAGATAAATATAAATATAATCATACTAAGCATTAATCATAGAATATTTTCAATAATCACTTTAATTAAATTCTATTTTCGGATTTATTAAAAATCTAATTTTTAGGAAACCTAAAATTCATTAATTTCATCTAATAATCATGCCGAATTCCCTCCTAAACCTAATTAATAATTATGTTAACTTAAATTTTCGGATTATTTTAATAAAAAATTTTAAAACTAAATTTTTTGCTAAAACCCTAATTTTCCCCCATTAAAACATTTCTAATATCATCTGAAACAAAAATCGTAAAGGGTTTTCTTAAAATTCACAACTTATGAAAAACCCTAACTTTCTAATCTCAAAAATCTTTGGGGAAAAATTTTGTTTTTACAATTAAAACACTTACCCTAACATTCCCCATAAGTTTCCCAAAGAAATTCTAAGTTTTTGTCAAACCTTAGATTTTTTTCTCTTCCAAAAATCTAGAGAAAAAGAAGGATTTTCTTAACTTAAAACATACCTTAGTCTTCTCTTGACCTTCCTCTTCAATTTCCCCCAAATTTGACCGCTGGAAACTACCGCCAAGGACGTCGTCAAAGCCTTGCCTGTCCGCCTCCCTCTCCTTCGTGTTTCAGCCGAACAAAAGAATCACAAGAATGGGGAGGGATTCGACCTCTTCATGATTTAGGGAGTTAGGGATTTTAAAATTACTTATTTGCCCTTGCATGACCTATTTTCATTTTAATATTCTTAAGGGCATTTTAGTCATATTGAAACTTCTATGATTTTAACTTCCAAATTAAACTAAATTCACTATAGGTTCTTTATACCAATTTGCTTAGAATTTTATAAAATTAATTTCATCAAAATCTGACGACTTTGAAAAATTCAATTAAATTTCGTCGCGATGTATCGAGATGTGTGCAACGCTTATGATTGATGATTTCCGGTTTTACAAATAGTTCCACCTAGTGTCAAGCAAACAACATCAATCTTTTTTCGGCATTGTGTCCTATTAAGAGTCAAAGTCTCATTTAAATCTAATAAAGAAATGTCATTTCTAATATTTTCTAACCAAGTTTTTTTAGGTCTACCTCTACCTTTCTTAATATAAGCCAAATCTAATACATCTACACTCCTAACCGGGTCATCGGAAGGTCGCCGTTTTATGAGAGCAAACCATCTAAGGTGACTCTCTCTAATCTTAACTTCCACTGGAGCTACTCCACCATCTTATAGAATATTCCCTTAAATTTTAGGGGAACTTTCCTATCACACAATAAGCCCGATGCATTCATCCAATTCAACCATCCAACTTGAATTCTACTAATAATATCCCCATCAATTTCACCATCACTCTAAACAATAGACCCAATATAACTAAAACATGTACTCTTATTAATGACTTGATCGCCCAAAGTCACAATCTCCCCACTAAATCTATTACTACTAAAATTACATTCTATATACTCGGTTTTAAATCTATTCAAAACGAAAACCTTCAGACTCTAAAGTTGACCTCCATAATTCAAGTTTACCTTCAACTCGCTATCTAGTCTTATCAACAAGAAGAATATCATCAGCAAAAAACATACACCAGGGTACAACCTCTTGCAAATGTCTAGTGAGAACATCCATGACTAAAGCAAAAAGATATGGGCTTTTTAAAGCTGATCCTTGATGTAATCCAGAAATAGAAAAATACTTGGTCAAATCATCTTGTGTTTGAACAGAAGCAACAACTCCTGCATACATATCTTTAATGACTTGAATATACGTATTATTAACTAGTGTCAAGCAGTAAATAAATATTTATCTTAAGAAAACACAACGATTTTTAAAGTTATGTTATTTGGGCATTTGAAACATTTTATTCCTTGCGAAAATGGGCTGCTTTATGGCTGGATTAATTATCCCTTTGGCTTTACTCTGGGCACTTACAAGTATTCACATATCTCTGCTTAAAATCCAAGCTAATTTGATAAAATGGCTTCCATTTTAGATGCATGTAAGTTGAAATTGCTCGGCTCCTTCTGAGTTTATTTATTAATTTATTGTTCACTATGTTTGATAATTCATTGAGTTATGAAGGAATTCTGTTCATCTAATATTTCTGGTTATCCATAGCTGCTGATGGAGCTATTTTACTCCTGACAAGTTCGCCTCTTGTGGCAAAGCATGTTGTAAATTCGGCTTTTGATCGTCAGGATAGAGGAAAACAACTGGTTAGTATTCATACAAAGTTGTTTAGTTTGTTAATTCAGCATATGTAATTTTTTCTACCCGAGCCTGAGGCTTGTTGGATTCTCACTTTGTTTTACTAGGACGGATTATATAAAGTATTAACTGGATTCTATAGATGATATTATGAGAATATGAAAGGGCTATGTTACAGTTTACAGAATAGTGGAAATAATTCCTGAATCGAATTTATGGGTTGGACTCATGCTAGTCCCCTTTCTCAGTGTTCCAGCTGGGACCACCAACACTCAAGCTTTAGAGTAGATATTTTTCTTGCCTTGCTGGTGTATTCTGTAATGTAGAGCTCATAATTCTTTAGTTAAAATGAAAACAAGTTGTGTGTTTGAAACTATGGGCTACATGTCAATTCACTTTCCTAATTTTTCATTGATGAGGTTTCGATCGGTTTGAATGTATTTTCTTAGTTCATATTGGATTAGGTTATGTGCAATATTGATAACTGAAAATTTTGACATAGTATACCTTCATAGTACCTTCCCACTTTATTCTCAAGTAAATTAGGGTGATTTTAATCCATATTAGTTTTCAAATTCCCCGTGTAATTGCATGAAATTCAACTTCAACACTAGATTCGGAGACAATTGACTGCATCTTGCTTTTTCGAGTGATTAGATTTCCTCCAAAGAAGGAGCAGTTGGTACCAGTAAATTTTTTATTTATGAGAGATCCTGCCCAAGCAACATCTGTATATGCTTCTAAGCTAACTCTTTCATTCATTCTAAATAAAATTCCTTTTCTTAGTGTTGATTGTAGGTACTAATGAGCTTTATATGTAGCCTGCAAATGATTTTTTTGGGGGGTTATGCATGAATAGGTTTAGAATAGTTGTGACATAGGCTATATTCGGCCTTGTGTGGGTGTGTTAAATAAGCCTCCCAATTAGTCTTTAATACCTTTGGCAACTTGTGGGCTATTGTTTCTCCTCTAAGCTTATGTCAGTTATCAATAGAAATTTTTTAGGGCTTGCATCTCGTCATACCTATTTTATTAAGTATATTCATGATTTATTTTTGTTGATAGATGAGGATCTTATCCCTTGAGTGTGTCACTTTTTTCCAAGTGTTTGAGTCTTCCCTATTATAAATATTTCATCCACATATTCTAGTAGAACTATGATTTTTGGCTTTCTTGGTTCTTTTTATGAATAGTGTGATCTCTCAGGCTTTCTTTTATGCACATCCTTTCTATAACTTTGGTGTATCTCCCAAATTATTCTCTTTAGGATTGTTTGAGTTCATATAAGTCTTTGTTTTACATACATACATGGCTAGTATTGAATCCATAATCAAACTTGGTTGAGGTTTCATATAGGCTTCTTCTACTTCATAATATAAAAATGCAGTTTTTCCTTTTATTTTTAACTCTTCTTAAGAATTAGTTCAGGTGAATAGTATTTAGTTTTGTAATTGATGCTAAAGTTTCTCCATAAAGAATTCCTAAAAATTGAGTGTAAGAATTTGCAATGAGTAACTTTATACTATTCGAGTGTCTTATTTGTATTGTATTTGATAATGTATACCCATTTACATCCAATTAATTTATTTATTTTTAGTAATTTTACTACCTCCCAAATCTTTTTTTTTCTCAAACCATTGATTTTTATCATTTCTTATTCTCGAATGCTTCTTAGGCGATTCTTGGAATTTTGATTTTATTTATCTCGGTAAGGAAGGTTTTGTGGGATGTGGAAAGTTCAGAAAAATAAATAAAGTTGGCTTTTAGCTAAGGTGCCATTTTCTTATCCGCTTTCTTAAAGGAATAAGAAGGAAAATATCATGATTATTTTGAGTCATTAGGATAGTTTTTACTTTCATTACATGGTGGTTGATCTTGTATATATTGGAATTGTTAAGCATGATTTGTTTCAAGGTTAGATTCCTCCTTTTTGTTTAGTATAGCATACTTGTAATAATGTTTAGGATGATCAGGCATGGCATTCTTAGAGATGCATTTTAGTTGAGGTTGAAGATATTTGGAGAGGAGGGCTAACTAAAGCTATTTGGGTACTTGAACAAATGTTAAGGAATCAAAGCTTAGAAAATCATGGTTATTTTTATTCCTCTGTTGAAGACAATCATGATCATATAATCCATGATTTTCAGCGATGGTAACAGCTCAAAAGATCCTTTTAGTGGTAGCATTATACCCTTTTTGAGTCAAATATTTCAGGAAGAAGGATTTCAGGGACCTATGATCATGCTTAGTGTTTTGATGGATGCTTATGTGGGCAACACGCCCAAAGGTTCTTAGTGGGAGTGTGAATGTTTTGTGGCGTGGAAAAATTCTATGAGAGTTTCAATGTATTTTATTTTGTAATATTTTATTGGGAGGCAGTTTATTAGAATGGTGGCATTTAAAAGACCTTCCCCTCAATAAAATTTTGAAATATTTCGTTCAACTAGTAGGACCCTAGTGCTCTCAAGAAGATGAAGATTTTAAATTTATGCTATCTCGTTTTATTGTGGTGCCCTAGCATAGGAGTGGATGATGTGAAAAGAGGATATAGGTTTATTAAAATACTGCTTCTGCTTAATATTAGTGCTGAATTGGGTGAGGATCATTCATTTTAATGAACATGAAGAGAATTGTACTTGTGTTAGATTTATTTTTCATCAATAATAACTACTAGCTAATACATTAGTACTAATCTATGAAAGAAATAAATAGACTGAGCCCATTAATATCTATCATATATGATGGGCTCTATACATCAATATGGATTAAGTAGAAAGGTATTGAGGTTTTTGAGTTGCTTAAAGGATAGGATGTTCCATAATGGTAACATCTTTTCTCTAATTTCTTACTAAAAAAAATTATAAATATCTTATTACTAAACATTAATAAAGAATACTATATACCATAGATCGGCTAGAGGGCCAAGAAATGTGCGAGGAAGTGCTTTGTTGTTCTCTGCTAGTGTGGAGGAAAAATCAGAGATGATGAGTGTTGCATCTGTTTGATCGTGGAGGACAAACTAGAGATGGAGATAAGAAACTCAAACATAGTTGCTTACTATAAACCGCCTCAGTCTACTCGGGATTCCTGAGAGGAGGCAACTCATGTTTGCTAATCTGATTCCATGGACGTTGCAACCAATGGTTCGTTAGCGTTGGTAAATTGGGATCCGTGGTATTTCCTGGATGATGAAATCATGAGATCTTGATCGGGTCTACCTCCATCCCCCACAATCGAGACTATTAACCCTAAAATTCCGAAGCTAGCTATGCTAAAGTGACTCATCCTTAATCGAGAGTGCTCTCCTAAGAGTGGGAGGGGTATTTAGCTATGAGGGCTTGTGCTCATAGAAAGTAAGGATCCTAAACTCAAATAAACCCTGATATGAATATTTGGGAAATTTGATTAATTAAAATTCAATCTATCTTAAGAAGAATGGAATCCTAAGCCTAAAAAGTGGGGTTTGCACCGAGGGCCATTTTTATTTAGCGAAGAATCTTCTTGATCAAAGAGACATAAAAATTTTTGAACAGTGTATGTTAAAAGCATCTCTTAAATTAACCTCTTCCAACCTGTATGCTAGCTTAAGTTTTGTTGTGTGAATGAGTCATTATTGCCAAATTAACCCTTGAATCGTCTTCTTCACAATGTATCTGCTCCTCGCATTTTCTTTTGGTCATATTAACAAACCACCATTTTGGCCTACAGGTGGGCACATTCTAAACTTGCGAGTATGTTGAAATTAGTTACACGAGAAGAAGCATTTTTATTTTTTTTTAAAACACAACATTTTCATATCCTTAAATCTTATATGTATTCATTCATTTGATTTTATTGAAATTACTTATTGGCTGTTGTTCCATCTGTTTTGATCATTCTTATTTCTTCTTCTTCAGCTTGTCTTGTTGCTGTTGTTTCGCTTCTGCTCAGAGGGCCTGTTGAATAACTTAATTATTGCTTTCAGGCTGCGTTACATGCTCTTGGAAGCATAGCTGGAGCTGGCAGATCTGACAATAGTGTGCTTCTAAATGACGGTGCAGAAGAATGCCTTAAGCGCTTGATTTATGAAGCAGCTACAGAGAGTTCAAAGCTAACACCATCTGTTAGTTTCTTATTCTGAATTTTGTTCTTCATATTGTATCATACATTTAATCAGTAAAAAATTCTGAGGCTGTGTATTGCTACTAAATTCTCTGTATGCATGGCGCTATTGTTTGATTGTGAACGACTTATGATGATTAGTTATATAAAATCATCATAACTTATCAGTTTTACTTTCTGTACTTTCATATATCCATTGACGTAACAAATTTTCTCCACAGGGTTTATTCCTCTCAATGCTGCAGCAAGAACCAGAAATGCGATTAGCAGTGAGTATTTGTTTAAACTTTTTTACTTAGTTCCATAAAAATCTCTGTTACTTGTAAATGTCAGGTGTGGACAGTTAAAACAACCCCAGTTAACTTGAGTTCACTTATCATGTCATTCGTCATCTAATGTTAGCTTCATGTTGAGCACAGCAAAAAATTAAAACCTTTATTAGGCAACATCAATAGCTGCTGCATCAACAAATACAAGTGTTAACCCGCCGTATAAAACAAAAAGAAAAAAAAAATAATAGACGTACCTGCTCCGCCGCTTCCCGCACGCCCTCGACACGACTCGCACGTCGATGTCTCTTCTCCCACGATCTCGGCATGACCTCGCGATGTTAAAGCCGAAAGAAACGAGAGAGCTCGGGCTCTCACTCTTTTCTTTCTCCCGCTCTTACCTCTCTCGCTCTTTCTCCTCCCAGCCGGATCGGAAGTTACGACAGTCTGATCGGAAACGACAGGGGAGCTCGCCCGCACGGAAGCTAACTTTCTTCCTTCCGATCGCTTCTCCGGCTCCTTCTTGGCTGTTCGACGAAGCTCCTTCGACGACTCTCCTTGCCTGTAGGATCGGAAGTTACGACAGTTTGATCGGGAGCAACTCGGGAGCTCGCTGGCTGCAGAGATAACTTTCTCCCTTTCGAGCAGCTTCTCCGGCTCCTTCTGGCCGCTCGACTTCGCTCCTCCGACGTCTTCTCTTCCTGTCTGATCGGAGCAACCGGCGAGAGCTCCTCACTGTGAAGGTAACTTGCTACCTTCCGCGTTCTTCTTCGGCCAAATCCCCAA
Organism: Dendrobium huoshanense; assembly: GCA_016618105.1. Classification (NCBI taxonomy): domain Eukaryota; kingdom Viridiplantae; phylum Streptophyta; class Magnoliopsida; order Asparagales; family Orchidaceae; genus Dendrobium; species Dendrobium huoshanense. The sequence continues at coordinate 21,622,640 of CM028359.1, read as the reverse complement.
ATCCACCGAACTAGGGATTTAGTAAATACGGGATTTAAGCCGTAAATCCTTAATCCGGGATTTAACCATCGCCGGGATTTAACGCACGCACCGAAACCGTTGGCTGGATTTAGCCTGAATCCGGCCAAACCCCGTAACTTCGCCGAACAGAGAGGTAGAGGGAGAGGAGTTATTTAGTGTTTAATTAAAATTAATTTTAATTATAATTATTTTAATTAATTTTGATTAATTATTGTTATTATTTTTAATTAATTATAATTATTATAATTAATTATATTTAGTTCTAATTAAATTATTATAATTAATTTAATTAATTATAATTAATTTTAATTAGAATTAACTTAATTAATTATAATTTATAAAATTAATTATCATTAATTAATTTTGATTAATTATAATTTATTAAAATTTAATTAATATTAATTAATTATAATTAATTACAGATTAATTATAATTAATGATATTAATTAATTTTAATAAACTTTAATTAATTATATTAATTTATTATAATTAATTATAAGTAATTAATTAAAAAAATAATTTCTTAATTAATTTATGATTAATTAATATTAATTGTAATTAATTCAAAAAAAAAAAAAAAAAGAATGCTTGCCCCTTTGCCTCGATCCTCGAGCCAACACTACCAGCCCGCCGGACTTCAAGGTATAAGTTTTGAAACCTTGGCTCTATCTCTTACCTCGTCCCGCGTGTCGAGTCGGCGGTCTGCCTATACACGCTCTTGTAGCGTGGTGGGAGGGGCAACCGGCGCGACACCTACGACAAGGTAGGCGAGCGACCTTTGGTTCCGGATCTTGCCTCGACTTCCGTGCCCACCTCCGCCGGACTTCAAGGTATAAGTTTTGAAACCTTGGCTCTATCTCTTACCTCGTCCTGCGTGTCGAGTCGGCGGTCTGCCTATACACGCTCTTGTAGCGTGGTGGGAGGGGCAACCGGCGCGACACCTACGACAAGGTAGGCGAGTGACCCTCGGTTCCAAATCTTGTCCTCGAACCTCTTCCACCTCCGCCGGACTTCAAGGTATAAGTTTTGAAACCTTGGCTCTATCTCTTACCTCGTCCTGCGTGTCGAGTCGGCGGTCTGCCTATACACGCTCTTGTAGCGTGGTGAGAGGGGCAACCGGCGCGACACCTACGACAAGGTAGGCGAGTGACCCTCGGTTCCAAATCTTGTCCTCGAACCTCTTCCACCTCCGCCGGACTTCAAGGTATAAATTTCTAACTCTATCCCATTCTCGACGTTTGCGGCGGACCGGAGAACCACCTATACGCGCTCTTGTAGCACGGTAGGAGGGAGCCCGGTGAGAAGCATACGACGAGGTGGGGAAGCCCTATACACGCTCTTGTAGCGTGGTGGGGAGAGTCACTGCTATTCTGGTACGTCACTGCTGTTCTGATACGGGTACTGCTGAAGGCCCCATACACGCTCTTGTAGCGTGGTGGGATGAAATTTTGTACGGCCGCGGTGTCTAAGGACACCTACCATACACGCTCTAGTAGCGTGGTGGGAAGGCCCAGCTCCCCTATTTTCCCCCAAACGGGGGATATGCCGGGGTGCTGCCGAAATTTTCACTGAAATGTACAAAGACTTGAAACAATTTGAAGACTTCAGCTGAGTAAAAATATAGAAGACTTGTACTCGAACCAAAAATGCACGGAACTTGAACTAAATGAGCAGAGGACCTGTACAAAAACAGAGGACTAGTGGACCTAAAATTGAACAAGTTCTAAATGATTTCTAAGGGTCAAAATCAAATGAAACAAGATCAAACTCAAATCAATACGAACATGCATTTGAACTTGCAAGGACTTCAGAAGATCCTGAACCAAAGATTTGAACTTGCACTCTACACTCAAAGTTAGAACAAGATGTGGACAATAAGAACCTGTTCATTTGAACATGAACTGCACGACACCAAGTAAAGTTTGGGTTTGCAAATAATAGATTCAAATCCAGGTGAATTCCATATGGCAGTAGAAGACTTGAACGAATATTGAAGACTCATATTGAGTTTGAAACTCAAGTCTGAATGAAATTGAACTTGGATCCAAACACATACAAGGACAAGGCTTGAATCCTGTGCAAGGGAGCTCAAACTACAATAACATTTGTATGGTCAAGAGTGACTCAAGATACGTCACAAGACCTCGATGCACAATCTCCTACAACAATCCCTACAATGCCTGTTGATTGAGAAGGCAATATGGGAGACCAATAATGGAAGGACCCGTCCTCTATAAACAAATTCAGACATTAAACCACCTAAGATTGGTGACAGGTGGGCATAATGTAGGAAATAATGGGTCTCCTACGAACAGTTCCAGGAGCTCGTGGTGGACGCAACGAGTCCTCGTAAATGGATACAACCAGCTTGTGGATAACAACAGTGAGTACCTCGTAGGCACAACGAATAACTGTGGACACAAGTACGGATATTACCTACAACGATAGTCCCCTGCAAAGGGATTCTTGTGGATAACAACAGTGTATTGAAAGAACAACGAATCACTGTGCACACGAGTACAGATATCACCTACGACAATGGTGATCAAGATCTTCAAGTATGCCGGGTACAAAGGCAACCCGATGTACGAAAAAAGGACACCCCCTGGCAGAAGGGAGGACATGTTTGAACAAATTAGAACCAAACTTCCTGGTGTTCCAAATTCTCTTCTTAGTTCTATACTCAAGAAGAAAACAGCTCTGGTACCCACAAATACCGGAAATAACAAGTCTACCACATTGAAGATCCTAAAAGGGAGTTCTTCCCAAATTAGCATTCTTTGACTCCAGAATCTAGAAAATCTTCCCCCGGTGATTGAGAAAGGGGGAGTCAACATCAAAATCTATCGCCACCGGATCTGCAACACATATACAAGCAGACAGAAGGCATCTACGATCCACAACTGAAGCCACCGGATCTGCAACATTCGTACAAGCAGACAGAAGGCGTCTATAATTATTTCAAAGTACCCCTACACGTGCACCTTAGTTTGTATACACATAGGTACACAAGGGGTAAATACAATCTCAAACCGTATGGGCCCCGACGAGCGTGTTATTGGTACACACGTGACGCTTAGGGATGCTGCGCGGGTTGACAAGTGAATTCAAGTTCGAATCCGATCCTTCTATACGGATCAATAGAAGTCGACAAGATTCGAACTACCTAACAAAATACACTGTTGTAGCGAACGGTGTATTTGTTTAAATACATTCTTTTTAGGCCTTCAATGCCTAAAATCAAGAAAATTCATGAACAAAGGCACAAAGCCTACGAGAAACCCGATCCTCGAGCAAAAGCTTGATCGAGTTGACAAGGTTCAATCAACAAATGGAAATGACCCCAAAACACCCCGATGATGGCCGTGTTGAATGATGATCTCAACCGGAGGGGTTAACTTCAGGCATTTTTATGTCTTCCAAAAGTCCAAATCCAAAGCTCCACAAATCCCAAATTCCCAGATATTTAAATCTGAAATCAATCCATCAATCACTCAAAGCAAAATCCATCCACCCTCCGCAACAGTTTGCCGGGGTGGACAAATCAAAATCTACTTTTGCTCACAAAGAGCCAAATGCCTAGTCGAAAATATCACTAGGATCCATTCTCAAACAATCTCCTGCCAGTAAGGACGTGGTACGTGTCCTCTAACCGGCGGTCTGCCGCTAAATGGCCACCGCAGGATAAACGGTTACGACGACCCGGGGCCCTCTGAACCGCATGGTTTCGCCGCCAAATGGCACCACGATATCTCGGTTATGGCCAGAGCCAATACGCTCCTTACTGACATCAAATCCTTGAGATATGAATCAATAGGATATGATCGATAGGGCACAAAGCCCTCTGTTAGCTAAGGTGGATTCAAATTTGTCCCTTTAGACAAACATTCAACCCAGGTCTACAAGGTCCCCTTGGACGAAGCAACCCATGGCTGCCGACAAGGATCCTTCTGTCAGGTTGGGTCGACTACCTCCTCTGACTAAGTAGACCAGGGACCACGATGGCCCGGGACGACGGAACCATGGGATCTTGATCGGGTCTATCATCCATTCCCCCACCATCCGCTTTAAGTGCTAAATGGTGAAAATTTCCTATTTTAAATATCAAATATACCCAAATCCAAATCCAATTTCCAATACTCAAACCTATTGCTGCTACTATGCCAGATAACACGTATCTCTATACGTATCTGATCGACGACTAGCCTTAATCGAAAGTTCTCTCTCGTGATCGGGAGGGGTAATTAACTATAGGGGCTTGCGCCTATAGGAAACCAGAACTCAGATCATAAAGTCCTTGCAAATGAGGGCGAAATCTCTGGGTAGTGACTTATCTACAAACCCATCTGCCTTCCAAAATTTACCCCGGAACATAGTTCGTTAAAACTCCCTCGCCGAATAAGAAAAGCGATGCGGAGGCCGGGGCCGAATTTTCGGAGCCCACAGATTTCTGGCGACTCCGCTGGGGAATGGTTTCTCTTTCCATCTTTGGCTAGTCATATAAATGTTATAGTTGCAGCCAAAATGCTATGCTCTATATGGTGAACATCAGGATGTGACATTTGGTTCTTATGTCCAAAAATCCATTACTGAAAGTTCCTGAAAATGAATCTTTTAAATAAGATCAATGGAAATTCGTTTAGCAGGATTTTTTAATTCCATGCTAACTTTCCTGCTTCTACTGTTGGTTCTGCGTTATTTCTTTGTTATGAAAGCGTGGGGTGATGTATCAATTCTGATCACTAACTCCTGTCTTTCATTTTTGTAGAATGGAAATGCAGGACACCCCAATGACCGTCCAACTGGGACGAGGAGCCAGAATTCAACTGGCGAATGCTGTCATAGAGACTGGAAATACTGGAGCCACCATCCACTTTGGTGGGCTCGAATTCTCAGCAGCTACTGCAAAGGCTGCAGCCGTTCCTGTGTACGGCGTAAACTCTGAAGAATTTTCTGGAAGGTCTCACTATGCAAGGACTGCTACCAGGAATATTGCTCAAGGAAGAACTTCTGTGTTTGAAAGACTATCCCAACCTGAGACCCTTACTGCAAAGAGGGTTGTCACAGGAAGAAAGATCTCTGTGGTGACTGCAAACACCACCGCCCTGCCCAGAGAGACTGTTGCACCTGGGAGGTATGATAATGAAGCTTCTTCATCTGGAGGAAGGCTTACTAGAAGGCAAAGGAGGAAGAGAAATGCAGAGCTGCGAGCTCAGCAGTTACCTGTACCAGTCCATCCCTCCAATCTGCCAGCACCAGAATCAGAGATCAATATTCCCACTCAAAATAAGTTTTCTAACCTAAAGTGGGTAAAGAGAAATAGCTCATCTGGTGAGCTTAAGCAATCCTTCTGGGAGCGTCGACCTGAAGTTCCAGCCCCTCAGAAGATAAGAGAGCCTGAACGTCTGTCTGCCCGGGTACACCGTGTACTGAAGACAGTCAAGGAGAAGGGCTTAATGAAAAAGAAGTTCCAGAGGCCACTGATTGTTGAGGCCCGAAGAACTCCTCCAAGAGAGAGGCTATCGTCTGTTGTGATAGCCAAACAAAGAAATTACCAACGCCAAGTTCCGCGGGAAGCACATCGGGGCGTGACACTCGGACCATATGTCCAAGAATCCGTCGCCGAAAGGGCCCAGCAGAAAGGCAAACAAGTTTGGAGGCCGAAGCCTCGAAATGAAAAGTTCTTTGAAGAAAAAGATAGACCAGACGTGACATCCGGAGCTGTCTACCGGAAATCCGCCCCTACTAATAGAACTCGTCAGAAATGGGTCCAAAAGAAGACCCATAATGACGACAATTATATGGACGGTCGACATCCTGGAGAGTCTTCCAGGAGATCCCGTCATTCTCCTACTTCAGCCAAAGAGGAAGTTCATTTCGATCGTAGTCCGCAGATCGAAGAAGTAATCATTCCAAGTCAAGAGCCTGAAATTCAGTGGCGACGCCGCTCAGAAATTCAGGTACGAGAAGATGAAAAAGAATATGACGATGATGATACTATGGAGATCGAAATGGTTCGTATGGTCAGCCACATTGATGTTGAGGAAGATGATGGTGATGAAGAGGACCAACAATCACAGCCGCGCGTACGTGTTTATCGACGTCGCCACAGGGCTAGATCCATTGCTAGCCAAAGTGCTCGCTCCTCAGAAGAAGGAGATGAGGAAGAAGAAGAGGTCGGAGAAAATCCCTTCGCGGGCGAAGATATCACACTCGCTGAAATGAGAAATCAAATGAGGCGACAGATGCGAAGGAAAGACAGAGAAATCTCTCAGTTAAATGATAAAATGACTGAGATGATGACTCAGATGACGGCCATGATGGAGATGATGCAGAAGACCACTTCTGTGGGCCCTGCACCGGCTCAACCCGTCAACCAAGCTGCTAATTCTCAAAACCCTCAAGCGCCTCAAGCTTCAGGACTGAAAGGTATACCTGAAGGTGGCGATAAGAACGATGATCCTACCCGCCAACGCACTCCCCAAAATATGGCGAATGCCTCTGAGCCTGTAACTACAGCACAGCTTGATGGCTTAATTAGCGAAAAGATTAAGGCCATTATAGCGTCTGAACAGGCAGAGAAGCTGGTAGGCAAAGGTCGCCCGTACCCAGCAGAGTACGATCAGGTGCCATATCCAAAGGGATATTCTGTACCGAAGTTCAATATCTTCGATGGCAATAAAAATCCCAAACAACACCTGGCGCAGTTCAAAGCAACCTGTGGAAATACAGGAGGCAATGATGCTCTGTTATTCAGGCAATTCGTGAGCAGCTTGAGTGGAACTGCTTTCGAATGGTACGCCGAACTGCCAAATGATTCATTAAAGACGTTTGCGGAGCTGGAAGCCTTATTCGTGAAAAGGTTTGCCAGTGCAACAGAGAAGACTACTATCGCTGATCTTGCTCTAGATAAGAGGAGAAAGGAAGAGTCAGTGACGAAATATATAACACGCTGGCGCAATCTCAGCATGAAGTGCGAGCAGCAGCTGGAAGAAGAACATGCAGTTCAATTGTTGATGGGAAACATTGATGACAAAATGCAACCCTTCTTATGCATGGCTTCAATTACTACTTTCCAAGATCTGTTGGACAGGGTGGCTAAGTTTGAAAAGTTAAATTTGTCGAAGTCAGAAAATCTCGCTGACAGACCCAAAAAGGCTAAAGCTCCTGATGCTAGGAGAAACGAAGTTTACTCTGCATTTCCTCCCAGACCTGATAAAGGTAAACGGGTAGTGTATAATGTAGACAAAGGAAAACAGCCTATGCAATATGAAGAAAAGTCAAAACAGGCTTACAATCCTAATCCTCAACCAAAGCTGGTTCTTGGAGGAAATGACAAACCTCGAGTCTTTTCTGGTGGAGGAGAGCGCCAGAGGCAACCCACGGGAACTGGTGATAGAACGTTTCCTTCCCTCAAGGAGAAAATGAATAAAGAATATTCGTTCAAGAGGGAAAGTGTTGCCAAATTATTCCGACAAGCACTCAAGAATGGTCTGGAGTTGCCAGAATGCAAAAGACCTGAAGAGTCCAAACACAGTGGCGACCCAAACTACTGCCCATATCATCGGGTAGTTAGCCATCCAATTGAAGATTGTTATGTCTTCAAAGATTGGTTAGAAAAGATGTACAAGAGGGGAGAACTGACATTATCAGATAATGTGTTGGTTCGTCCCAGAAAAGAATCCACCCGGGTAGTCACGTTCTCTTCCGTACTCCCGCTCAAAGAAAAAATGAAAAAATCTATCCAAGAGGAACAATGGGAGACTGTGATCTCCAAGAAGACATCAAAAATGCTGAAACAGTTAGAAGGAGTTCCTGGTGTCAAGTGGAAGTCCCCTACTGAGCCAGTACTGAACTTAAAATGGTTGCCTGTGTCACAAGCATCCACCTCTAAACAGCAACCTGGCCAAGCTAGCTCGTCAAAATCCGGCAAAGCAAAGCCAAAGTCTTCTAAGAAGAAAGCCAAGTTGAAGAAGCCTGTGGCGAAGAAGACTGCAACTCAAAAGGCTATTGATAGTTTGGGTGAATATTACCAGACTGTCAGGAGGCCTATTAAGCTCAGTGATTTTATGAAAGAGCTTAAAATAGATGAAAAGAAAGAAGAAGCTGAAGATGAATATCTTTCTATGGAGATATGCCGAGTCATCTCAACAACTTTAAAAATATCAAAAAGGGAGAAATATGCTAAAGAAGCGGCCCCTGAATTTTGTCTGATGGTGTCATCAATGGAATTCAGTTCAGAAGATCTATGTTTTCCAGATGATGAAGATTCAGACCCAAGTATAGAATCACAAATGAAACAAGTGAAGTTGGGAGACGATTCCGAGTCTACAGATGAATCCCCAGACACAACAATGGCTGACTCTGAAGAGAATGCTTCATCAAACAAGTCTGAATCAGATGAGGTGGCCCAAGTACAGTTGAGAAGTGGCAAGGTACTGCCGCCTCCACCAAAGAAAGGGACTCCTAATAAAGATAAGGGAAAAGAGATAGTTATCAATGAAGATATTATCCTCGAAGATCCCAAGAAAAATAATACTTTGTCCAAAGGGATAGATTACAATATCTTATCCCACTTGAGGAAGATCCCAGCACAACTCAGCATATATGATGCCCTCTTGATGTCTAAAGACCTTCGAGAAACTTTGATCCAAGCTCTTAAGGACCCCGAAAGATATGAGGCATATTTTGCTGAGCGCAATTTGACGGAAGTCTTGCAAGCTCGAAATGAGCCCCTCATCACCTTTGCTGAGGATGATATGCTGCTTGGAACGGCAGATCACAACCGCCCTTTGTATGTTACAGCAGAGAGTGACGGTATGATGATCAGTCGAATTTTGATTGATCCCGGATCTTCCGTAAATCTTATGAGCCTTAAGGCACTGAGATCCCTCTGCCTCGATGTAGAACATCTTGGCCAAGATAAACTGATGGTGCACGGCTTCAACGAGAAAGGGCAGAAAACCCTTGGTTCGTTTATGCTTCCTCTCGTATTTGGGGAACTCCATACAGAAGCCAAATTTCATGTAATTGATGCGGACACTTCGTTCAAGGCGTTATTAGGTCGCCCCTGGTTGCACGAATACGGCGTTGTCCCTTCAACATTACACCAGTGCATGAAATATCTCAGAGAAGGAGAAGAATTCAGGATCTCTGGCGATATTCAGCCCTTTGCAGTACATGAAGTAACAGTTTATGAAGATGCTAAGTACTTCATGCCAAAGAAGCAAAAGTCGTCAAGTTCTCTTGAGGCTAGGGCATCAAATTCTAAGGCTGCAAAGAAATCCAAGCAAGAAGATGAGAAGAAGCGTGTGGGGAGAAAGAAGGCAGTGCCGACTCTTCCAAAATCACAAATCATTCCTAAAGAAAAGAAACATGTACCTCATCTTGGGAGTGACACGGATGAAGATGATGTTACTCCTGCCAAATCTCGAAAAGTATGCCAGTCCACGGATGAATGGAGTAGGCAGATTGAATTTTCAAATGATGATTATGACTACGACTCAATCTATATGAATTCAGTGCAGAGTGTGTTCTCCAGAAGAATAGACAGTCTGTTAATTTCAGACAGCGTACTCGTAGTCACACGTGTTCCCTTGCAACATTTCAAGGAAATCATTTCGCGTGAGGTTCATAAAATTGAAGAACTCTCCACTCTTTATCTGCCTCCCCGTAAAAATGGGACTGTGCCAAAGAATGTGTTATATTCCACGGGAGTTCATGAAGAGGAGAATCATGACTGGGATTGCATGCTCATCGACTCCGAGGAATTATTTCCTACGAGGCTACCCAAATTCAGTACCAAAAATATTCAAAGAATGCTACGAAAGCAAATCAATATTCCTACTACCAAACGACAGCTCCGTACAAGCTTAGGCCTCTGGTATGGGAGGAGTCCGCGTCCGTTACGGCAGAAGGATACAGACGCATATAAAGGTATTGGATTCATCAAAAGAAAATTCCTCCGGAAGGAGATTTGTCAGGCGATCACATGTGGAGAAATCAAATCCGATGATGATGGTGCTGAAGAAACATACGAAACCAATGCTTATGATGATAAACCCGTAGAAGCTGAGCCTGCACCAGAAGAACTGGAAGATGGTGGACAAGCTGCTACGATGGACGAGCTCAAAGAAGTTAACTTGGGAACTGAGGAGGACCCTCGCCCAACCTTCATTAGTTCTCTTCTACCAAATGATCAAGTAGAAGAAATAAAAGAGCTACTATGTGAATTCAGGGACTGCTTTGCCTGGACATATGCTGAGATGCCTGGCTTATCCCCTGATGTGGCAGTTCACAGATTAGCAATCAAGCATGATGCAGTACCTGTCAAGCAAGCTCCAAGGAGAATGAGATTGGAGATTGAAGAACAGGTGATTGCAGAAACGAAGAAGCTCATAGAAGCAGGCTTCATCCGAGAAGAAAAATATGCCGACTGGATTGCCAATATCGTCCCTGTAAAGAAGAAGAATGGCCAGATTCGTATCTGCATCGACTTCAGGGACCTCAATAAGGCATGCCCGAAAGATGACTTTCCGCTCCCAGTATCAGAACTTCTAGTTGACAATACATCCAATTACGATATGTTCTCCTTTATGGACGGATCGTCAGGCTACAATCAGATTAAAATGGCGCATGAAGACGAAAGACATACATCATTCAGAACGCCTATAGGCATATTCTGCTATACAGTCATGCCCTTCGGCCTGAAGAACGCTGGTGCCACCTACCAGCGGGCGATGACTCGTATATTTGATGATTTGATTCATCAGAAGGTCGAATGCTATGTAGATGACTTGGTCATTAAAAGCATAGGCCGAAAAGACCACCTTCATGATTTGAGAATTGTGTTCGAAAGGATCAGAAAGTACGATCTGAAGATGAACCCTCTCAAGTGTGCATTTGGGGTATCCTCAGGGAAATTCCTAGGGTACGTTGTTCGACATCGAGGCATCGAAGTCGACCCCAACAAGATCAAGGCGATCGTGGAGATGCCACCTCCAAAGAACCTTCGGCAACTCCGCTCCTTACAAGGACAACTGGCTTTCATTCGGAGATTTATATCAAATCTATCGAGTAGGTGCCAGCCATTTTCAAAGCTAATGAAGAAAGATGTCCGTTTCAAATGGGACGCAGAGTGCCAAGAAGCATTTGACAGCATCAAAAGATATCTGTTGAATCCTCCTATTCTCGCGGCGCCAATCCCGGGAAAGCCTCTTATACTGTATACGGCAGCACTAGAAGAGTCCCTCGGAGCATTATTGGTCCAGCATAATGAAGAAGGCAAGGAGAATGCACTCTACTACATCAGTCGGAGATTGATAGGAGCAGAAATCCGCTACTCTCCAATCGAGAAGCATTGCTTGGCCCTGATCTTCGCAGTTCAGAAGCTCCGCCATTATATGTTGTCTCACAAAATCACATTGATATCAAAGATCGATCCGTTGAAGTTCTTGATGACAAGACCAGCGTTGACAGGTCGTTTGGCAAGGTGGGCAGTGATACTCCTGCAGTTTGATATCACATATGTCCCTCAAAAGGCAGTGAAAGGGCAGGTGTTGGCAGATTTTCTTGCTGCTCATCCTATCCCTGCAGATTCTCTGCTCAACGACGATCTACCTGACGAGCAGATCATGAATGTTGAAAAAGAGGAGATGCTACGAGTATGGAAAATGTATTTTGATGGAGCATCGTCAATCAAACGTGCTCGGCCTCCAAATCTCGAGAAAGCTCAAGCCGGAATTGGAATCATTTTCGTAGCACCCGAGGGAGGCATAATGAGATTCTCATTTAGTCTGACTGAACCTCGGACAAATAATGAAGCCGAATATGAAGCCCTAATAGCTGGATTGGAGATTGCAATCGATGTCCGAATTCAAAATCTCCAAATTTTCGGTGATTCTCAACTGGTTGTGAATCAAGTATTAGGAATTTACAAAATTACCAAATTCGAGTTGGCCTGTTATCATCGGCGAGTTCTTGATCTTATGAAGCAAATTCCAGTTGTTAAATTAACTCAAGTTCCCCGAGGCCAAAATGGCAAAGCTGATTCTCTTGCTAAATTGGCTAAAGAAATGGCGAATATGGACGACGAATGGCCTATAATAATTATGGTGCACAATCGACGGATCTTAGAGCCAGCATTACTACAATTCCCGCAGGCAGAGGGAATATCAAGTTCAAGCCAGCAGGATGCAACTCCGGTTGATCCTCAACCTCCCCAACCAGTTGATGTTGAAGATCAGTCTGAAGAACAACAAGTTCCTAAGAAAAGGCGCAAGGCCAATCAAGCTTCAGAATCATGGTGGCATTGCCTAGATGTCGAGGAAGAAGATGACTGGAGATTGCCTTTCATTGATTACTTTAAAGAAAGTAAATTGCCAACAGACAAATCACTAGCTGCTCAAATCAAGAAGAGAGCGCTACGATATGCATTTGTCAACAACACATTGTATCGACGTGCTTTCGATCAAATGTGGCTAAGGTGCCTAGGGACCAAAGAAGCTGATAAAGTTATGGCAGAAGTTCACGAAGGACTTTGTGGAGCACACCAATCAGGTCCCAAGATGGCAGTCAAAATAAAAAGAATGGGCTATTATTGGCAGTCCATGGTCAGAGATTGTATCAATCATGCCAAGAGGTGCCATGAGTGCCAGATTCACGGTGATGTTATACATCAACCGCCAAATCCACTGCATCCAACAATAGCATCCTGGCCATTTGAATGTTGGGGTACTGATATTATCGGGCCGATAGATCCGCCCTCATCAGCAGGACACCGCTTTATCTTGGCAGCGACAGACTATTTTTCTAAGTGGGCAGAAGCAGTTCCATTCAAAGAAGTTACATCTGAGCATGTAATCAACTTCTTCACCCATAATGTCGTCTACAGATTTGGTGTGCCACGCCGCATAATCTCAGACAACGGAACTGCTTTCAAAAGTACAAAAATCTATAAGTTCGTTGATCGGCACAAAATCGATTGGCGATATTCATCCATCTACTATCCAAGAGCAAATGGTCTGGCAGAAGCCTTCAACAAAACGTTGGTGAAATTGCTAAAAAAGATTCTCTCCAAGAACAAAAGAGAGTGGCATACGAAGATGGCAGAAGCGCTATGGGCATATCGTACAACTTACAAAACGCCAACCAAAGCCACTCCTTACTCTCTAGTATTTGGAGTTGAGGCCGTACTGCCACTAGAAGTTGAACTTCCATCTCTTCGAGTTGCTGTCCAGAATGAGCTGACTCAAGAACAAAATGCTCGTCTAAGAATGGAGGAGCTTGATGCACTCGATGAAATCAGGTTACAAGCTCAGCAGAACCTGGAGATCTATCGAGCAAGAATGACAAAATCTTTTGATCGAATGGTGCGTCTTCGATCATTTCAAAAAGGGGAATTGGTCCTGGTGCAGAGAAGACCAATCATCCCGCATAGAAAAATTGGTGGCAAATTCGTTTCCAATTGGGAAGGACCTTTTGTCATCGAGAAGGTATTTCAAGGAGGAGCTTATCAACTGATCGATCTGAATGGTCAAAGGCCCATGCCGCCGATCAACGGTCGATACCTGAAGAAATACTATGCATGAATTGCTCAAGCAGATGTCATGTTTAATACGCTATGTTTTCATACATGTTTATTAGCATATATATTCTACATTTTGAAATTCTCTTATGTCATGAGAACGCATTTCAAAATTCCCCATTAGACTGGGGGCATTTTAAATATTTGTTCGGGTCGACATCGCGCTGCGTGCCGAGATCCCCAAACAAATATTTAAAATATCAAGATTCCAATCCTATTCTGCTCTAAAATGTCCCTGCGAGACAGGGGGCATTTTAAATATTTATTCGGGTCGACATCGCGCTGCATGCCGAGATCCCCGAATAAATATTTAAAATTATCAATTCAAATGCTATTTTGTGCTAAAGAATACAAAGACTTCTTTTTTAAAGCCTATGCAGGTGATCTCTTAAAGATCGAGACAACACCTTCTCCAACAAAACCAAGACTCAAAGGTCAAGAAAGAGACTTTTGTGGCTACACACTCCTACAAATTGAGCCGGAAAAGCTTGAAGTCTTTCAACAGCCTGAAGCTTAAGGTTCGAATGGGTGTAAAAGGTCGGATCCAACAAGCCCAAATATGGCCGGATCGCTGGCAGCTCCGTCTACTCAACAAGCCATAAGAACGGCCGTAGTAGCGGAACCCCCACTTCGTCAACCCGTCAGTAGAGACTGAAGAAGAACAAAGGCAAATTTGACTCGACAAGTTCAAGTGATCGTAGTCTACAAAGTTCTCCAAAACGACTGGAGAATCAAAGTTCCAGTGAAAGATGGGTCTCGAGCAACTACTGAATGTTCGTAGGCTCCAAAATCTAAAATCGCGAAGGATGACTCCAAATCTGTCAACTTCAGCAAAATCAGCATTGGGAAGCGCAATTCTCATAGCTCAAGTCTGAAGCCTGAATGGGTGTAAAAGGTCGGATCCAATACGCCCAAATATGGTCGGATCGCTGGCAGCTCCATCTACTCAACAAGCCATAAGAAAGGCCGCAGTAGGGGAACCCCCATCTCAGCAACCAGAGGACGAAGAGCTGTCAAATCCCAGCTCTCCCGATCTGATGAACTCAAGTAACTCAGATTAAAGTCTTCTCAAGTGGTTAAGGATCAAGATACTACCTACATTCGGTACTATCAACTAAATCCAGAACCTGCAAATCCTTCAATAAATCCGTAAAGCACAAAGCGAGGATCGAAGGAACTTTTCTTCAATAAGTCCACCAAAGCACAAAGCAAAGGACCGAAGAAAATTATCCCAAAGTTCATGAAAGGCCTATGGCTGAACTAAGTGAATTCCGTCATCAACAAGTCCGCTATGCACAAAGCTCTGGACCGATGACTTTTCGCCATCGACCTAATACAAGCCTAAGGGTTTAGGTCATTGGCATCTACTCCTTCATCAAGCCCGCCAAAGCTAGAAGCAAAGGGCGGAAGGAATACAAAATTTTTGACAAGTCAATAAAGACAAATCAGACAATCCTTCACCAAGTATGCAGCATAAAGCACAGGACAGAAGGAATTTAAATCTCGGGACGCTAGCAAAAAGCTGCAGAATGAGCACCCTAGATGATATCTACAAATGTCCCTAAAGACTGGGGGCATTTTAAATATTTATTTGGGTTGACATCGTGCTATATGCCGAGATCCCCAAATAAATATTTAAAATTTCGACAAGATATCAACCATCTATGGATACATCTAGAAGCGCATATGCTATCCACTAAATGAAAATTTTAGTGTGACATCCAAACAAGATTTTGGAGATCCACTAAAAGAAAGTTAGTGTGACATCCAAACAATTTTTGGAGATCCACTAAATGAAAATCCTTGTGTGACATCTAGAATAGATATCTAGAGATCCATAGGGTCAATCAGCATGCAACAAACGTGGCCCGCTCCAGACGCCTACCACATTTGTTGGGGGGCATTTGTTAACCCGCCGTATAAAACAAAAAGAAAAAAAAAATAATAGACGTACCTGCTCCGCCGCTTCCCGCACGCCCTCGACACGACTCGCACGTCGATGTCTCTTCTCCCACGATCTCGGCATGACCTCGCGATGTTAAAGCCGAAAGAAACGAGAGAGCTCGGGCTCTCACTCTTTTCTTTCTCCCGCTCTTACCTCTCTCGCTCTTTCTCCTCCCAGCCGGATCGGAAGTTACGACAGTCTGATCGGAAACGACAGGGGAGCTCGCCCGCACGGAAGCTAACTTTCTTCCTTCCGATCGCTTCTCCGGCTCCTTCTTGGCTGTTCGACGAAGCTCCTTCGACGACTCTCCTTGCCTGTAGGATCGGAAGTTACGACAGTTTGATCGGGAGCAACTCGGGAGCTCGCTGGCTGCAGAGATAACTTTCTCCCTTTCGAGCAGCTTCTCCGGCTCCTTCTGGCCGCTCGACTTCGCTCCTCCGACGTCTTCTCTTCCTGTCTGATCGGAGCAACCGGCGAGAGCTCCTCACTGTGAAGGTAACTTGCTACCTTCCGCGTTCTTCTTCGGCCAAATCCCCAAATCCACCGAACTAGGGATTTAGTAAATACGGGATTTAAGCCGTAAATCCTTAATCCGGGATTTAACCATCGCCGGGATTTAACGCACGCACCGAAACCGTTGGCTGGATTTAGCCTGAATCCGGCCAAACCCCGTAACTTCGCCGAACAGAGAGGTAGAGGGAGAGGAGTTATTTAGTGTTTAATTAAAATTAATTTTAATTATAATTATTTTAATTAATTTTGATTAATTATTGTTATTATTTTTAATTAATTATAATTATTATAATTAATTATATTTAGTTCTAATTAAATTATTATAATTAATTTAATTAATTATAATTAATTTTAATTAGAATTAACTTAATTAATTATAATTTATAAAATTAATTATCATTAATTAATTTTGATTAATTATAATTTATTAAAATTTAATTAATATTAATTAATTATAATTAATTACAGATTAATTATAATTAATGATATTAATTAATTTTAATAAACTTTAATTAATTATATTAATTTATTATAATTAATTATAAGTAATTAATTAAAAAAATAATTTCTTAATTAATTTATGATTAATTAATATTAATTGTAATTAATTCAAAAAAAAAGAATGCTTGCCCCTTTGCCTCGATCCTCGAGCCAACACTACCAGCCCGCCGGACTTCAAGGTATAAGTTTTGAAACCTTGGCTCTATCTCTTACCTCGTCCCGCGTGTCGAGTCGGCGGTCTGCCTATACACGCTCTTGTAGCGTGGTGGGAGGGGCAACCGGCGCGACACCTACGACAAGGTAGGCGAGCGACCTTTGGTTCCGGATCTTGCCTCGACTTCCGTGCCCACCTCCGCCGGACTTCAAGGTATAAGTTTTGAAACCTTGGCTCTATCTCTTACCTCGTCCTGCGTGTCGAGTCGGCGGTCTGCCTATACACGCTCTTGTAGCGTGGTGGGAGGGGCAACCGGCGCGACACCTACGACAAGGTAGGCGAGTGACCCTCGGTTCCAAATCTTGTCCTCGAACCTCTTCCACCTCCGCCGGACTTCAAGGTATAAGTTTTGAAACCTTGGCTCTATCTCTTACCTCGTCCTGCGTGTCGAGTCGGCGGTCTGCCTATACACGCTCTTGTAGCGTGGTGGGAGGGGCAACCGGCGCGACACCTACGACAAGGTAGGCGAGTGACCCTCGGTTCCAAATCTTGTCCTCGAACCTCTTCCACCTCCGCCGGACTTCAAGGTATAAATTTCTAACTCTATCCCATTCTCGACGTTTGCGGCGGACCGGAGAACCACCTATACGCGCTCTTGTAGCACGGTAGGAGGGAGCCCGGTGAGAAGCATACGACGAGGTGGGGAAGCCCTATACACGCTCTTGTAGCGTGGTGGGGAGAGTCACTGCTATTCTGGTACGTCACTGCTGTTCTGATACGGGTACTGCTGAAGGCCCCATACACGCTCTTGTAGCGTGGTGGGATGAAATTTTGTACGGCCGCGGTGTCTAAGGACACCTACCATACACGCTCTAGTAGCGTGGTGGGAAGGCCCAGCTCCCCTATTTTCCCCCAAACGGGGGATATGCCGGGGTGCTGCCGAAATTTTCACTGAAATGTACAAAGACTTGAAACAATTTGAAGACTTCAGCTGAGTAAAAATATAGAAGACTTGTACTCGAACCAAAAATGCACGGAACTTGAACTAAATGAGCAGAGGACCTGTACAAAAACAGAGGACTAGTGGACCTAAAATTGAACAAGTTCTAAATGATTTCTAAGGGTCAAAATCAAATGAAACAAGATCAAACTCAAATCAATACGAACATGCATTTGAACTTGCAAGGACTTCAGAAGATCCTGAACCAAAGATTTGAACTTGCACTCTACACTCAAAGTTAGAACAAGATGTGGACAATAAGAACCTGTTCATTTGAACATGAACTGCACGACACCAAGTAAAGTTTGGGTTTGCAAATAATAGATTCAAATCCAGGTGAATTCCATATGGCAGTAGAAGACTTGAACGAATATTGAAGACTCATATTGAGTTTGAAACTCAAGTCTGAATGAAATTGAACTTGGATCCAAACACATACAAGGACAAGGCTTGAATCCTGTGCAAGGGAGCTCAAACTACAATAACATTTGTATGGTCAAGAGTGACTCAAGATACGTCACAAGACCTCGATGCACAATCTCCTACAACAATCCCTACAATGCCTGTTGATTGAGAAGGCAATATGGGAGACCAATAATGGAAGGACCCGTCCTCTATAAACAAATTCAGACATTAAACCACCTAAGATTGGTGACAGGTGGGCATAATGTAGGAAATAATGGGTCTCCTACGAACAGTTCCAGGAGCTCGTGGTGGACGCAACGAGTCCTCGTAAATGGATACAACCAGCTTGTGGATAACAACAGTGAGTACCTCGTAGG
The DNA here is from genome assembly GCA_016618105.1 of Dendrobium huoshanense. Taxonomy (NCBI): domain Eukaryota; kingdom Viridiplantae; phylum Streptophyta; class Magnoliopsida; order Asparagales; family Orchidaceae; genus Dendrobium; species Dendrobium huoshanense. Next base: position 21,604,139 of record CM028359.1, on the reverse strand, counting down.
CACAACGAATAACTGTGGACACAAGTACGGATATTACCTACAACGATAGTCCCCTGCAAAGGGATTCTTGTGGATAACAACAGTGTATTGAAAGAACAACGAATCACTGTGCACACGAGTACAGATATCACCTACGACAATGGTGATCAAGATCTTCAAGTATGCCGGGTACAAAGGCAACCCGATGTACGAAAAAAAGGACACCCCCTGGCAGAAGGGAGGACATGTTTGAACAAATTAGAACCAAACTTCCTGGTGTTCCAAATTCTCTTCTTAGTTCTATACTCAAGAAGAAAACAGCTCTGGTACCCACAAATACCGGAAATAACAAGTCTACCACATTGAAGATCCTAAAAAGGGAGTTCTTCCCAAATTAGCATTCTTTGACTCCAGAATCTAGAAAATCTTCCCCCGGTGATTGAGAAAGGGGGAGTCAACATCAAAATCTATCGCCACCGGATCTGCAACACATATACAAGCAGACAGAAGGCATCTACGATCCACAACTGAAGCCACCGGATCTGCAACATTCGTACAAGCAGACAGAAGGCGTCTATAATTATTTCAAAGTACCCCTACACGTGCACCTTAGTTTGTATACACATAGGTACACAAGGGGTAAATACAATCTCAAACCGTATGGGCCCCGACGAGCGTGTTATTGGTACACACGTGACGCTTAGGGATGCTGCGCGGGTTGACAAGTGAATTCAAGTTCGAATCCGATCCTTCTATACGGATCAATAGAAGTCGACAAGATTCGAACTACCTAACAAAATACACTGTTGTAGCGAACGGTGTATTTGTTTAAATACATTCTTTTTAGGCCTTCAATGCCTAAAATCAAGAAAATTCATGAACAAAGGCACAAAGCCTACGAGAAACCCGATCCTCGAGCAAAAGCTTGATCGAGTTGACAAGGTTCAATCAACAAATGGAAATGACCCCAAAACACCCCGATGATGGCCGTGTTGAATGATGATCTCAACCGGAGGGGTTAACTTCAGGCATTTTTATGTCTTCCAAAAGTCCAAATCCAAAGCTCCACAAATCCCAAATTCCCAGATATTTAAATCTGAAATCAATCCATCAATCACTCAAAGCAAAATCCATCCACCCTCCGCAACAGTTTGCCGGGGTGGACAAATCAAAATCTACTTTTGCTCACAAAGAGCCAAATGCCTAGTCGAAAATATCACTAGGATCCATTCTCAAACAATCTCCTGCCAGTAAGGACGTGGTACGTGTCCTCTAACCGGCGGTCTGCCGCTAAATGGCCACCGCAGGATAAACGGTTACGACGACCCGGGGCCCTCTGAACCGCATGGTTTCGCCGCCAAATGGCACCACGATATCTCGGTTATGGCCAGAGCCAATACGCTCCTTACTGACATCAAATCCTTGAGATATGAATCAATAGGATATGATCGATAGGGCACAAAGCCCTCTGTTAGCTAAGGTGGATTCAAATTTGTCCCTTTAGACAAACATTCAACCCAGGTCTACAAGGTCCCCTTGGACGAAGCAACCCATGGCTGCCGACAAGGATCCTTCTGTCAGGTTGGGTCGACTACCTCCTCTGACTAAGTAGACCAGGGACCACGATGGCCCGGGACGACGGAACCATGGGATCTTGATCGGGTCTATCATCCATTCCCCCACCATCCGCTTTAAGTGCTAAATGGTGAAAATTTCCTATTTTAAATATCAAATATACCCAAATCCAAATCCAATTTCCAATACTCAAACCTATTGCTGCTACTATGCCAGATAACACGTATCTCTATACGTATCTGATCGACGACTAGCCTTAATCGAAAGTTCTCTCTCGTGATCGGGAGGGGTAATTAACTATAGGGGCTTGCGCCTATAGGAAACCAGAACTCAGATCATAAAGTCCTTGCAAATGAGGGCGAAATCTCTGGGTAGTGACTTATCTACAAACCCATCTGCCTTCCAAAATTTACCCCGGAACATAGTTCGTTAAAACTCCCTCGCCGAATAAGAAAAGCGATGCGGAGGCCGGGGCCGAATTTTCGGAGCCCACAACAAGCTAGCAAACATGCTTTGGAGAAAGAAGTGAAATGCTGCTTGGACTGAGTTCAGTATTATAGATATTCTTAGATACCTTCTTCATTAGATCTTTTATCAGAAATTCTTACGTGTCTTTTCTATCTAGTGTATTAGTAAGTGTTGACTCAAGTCTTACATAATTCTAGTTATGTCATTTCTGATCTACGTCTTTTTCATCCTATCTCATTCACATTAATTTCCTCAATTGTACTGGTGCTTTGTCAGTGTGTTATTATACATGTCTAAATCACCAAAGTTTCTTACCCAGTACCTTTTCTACTGTGTTAACTTCCACCGTTTCTCTAATATGATCAATCCCATACTGCTATGCTTAATTTAATTGTCAATAAATTTTTTATTGCTCATTACTTAAATACATGCAGTATACATATATATATATATATATATATATATATATATATATATATATATATATATATATATATATATATATATATATATATATATATATATTAATTTTATGAACATCATCCTAAGGTATGTCTTTATTTTGACAAGGTAGGTTGAGTTCTAGATCAAGGGTAGTTAAACCGATCAAATCCAGGCATTAATTGATAAATATCAGTTGTACCTCCACTAGAGTTGCTATGTGCTCAACAGTGTTCTATTTATTCTAACCCCCCCCCCCCCCCCATAAAATTGCCCCCTATTATTCAAAATTTTGAATACTTTGAGTTCTCACCTCAGAGTACTGTTATATGAAAAAAACATAGAAGTAAATCTCATATTGGATATTTTTATAATAATCTCCACGACTGATGTAAATGATGAAGAAAGCGGATATAAAATGTTTGATGACTAAAGATTGATCCTTTAATTGATATTTGATGTATCTCTGCAATGATTGGAAACCCTTTTTCATTTTGTTTTTTTGTGAGAGCATCTTTAAGAGCAATATATAAATGCGTTTGAATATTTCCAAGAATGCAAAAACATGAGTTATAACTACTTATTCCTATGCTTGGTTATACGTTTTTATTTTATTTTATTTTGTGTTGATGGCAGCTTATACTTGAGTAAAAAATCTACAGGCTTACAGATTGATATCCGCTCTTGTTGCTCGGTCGTGGTGCCTGATGGAGATTTGCTCCAGGCCGGAGATTACATCCATTGTGATGAATGCAGATATTGAAGACACAAAGATCGGTTTGTTTGTCATATTTTACTTTTTGCCACCTGCATTTGTACTTCACGCATGGAGATATTATGTGTATATGCATATTCGTGCTTTTTGTCCGGTTGGTTGTGGGGAGAAAGAATCGTGAACATGGAAGATTTAATGGCTTCTCTATGTGATGCGGACATCGGTACGAAGATTTGGCGCATCTATCACAGGCTGCGTCGTAAATCGACGGGCATTATTTAAATTTTCATTTATGTATTATTTTCTGAATTTTAGCTCTTGTTTTATGTATTTTCCTATTTTACCCATATGATAGTTTATGTGAGTGTCTTGGCCAAAGGGGCATTTTTGTAATTTTTGATTTTCTCATGTTATGGCCTCTATATAAGGCCTTAATCTATTGTAATGGGAGGGGGGATTGATATGAAAAAATTTTATGTTCCACACTTTGTTCTTGGGAGAGAATGAGAGTGAGATTCCTATGGGAAGGAATCAAAGTTGTCACCAGCCGCAGGATGGGTCCGGGCTCGTGATTTGAGTCTCTTGGAGAAGGGCAATCGGATCACCCGTCAGTCTTCGGAAGAGTCCAAGGCTCGCGGTTTTGATTTTTATCTTTCGTTTTATCTTTGTTTTGATTTCTTCCTTCTTATCCCTCCCCGTCATCATTTTCATCTTCTTCCTCCTCCATCAACCTCACGGACCAAACATCCATAACAAGCTCCAACAAAATTTCCCCATAGCCGCCAGCCACCTTCCCCCATTAGCTCCTCCACCGCCGGCCACCCTTGTTTGTCTCCATGAATGAGGAGTCCATACCACCATAATGCTTACCTAAAGAGTTCAAATAATTTAGGAAATTATTTTCATCATTTGAAATTCAAATTTTGAATTTCAAATATTTTTCTAAATTAAAAAGCTATTTTAGGAAAGTATTGAGTCTCATTCATGACATAATTCAAATTTAATTGGGTGATTTAATTTTAGGGCGGTTTTCAAAATTCAAATCCAACTAATTCGAAATTTGAATTCCTTCCTAATTCATCATTCAAATTTTGGAAAGTTACTAAATGAATTTTATTTGAATTTCAAATTCAAATAGGATATATTTAAACACTTTCCTAAATTTTAAAGCCTTAAATTAAGCACCCAAAATCACCTCCCCAATCTCCTCCTCTATCATTAACCACCGGCCTCCCTCTTTAATAAATCCCTTGGATTTATTTTCTAATCTCTTTTTCCCCATTTGGGATTTAGAATAGGATATATTTTCTAACAGCCAAACCACATATTTGGAAATAATTCCAAATCCTGAGATTCTCCTTTGGCCGAAACCTCAAGATCCCACTACTGTTAATTCCTTTCCAAACCCAGCTTTCCTTTTCTTTGGAATTAAATCACGATTTTCTCTCTTGCCAGCCGAATTTTCAAAACCAAAGGCCTTTAATTCTTTCCAAAACAGAGAGTGAAATTAGGAAATAACTCCCTAATTCCCTCTACATCCTGTCAGCTCCCCTTACGGGATTTTTCTTTTCCTAAAGTCTACTCAGATTCCATTGTTTCTCTTTGGGAAAAGTTTGGAAATTCAACCTGCTGCTTGCCGAATATTCCAAATCTCCTCTCACTAATTCCCTTCCACTAAATCCTCTCCAAATTCCACCCAACATTGAGTCCTCTTCTTTCTAAAACTACAGCCAGAAATTTCAGCCATTGCCCATACAAACCCAGCCATTGCATGGCTCACAACTGCTGTTTGGAAGATCAAAACTGCTGTCCATCAGTCATCCCCTGAATTATCCTCCCCGTTCTACATCACTATGCTATAAAGTTTAGATGCACATTTGATACATTTGAAATAATAATGTTGTGCTACTGTATCTTTTATTATTGTTCGCATGTTTTTTATTGGTACCTGGACACTGATAACGTAATGTTAATCCTTTTTATAGTAACCATCCTGATCCATAAAGCTATAAAGACAAATATAGAAAAATTGTTAGGATAGTGTTAGACCGGTCCATGTTGGACCAGCTCACACGTAACAGAGGCGGAACTTCTCTTTACTGGCCGCTCAAACTGCTTAGCCAAAAGCTCTGATTAGGAAGGATTTAGGAGGAGTTTAGGAGGGAAATTTGAATGTAATGACTGTTTAGAGATTTCCTTTTGTATTGTATGTATTAAATAGTTTGTTTTCCTAGGGTTAGTGCATCTTGATTTTCGCTGAAATTTGAGATCTCTCTTAGGTTTTGGGCTCTAGCGGAGTCTAGAGAATTGGGAGAGAGATCCTCCTCTCGAATAGAATCAATTGTATCTTGATATTTTCCATTTACATTTCATCAAATAATATAAATTATCTACTGTTTTTCTTGTTCTCTGTGGATTTTTGTGGACAATTCTCTCTGTTTTTCAAAGATTGATAGGAGTTCCTTGAGATCTACGAGTGTTTTCTATTAGATAGTTGAATAACTTGGTTCTAAAGTTACGATGTCTCGAAGTCCTAGGCATTATTACATATGTAGAGGAATATATTGTTTCAGCTGCTTATGGCTTTTAAATTGCATTACAACTTGATTTTCTTTAGCTGTATCCACTCTTTTCTTAGTTGAAGATGTTAATTTACAGGCATGGAAGCTCGGCATCAGTGTTGTGCAGCTATCTATGACGCTCTGTCTGCTTTAAATATGGCTGCTGATGTCAAAGTTGCTGAACTAGCAGAAAAGGTAAGCTGCTCCTTTGTAGGATTTAGTGGTTTTCAACTAAGCAATCATCACCAGAAGTGTTTGTTCAACATTTCACTGCGCTCCAGCTTATAGTCCTGAATAAATATTTTGTTGTGTTTTCGACTTCTCTTAATGTTCAACACAAATGATTAGATGAATTTGTAATATTTCAACTGCATCGATTCAGATAAAACATTACAGGCTTTGCAATCTTGTTTGATAGTATTTATTCGCCTACCACAAATTGGATTAATTATTCTGTGCGGAAGCCGAATGCCATCCAGAGATCGAACAAAATGCGTCATGTCATTCCTACGTTGCGTATCGCGGCATGGTATTGCTCGGCACCGCTCGGTATTGCTGACGTGGCTGCATATGATTCGCCTCCGGACGTAGAGCTGCGTCTGGCTTCCGCATATAATAATTTCTCTACAAATTGACCTTTTTATGTCAAGCCTTTGTTAGGCCTATTTAGCAGTGTTTGTTTCAATTTCCCTGATATATAAGGTTAAAAAGGTGAGTATCCTTATTTTTTGAACAAATAGTTTCGGGTGATTCCAACCACAATTTGGTCAGCAATGTTATTAGATTAATTTCGATATAAATTTTGATTAATTACTCTATTATTGTATTTATTTCAAAACAAATCAAAAAATTTTAAGATTCTTTCTTAATCAATTTTTTTTGTCAGCCATTCCAAACTTTCTTTGATGCTAACTCCTAAAATGGCAATGGGTAATTTTGATGAGCTGAGCTTTGGTTTGTTGAACTGATATTCAACATAGATGACATGCTTAAGGCAATAGCTTAAACGATTAATTATTCTTGGTTTTTCAGTTGCAGGAGGCTGTTAAAAGAGGTCCATACCTGACCAAAAAGCGCATTGAAGCACAACCAATTGTGATAACCGCCGAAAGGTTCTGATTGAAAATAAACAAAAAAAAAAAAAAGATTTTCATTGTAAAAACTTAAGATCATAGAGATTTCCATTATATCTGGATTGATATCAGTGGAAATTTGTTGGTCCTTGAAGACAACCCATCACTTCAGAGGTATGATTTTCATCATATATGTTATGCATTTCTTTGTTCCTATATGTTATGCATTTCTTTGTTCCTGATTGTACATGTTAGAAATGTTCTTGTTTTGTTCATATCAAACTTTTTTTTTTTTGGGACTACTTGCTCTTTTCTTTCCCTTCTAAGCCCCGTTGGATTCAGTTTAGTGAGATTTCTCTGCACTTGTTCAATGGTGACAAACTTTGGCTTCGTTTGGAAAATGACCTAAAAAACAGTAAGAAAATTGTCTCAAACGAAATCTTAGCTGCTATGAGAGCCATTGATGTGAGAAATTATTCTATACGGTCACCGAACGGTCCAGAGGCGAATTAGAACGTACCATATCACATAGTACCAAGTGGTACACAGCAAAAAAATGATGTGACGCATTCTCATTCGTCTCTGGATGTCGTTCAATGACTGCACAGGATAATTTTTCCATTGATGTAGATCTTACAAGTGGGTAGAGCCAACTTCTTACATGTTTTATTGGACTTGGATGGGTTAGCCTTAATGGGTTAAGTGTTGTCCCATGAGCCTATTTATCATATCAAAGCCCCTCTTTATGCTTGTTGTGGACCATTTTTAAATTAAATGAAGATAATATAATCTGAACTAACAACTTGTATGATTTTTCAAGGAAAAAAAAATGTTTGTCATTGAATTTTTTTTTATTCATATATCTATTGTTAATCTTAAAAAAAAAAAAAAAAAAAAACAATCTAAACATAAATTTGAACTTGTCACAACTAAGGCCTCGTTTGGCTTTCCTGTTTGTCATTGAAATTTTTTTCATGGAATAATGGGCTATGAGGAGCCCATTAACGTTCAATTTAAATCTGCGTAATCATGTAACTTCAAATCATCAACTTTTAATATATTTATTTATTACAACAATCCTAATTTTTATATGAAAGATAGATAAAATGTAAAATAGCTTATGAGCTTTAAAAAAAATCTTAATTATAATTTAAGATTAATTCAGAATGATCATATAATTATCTAAAATAGGAACAATTATTACGTCCTCCGATTGGAAGCTCTCCGACCGGATGCAGAGGAGCATTCGGTCGTAGGCAAAAAAACTCGGTACCGCGGTGTACCGAGTTTTTTGAAAAACTCGGTACACCTCAATAGCGTCTTTTTTTTGCCTAGGACCGGATGTTTCTTGCATCCGGTCAACCGAACAAAATAAAAGTTCCTAAAATAGAGGCAATGAGTGATTAAAATTCAAAGAAAAAAAATATAAATAAATTTTTGGAATTGATGTGCACTTAAAAATTGATGTACATTAACATTTTGTTTGGAATAATACTTTTATCACTTCACTTTTCAAATTGTAATTATATTTTTGGTTTGGCTAATGATTTTTTATTGCTTTCAAAAAAAAATTTGTGCTAGAAAGGTGTTTTTTGTCAGCCACTTTCAAAAAAGTTAATTTCCACTTTTCTGAAACAACTCTCCTAGTCTAGGGTGTTAAAATAGATTGATGGGTCAGGTTTGGATCTAACGTAAAATTGATCCAACCCAAATCTAGTCAGCCTGAAACTGATTCGTTTAATAAACAAGACAAAAACTCTAACCCGAACATTTTTTGTTAGCAACCCGAATGATTCGAGCAAGACCTGTTAACTCGTTTTGGTTTTTTTTTTTTTAATTATAACTTAAAATAGTTTTTTAAAACTTATTAATAATAATGTTTAAGATATTTGATTAAAAATAAGACTATTATGCCTATTAGTAAAAAAAGTTTATGAAAAAAAGATATTAAACAAATCTTTTTTTGGAATTGACAAGTCAACTCGAATAAGACTCATTTAAAAATGGGCCGAAAAACCCTAACCAAACTGGTTTATTAAACTAGTCAATCTGAACCTAAATTTTTTGGATAGGTTGGATTTCACATATTGGGTCATTTATTGACAACTTTGTCCACTACCACACTCGTTGATTTATATTCACATAAATAATTTTGTGACATGCACATAAATTCTATGCTGAAAACGCATATTCAACGGGCAAAAAATATTATCAGCCAATTCCCAAAAAGTGTATTTCTTCCAATTTTGTATATATATATATATATATATATATATATATATATATATATATATATATATATATATATATATATATATATATATATATATATATTAGGGGTGTCAATTTCGGGTCACGGGTCGGGTTCAGGTCGAAACCGAACTGACCCGGGCGCAAAACGGGTCGACCATAACCCGACCCGGGTAGAGAAACGGGTCGAAAATCCGAACCCAGACCCGACCCGGCGGGTTGCCGGGTTGACCCGACCCGACACGGAACGCGGTGCTCGCGAAGCGCGGGCGAACTAGCGAACAGGCGTGCGGCGGGAGAAGCCTGGGTGAAGCGTGCGCGTGGCGATCGGGCGGGGCAGACGATCGGGGGAGCGCGACAGGCGATCGGGCGAAGCGATCGGGCGAGCGCGACAGGCGATCGCGCGTGGAGATCAGGCGTGGCCGCGTGGCGCAGGCGATCGGGCGAATCACCCGCGTGGCGCAGGCTGGCGAGCGCAGTAGGTGAAGCGCGCGAGTGGCGCAGGCGCGGCAGAGCGGGCAGCTTCGCGGGCAGTTCCTGGGCAGCGGAGCAGCGCGGGTAGGCGGGGCAGCTTTGAGGGCAGCGGGCAGGAGCTATTTTTACTGTAATTAATATATATATATACGTTATCACAAAATTATCTTGATCGGGCATGAATCTCGAAGCAAAAAAGCTAGCCGTAAACTCCAAAAATTAAATCTGGGAGCACCTGAACTCCGATTTCAGCGAGCTTACAATCAAACTAAGCGTCTTGAAATACAAACCCAACGACACCAAATTCAACTCAATCCGAGCCCAAATGAGCCCAAATCGAGCACCCGAAGTGCTGTTGGAAAGTTCATATCACAATTTGAGTTACCAAACGGTCTCCGAATTTGACGAGCTTATGGTCAAATCGAGCGGCTCGACGAGACAAATCCAACGAATCCAAGATCGCCGAATTCCGACATCACTAAGACCTTCAAATCTCTGATGAATGGTGCACGATCAAGGGATTCAATATCAGCTGTCCATTCAACCACTCCCTATTTGCCCTTGATCTCACAACTATTTACAAGCTATGACACTTCAAAAAATCTATAAATAGAGCCCTTATTTCTCATAAGAGGGGAACCAAGCAAAAGAGAGAACCAAGAAGAAGATGTTGCGAATCTATGATTTTGATGATAGCAAACATTCCTTATTTCTCTACGATTGCCTTATGTGCTAACGTTTCAGGTCCACACGATCAGACTGTAATCTGGAACCAGCTCAAGATTGGGTAGACTAGGTCTGTGTCAGTTTGTAATCTTTTTTCCTTCTTGAGTATGTTGTATTTGGTGTGGTATCTGATGATTTGTAACTTGGAAGATTTTCTGTTGTGCCCTAAAAGATTTCTATTTTTGGTAACATCGTCCGGGACGATATTTATATCGTCCTGGACGATCTGACAAAAGTAAAAATCCTAATTAGGGCATTCTCATTAAAGCAGCCGTCTTTTTGCAAAACACATCGTCCTGGACGATTTTGTATCGGCCAGGACGATCGGCTCAATTCAGCAAGAATCTGCCGCCATATCTACTTACGAAAATCTTATTTTTGGATATCGTCCTGGTTATCGGCCTGGACTATAAAATATCGGCCTGGCCGATCCAGGTCAATTTTTCCAAAATTTCTCAGGCAGTTTTGGAAAGCAATTAATGGGGATTTCGTCCAGGCCGATCGCAAGATCGTCCGGGACGATTAGACATCGTCCAGCTTCATTTCAAGGCGATTTTCAGGACGATTTTCCTCATATTTGTGCTAATCGGCCAGGACGATTTGGCTATCGTCCTGGACGATAATGGCGGCAACTTGCATTAATGAGCTCGTTTTGAGAGCCTCTATTTAAGCTATGGCAAGGCACTTTTTAAGTGTCTTTGGCAGCCATTGTAGCTTCGTTCTTGTGGGGGAAACTTAAAGAGAGAGCTTGAAAGGGAGAGAGGAAAGGGTGGAGTTTGAGAGAGGGAGAAGATCCTGTGAGGGGGGACTCAAGGGAGTGTGGAGGGGGTTCCACACGGTTGCTCCGGCGAACTCGCACCTTAGTACCATCGGATTCAAGGCTTGTCTCGAGGTAAGTTCACCAAAGAAGAAGTCTCTTTGGTGTCAAAGGACCCGGCAACTCCGCCACACCGGGAGAGGTGGAAGTGATTGTGTAAGGGCTTCTCCGCCTAGCTGTGGGGGCTAAAGGAGAGACACTTGTGTTAGTGCAATACTTGGAGGGTGCCTCCAAGGAGTGGACGTAGGTCAAGGTTTGACCGAACCACTATAAATCCGGTGTGTTCTTTTCTTATTATCGCTTTCGCATTTATTTTTCTCCCGCACTTTTTGTAGTGATTTTGGTTTAGGTTTTTGTCTTTGTTTAAAAGATTCTTCTTTTCCAAATCACCTCTCTCTTAATTAGCTTTGGGAATAAGTTCATAAAGGCTTAACATCCCCATCGAACTTTCAGAAGAGAAGAATAAGAGAAGAGAAGGAGAGGAGAATCAGCTCCTCCTCGACCACCGCCAGAGTTCTTTCCGCCGCCTGAATACGCCAGAATTATGTCGGATATTCGAGAGACGCCGGAATTCTGCATAACTTTGTAACTGACTTTCAATTCAAAAGAAACTCTTTGTAATCTGATCGTACTAACTTGTGGGATGAATCAGTCTCTGTACTTCAAATAAACATTATTGGAATTATTTCAACTGGGCGTGGCCCCGTGATTTTTTTCCTCTTTCGAGTTTTTCACGTAAAAATCCTGGTGTTTATTTTCCTTTTATCTTCTGTTTGTGTGCTGAATATTCGTACAATGCTCAGACGTAAAATTACAAACTCTACTGCCGCGTATATTCTAGCCCGCTATATATATATATATATATATATATATATATATATATATATATATATATATATAGAGAGAGAGAGAGAGAGAGAGAGAGAGAGACTATCTAAATAAATGTAATTAACTAAAAAAATTATTTTTATTTTTTATTTTATTTTTTGGATAAATTAGGGGCAAAGCCCATTAAAAAAATTATCTTTTTCCAAAAAAAAAAAAAAAAATCTTATTAGTTCATTGTTAATGCTGTTACTTACTATTTACACCCATGTCAATAATACATATTGTACTGTCAATACTTGCTCTTCTTGCCAAGGAAACATTTTCCTTCTTGTGTTCTCCTTCTACTCTCTCTCTCTCTCTCTCTCTCTCGCACACTTGATTGGAGCAGAAAACCGTAAACCCTAGCTATACCCCCTTTCTCATTCCACCTTCTCTATTCTCATTTCTTCTAGTCCGTCAGAAGCCACCACCCTAAGCTGCGTCGCTGATGCCGAGCTCCTCTCCTGGCTCCGCTTCCCTTTTTGTGCTATAGCTTGAGGCATCTGTCTGTAACACTCTGCCGCCTTCTTCTTCTCCTCCGACCAACGACGCACCACCGCTCGAGGTTAGGGTTGTCATTCGCAAGCTCTCCTCCCAAGTCTCCGCCTTGCTTCGTTACTTGAAATCACGATAGGAAAAAGATATATTGATTGCGTTTTACCATAGATGAAATGGTGGTGTTGTTTTCTCTTTCTTTTCAGTAGACATTTTTGTCCCCTTTTTTTTTTTTCTTTTGTACGAGGGCGGGGTAGCGTTGAGGAGCGAAAGCTCCGAACCTCTCAGCCACGCCTCTGTTAATTTGGACGTATTGTCCCTTTCCTAGCAGGGCTCATTTATGTCGTAATGTCTGTTTGTGGAGAAGACAGGATGGACTGACCACCCATATTTTCAAGTCGCTGTCTTTTGAAGTTTGAACATATTTAAAAAGGCTAACCATACGGTACTTGGCGGGCTTCGAGGAGATACTTTCTGTTGTATTTAGAGTTTATAATGATATACCAAGCTTTGAGGAGGCTTATTGTACATAATTTTGTTGGCCGACGCACTCTTTCTTTTACTAATAGGTTTTGTTACCTAGAAACAACGGCACAGATAAAAAATTACACTATAAATTCTCTCTTCTATTTTCTATAACCATTGTGGCCTAAATATGCACTTCAAAATGTATTTTTGATCACAAACACAAACTATCTAGTGGAAGTACACAAACTACTAAGGGCATCTCCAACCGAAAATATCATTTTTCACTCCAAAATGCAGTGTAACAAAAAAATGACGTGATTCATCTTCAATCGAACTCCATTTTGCGCCCAAGTAACCATTTTTCTCATTCGCGCATTTCTTCGACAAATCCGGTAGAGATAGAAAAATAAGGCAAGTGAACAGTACAACGCCAATATTGATGCCACACTATTTACCCGCAATCAAATACTGGAAGTGCTGTTCGGCCGGAGCTTGCCAGCCACGTCATTCATGCGTTTGGAGTTCGGTTGGATAAGGCCTAAGTGAAAGTATAGGCTACTAAAAAAAAAACTTGTACTGTTCATAGTGCTCTAATTTGAGTTATCTAGCAACTTGGTATGTGTGAATGCATAATTGATTCTTTGTTTTTTTTTTTTTTTTTCTTTAATTTTTCGTATAAGTATGTTTCAAAATTTCAGGGTTAAAATGAGATAGCTTGACAGATGAAGTGCAAATGCTTTTCAGTTACTAGAGTATTTATTTCTTCTACTCTCTCAAGTGCCACTTACTAGGAGTTATTTTGTAGTAGTTTCAATAAGTGAAATCCAAAGAATGAGTTTTTCCATAAGCTTTTTGGTCTCCTATACCTCTATTTCTTTACTTATCCTTTATCACATGAGACTGGTGTCTATGTTGGATTTATATACAATAGATAGAGATATAAATAATATAACACTTCTAGAGTTAAGCTTTGATGGTTAAAATAGAGAAGTACTTCAAAAGTATTATATGATAGAAGGATATAATGGAAATTTACTGGTAAATTTAATAAAATTGTAATTAGGCCAGATATGTTGTTTGTATTTGAGCATTGGATAAGAAAAAGGTTGTTGAATGCTAAGTTGAGCATGGTGGAAATGAGATTGTCGAGATAAATATATGACAAAATTTGAAAGGATAAATTAACGAATGATTATATTTGATGGACAGTTGGACTAACATCTATTCAAATATGATGATTAAAATTATGCTTAAGCATTTTGGACATATATAGAATGGTAGAAATTGCACCATTAGATCAGTAGATAGTATTAGTGACTACGATTACATATGAAATTGATGGACTTGATTTTTACTGGGATAGAAGTTCAAAAAGATTTGCGAAGACTATGTTTACACCTCTTTTGCACTTAGAATGAATAGATGGAAAATGAGAATTCATAAAGCTAACCCAAAGTGTTAGGATAAGGTTAATGATGACTATTTTGTTAAAGGTGTAATCAGGACTAGTTAACTGTTCTATATAAGCACTTTTTTAAATTTTAGTTGACTGATACTAAAATGTATTTCCACCATTCCATCAAGTTCTTGTGGAAGTTAATTTTGATTTCTAATTATGACTTTTGATTTAGCCTCGAATCACATAATTCTTTGTGAGGAGAAAATTCAGAGTCACAATACAGATCTTATATTTTTTTCTTCTCATTTTTTATTAGAGTTCAGTATAGAATTGTGAATGAAAAACTGCACTTGGCGTTAAAAAAACTGAACATGAATGTAAATGATGAAGAAAAATGTATTTGTTTTTTTTTTTTTTAATTCACCATAAGATAATTAGTTTTGGCAGAAGCCCTATTGCTTCAGTGGTTGTTTCTATTCAATTTATTGCATCAATGTTGCCTTAATCGAAAGTTCTCTCTCATTATTTGGATCACTTTTTATTTTTGTTTATGTTTTATTTTTGTACTGTTTTGTTTATGTTTTAATATGAAATAAAAATATGCTTGGTATCTTAAATAAGTGCTGTTTTGATTTTATTTGATTTTGCTTAAAACATAGATGGCAGACAATAATGGTGTCCCACAATGGCGGTAATTGATGGCCGGGGCGGGTTTCATTAAAAAAATGAAACATCTAAAAATTTGTTTGATTATTTTTCAAAAAGTAGCTTGATTTGTTTTAAAAAAAAAAGTTAAAAAACCAAACATATTTTTTAAAACAAAAATAAAAAGTGATCCCAAACAACCCATTAGTGTCATCAAACTTTGAAAAATTAGAGTTTTCGTTTCTAGGATAAGATTTTTGAATTAGTTTTTTTTTTTTAATTATGCTTAACACTAGACCATTTCCTTTGCAGGAACTGTAAAAATTAACCTGGAAAGAGATGGAAACTGACCATTTGGTAGCTTTACCAAGTGGTATTAATGAAGAAAAGATTAGCCAAAGGAATCAACTGTACTCATTAGGAGAAAATGGCGGAGCCATGGCACCATCTCCTTGTGGCAGTATTCTGAGGCTAAGCAATGCTTGCACTCGAGAAGATGGCAACTTCCTGGCTTCTGAAAAGTGCTTTCTTATGACTGCTGAACTTTGATTAAATTATTTCTAGTAATTTTTTATGTTCCAACATCTGTTTACCTTGAGCAGTGCAGATAAAATTAAGAAGAAGGTATCAAGAATTATAGGATGGGGATTACGACGTTTCAGTAAGATAGGTCGGGCTATATTAGAAAGTTATGCGTTTGAACATATTTAATATGGATATTTTCTCAATAGTTATAACTCATATTGTTGTGTTTTAGTTTGTCAGAAGGTGCAATCAAAGGGAAGAACAACCTACAATGAGGTATTCTATCAGTGCTGATTCCTACTTTCTTTGTCTGTGCTTGTGATATTTATAGTGTATCTGAAGTTAAATTAAAGTTTTCTATTGTAATCAATTTTTAGTTTATTTGTCATATTATTCGAATACTTGATTGTTTTCTTTAGTATAAAAGGCATAAAAAAGTGAAATTCAAAATCTTATAACTTGTAATTGTTTTTTTGAGTGGCTGAGTGGCTTTACCCTCAGAGATGGGATACGAAATGAGCATATATGTGAAAAGGTTGGAGTAGCGCCTTAGATGGTTTGGTCACATAAAATGGCGGCCTTCCGATGACCCGCTTAGGAAAGTAGAGGTATTAGATATGACTTATGTTAAGAAAGGTAGAGGTAGAACTAAAAAGACTTGGTTAGAAAATATTATAAATGATCTTTCTTTATAGACGTAAATGAGAATTTGATTGGTTATTTGAAATGCATGTCAGATCTATTTCAGCTAATTTGATCTGAATGACATCCATTAATTCTTGTTATTAAAATTGTCAAAATTAAGTTTTTTTTCTTTCCGAAAATAATTTGATTTGAAATTAATTTGCTTTATGCAGTAAGTTTATTTTTTATTTCTGTCCAGGTTGCAGATGAGATCATTGCTGATTTGGCTACACTGAACAAGAGCAGCGAATTTGAAGTTCGACTCAACCAAAAATTTTTTTTTCATGGAGAAACTTTATTTAATAAAATTTTGATGTTCCTTTTCATTTATTTGAATAAGATAAGATTTGAGACACTAACATTGAAGTACTTTTCATGCTTGTTTAGTTTGATGAGAAAAATATTCGGAGGAGGGTTTATGATGCATTTAATGTTCTCCTGGCAATTAATGTTATTGCAAAAGACAAGAAGGAAATACATTGGATTGGTTTTCCTAATACAAGCACCAAAGCATTAGAAGATTTGAAGGTTTACCATCTTCTAAGCTTTGCAGTAACTTATCACATGATAATCATAAATGAGTATTATAAGAGTTATGATCTTTTGTTTTTTTGTTATGTTTCTCTAATAGAGAAGGCACATGAATGTAACAAATAGAATTCATGAAAAAGCAAATTATTTGAGAGAATTAGAGGCAAAGGTAAGCTTATTTTGGTCCACAATTGCATAGTTTTTATTCGCTGTTTATAAACATAGCTATCATCTTAAGATATATGACACTCCATCTGTATATGCTGATATCTTTTTGCTTTTGGTGCTTTGAAGGCTTTTGACATCCGAAAGCTTATCGTTAGGAACCAGCATATGCATTGTTCAGGGAATGCTTCTTCTGAAGGTGTTGCTCTACCATTTCTGTTGGTTCAAGTATGTTTTCTTTCCTCAGAGGCAATGTGGCATGCTTGCTGTCATGAAGTGAATCTTAAAAATGCTAAGTCCCTGTTTCGTTTCTAGGAATTGAAAGAGTGGAAAGGAAGATAAAATGGCAATGAAAATAGTAAAGGAAATAAATTAAAATTGATTTTCACTTATTTGGTTGAAGAGAAATTGAGTGAAAATTATTTTTGGTTTCTTGTTTGATTGATGAGAAATTGAGGTGTCTTATGAAGAGAACATGTGAACTCTTAATAGGACAGTTGAGAAAAAATATTCATATAATCAACCCCATATAATGAGATAAAGGCTTTAATGTTATTGTTGTTGTATGAAGAGAGCAACAACAATAACATCAAACTTTTGTCCCACTACGTGGGGTCAACTATATGAATCTTTTTTTTGTCATTGTATCCTGTTAAAAGTCAAATTCTCATGTAAATCTAATAAAGAAATATCATTTCTAATATTTTCTAACCAAGTCTTTTTAGGTTTACCTCTACCTTTCTTAACATAAGTCAAATTTAATACCTCAACTTTTCTAACCAGGTCATCGGAAGGCCTCCGTTTTAATGTGGCCAAACCATCTAAGGCGACTCTCTCTAATCTTATCTTCTATTGGAGCTACTCCAGCCTTATCTTATATATATGCTCATTTCCTATCCTATCTCTCATATATGTTGTATGAAGAGAGATGTGATTCAAAACATTGATCCAATAAATTTTTTCTTCTAGTTTTTCATTGGGGCTGGGTAAGTAATTGTGAATGAAAAAGTGCATTTTAATCAAAATTATCAAGATAAATCTAATTCTACTAAGTAGAATTTACTGAAAGAACTGTAGGAATGGCAGTTGCATTTCTAGAGTAGCTGCAATCAGCTAACCTACCAATCAATATGTGCAATGTCCTTTATATGTTTCTTTTTCTTCTTTCTATTAGAAATTTACTGTTTGCTTCTTGCTGCATATTGGCCAAGAATCACAGAATGAAATTTGTTTTATTAATAAAAACGGCATCTGGTTTATGAATTATGATGGGATGTATATTGCCCTTTTTAATAGAGAATTTATTGTCAAATTTCCTCTTTATGTTCTGCTTTTGCCTTGGCCTGCTAATTCAATCTAGTAACTTTCTACAACTTCCTGAGCAAACAGACTAATCCAAAGGCCACTGTTGAAATTGAGATTTCCCAAGATATGCAGTTGGTTCATTTCGACTTTAATGGGTGATTATTATTTATTCTCATTTACCAACTGTTTTTGCTAATTATTTACAGCTTTATTAACAGATTTTTTATATAGTCCTTAGTTTTGTCCTTCCTCTTCACCAGATCTCCATTCTCTCTGCATGATGAAGCTGCCATTCTGAAAATGATGAGATGTCCCCAATCAGCTGCAAAGAGTCAGTTTTCTTGCAGCCCTGCTCGTGCTTTGAACAGCATCAGAGATGAAAATGGGAAGCCAATGAAGCCAGCTTCTTTCTCATGGAACTCTGAAAGCTTGACCCTATAATTAGATAATTTATTTTGTGCGGATGCCGTCGGGGTCCGGAGATCAATCAGAATGTGTTATGTCATTTTTTTGTTCGGTACTGTTGCTCGATACTGGTCGGTATCGGGTGACATGATGCGTTCTGGTTGAACTCCTCTGATATCCGCACAGAATAATTCCTCCTATAATTGCTATCAAGCATGGAGATGTATTTTGTTGTGATCTTCATATTTACTTAGTCGCTTGAAGGTTTATGACTTGGCGACTTTGTTTTTTTTATTTCTTTGTAATTATGCTAAGGCTTGTCAATGTAGACTCAACATAATGTATATTATATGTACAACTCAATGTGTAGATCTTATGTTTTGTATGCATTTAAATAGTGGCGAGGAAATTTAAAGATGTTCAGCTGGTTTTTTTTTTTTCTGATTATAAATCCCAATATTTTGTTTGGAATTAACAAATTCCAAAGGCTCTTACTGATTTTGGCTATGTAAAAGCTTTGCCATGTAATTTTTAGAATACTCTGATTTTTTTTCATATATATTTTATTTTAATTTAATTATGAAAATTATAATTTTAATGATATAGTAGCACCATTAGCTTTTTATATTTAAAACAATTTATGGCATTTGAAAATGCAATAAAATATCAAAACGTTTTTAATAAAATAATTCGCAAAATATCAAAAACCTCTGATAGTTGAAAATATATAGATTAAATTTGCATGGCTTGTTTTCTTCTTAGGGTAGAGCTTTGTAATTTAACGATTAATCAATGCATGTAAGTGATCCTTTGGCTACATAGAGAATTTAGGCAACTATAAAAATAATTACATGGCATCCAACCCAAAAATATCCTCTAGTGATTATATTAAATCATTAATCATAATCAAACACTTACAGATTATGGAAGTTGAGATTGATGTAGCAATCCAAAATTAACTTATATCCCAATTCCCTCCGTTGACAAACATAACAGGAAATTTAGAAACAATGAATATTGATATAGATATAGCTTATTCTAATCCACAATACCTAGATTTCAGGTGTTACCATGAATAATGTTCAACTTTGAAGTTTAGTGAAAAGATGAAGCGTCTATTTGAAATAGCTGCAGTTTTTTATAAAGTTGATTATGAACTTATTGTGTATAAAACAACTTAGGCTTCGTTTGGGATAACTTTCTTACTGTTTTTTAAAGCAATTTTTCATATAAAAATTTATAATTCAAAACATTTTTTTGTACCAAAGAGCTGATGTATAAAGCAATAAGAAAATTGTCCCAAACGAAACCTTGGATACTCTTGTTGTAAAAAGCAAGTTCCCACCATAATTTTTTTTTTTTAAAAGAGTGAGAAAATAGCAAGAAAGCAATAGTCATATAAAATCATAACTGTCTGAAAAAATAATAACAAAATAATGAAAAAGTTGTCCCAAACAGACCCAAAATTACTATCAAACATTTAAGTCAACAATCATACAACAGCAAGGGGTGTCAATTTCATATCGAACCCGAAACTAACCCGACACTATTCAGATCAACCCGAACACGACCCGTTTTTGAAAACGGGTCAGTTTTTCTGACCCGAACCCGACCCGCTTCGGATCCGGGTCAACCCGACACGACCCGAATGACTTGTTTCCAACAAAAAAATTGCTAGTTTTCGGGTCAAAACGGGTCTATCTCCTCTTTTTCGGGTAAAAAACGGGTATATCTCCTCTTTTTCGGGTCAAAAACGGGTCAAAATCAGGTCAATCTCGGTTTGTCGGATCAAAATCGGGTTTTCGGGTCGAAAACGGGTCAATTTTGGGTCAAAGAGTTAACCCGACCCGATTTTTGGAATGGGTCGAAATGTTGAACCCGAACCCGACCTGTTTCAGGTTCGGGTTGACCCTAACCCAAAATTTTCGGGTCGGGTTTCGGGTCATGCCAAATATTGACACCCCTACAACAGCTGTACCAAGAAAGCCAATAATCATTTCCAATAGGAATATGACAATAAATTTTTTCAGGAAAGAAAATCACTACACTCAAATTAACTAAGATATCAACTTAGCTAAGTGCACATTTAAACTCATACAGAAGAGATAATTTATAAATAAACACAAAGATTAACAATGCCAAAGTAATGTTCGTAGCATTCAAGCAGTAACAGCAGGAATGTACCAACCATGGTGGATTTCAACGGTCTTCTTCCTCCTTGCAAGGCGTGACTTCCTGTGTGCTCCAGTGTTCTTATGCAAAGTGCCTGATTTTACTGCTTTGTCAATTGCTGAATAAGCCTTCGCAATCAGTTCTTCAACTGAACGGATTTCCTCAGCTTTGGCATCTGTCTTCTTTTTTAGAATATCAAGCTCTTCGAAGACCTACATTGGATGTATAAATAATCAGCAGGATAGTATAGATAGGAAAGAAACTTTTATAAACTAGAAGAATATATATATATGAAACTAGTAAGATCTGCCATAAATCACAATGAACCGTTATATAATCTTGCGATTCATTATCGCATTATATGCAATTTAGTACAAGCAACTAAGATTCCTAAGGAAATTATAGGAAAATGAAAGAGTATAGAACATTCGATGCAATAAAAAAATTAAAAAAAAAAAAACTCACTATACGTCTTAAGATGGACCACATGGTAGTACCAGGCTAAAAAGATACAGAAGTTTGAGGCTTTGAGCTATAACTGAAGGTTCTAATCTAATTGGGCATAAGAAGAAGATTATTATATGATTAAAATGTCTTTCAGGCATAATAAAGACAGGCAAATAGATTTGAGAAGAATCTACTTGATGATGATCGAGATGGCAGTTTTTCCTTGATGCTCAAGAATTAGCCTTTGAGCTAAATAACTAACGATAAAAAATGATGCAGACAATTGGAAAGATTTTGTTTTAATGCAAAGAAACAAATAAAAAGCTCATGACAAAGTGACAAATGAAGAGGATTGCTATTCAGAAGACCGTAAAGCAAACAAAAAAAAGGTGCTTTCTTTCAAAACTAACTGGCAAAATGTACAAGCTAACCTCACAAAGAGGATCGTTTGTAAAGTCGTAAGTACAATATTTGAAGATTTGTGGAGTAGGTCATGCTTGATTTGGTACAATTATACTATTATTGTGTTTATATTTTCTAGTATAAAATAAAATCAAAATACTGATACAAAGAAGGGTGCTCCATAAGTTGGCCTGTTTGTTAATAAAGTCATAAGAGGTGCATGTGCCAAAATGATGATTTTCTAGACATATAACTCAAAATTATCTCTTTATAAGTTAAGCAGCAGAAAAACAAAACCAAATAAATCTCAATAACTAAAGAAAGAAGAAGATAAGATATATAAAATAGAGAAAATGAGAGAAACTTAGAAAAGAAGTCTAAATATCATGATCAACTTAAATGTAGTAAGAAAAAAGGCAATCAGGCCATAATTAGAGTTTAAAGTAAAATTTTTAATAAATTATAAGATTAGGGCTTTTAAGAAAAATTTAAATAGAAGAAAATAATCATGAAGTGTAAATTGCAAAGAAAAAAAATGGAGTTGAGGTGAATAACTTCGAAAAAAAAAAAAAACAACCAACCAAGTATACCACACTCATTTAGTTTTATCTGGTCTAATAGTTCTTTTCATGATTTTCTTCCATTATTTTATAGGATAAAATTTATTCTATGAAAAATAAATTCTTGAATTTTTAAGAGATGTTAATTATAGAGTATGGCATGTTACTTATTATAGTTTCATATCTAGTATTAGTGATAATGAATTAAATAATTTAACTATCATAAAAATTTCATATTTCCACCAAGTTTTATCTACGGATGAATTACTTATTTCTATACATAAAATTGGTGGAGAAATATTAGATGCTCTCATTAGAATATCCAAAAGCTTAAGAACGCAATTATTGTTAAACCAAATCACTTTATACTTTTACAGGTTATTATTATTTCTAATCTGCACTTGCTGCCACCGGTAAGTTGGTCTGCCATGATGTCTGGCAAGGTGGTAACATCAGCTCCTTTAATCATTTAGCATACTATTATAAAAGATGTATCACTGTAGCATCTTTCAGTTAAGGGAAATACGACATTTGTTCCCAATGTCTTTCTTCTTTCTGCTTCCATTCTCTTCTCTGGTTTTGCTTTACAGGTCCTGAAGCTCGGTGCTCTTTCATGGTATCAGAGCATGTTATTCCCTAACGCTTTCGCTCGCCATCCAAAGCTGACTTCATGGCCAATACCGAAGCATCATCCACGGCAGCTGAGCTGATGACGCCCACCACCGCTCCCCCTGCTGCCACCACCGTCCCGGTTATCTCACCACAGCTAAAATTCCTTATGTCGAATATCAAGTCTGTACTCAATGTACAGCTTGTTGCCTCAAATTATCCCATCTGGCGATCCCAGGTTTTAAAAATATTTGGCGCAAATGGCTATACCGGATACCTCGACGGTTCTATACGTCCGCCTCCCAAACATTTTTCGGCAGATTCCTTCTCAGTGAACCTCGAATATCTCTCCTGGCATTTAGTAGATCAAAACTTGGCTGCTGCTTTGTTTTCCTCCATTTCTCAGTCGTTACTACCATATGTGCTCAATCTCTCAACCTGCACTGACATTTGGCATACGCTGGAACATCGCCTACAAGCCTCTACACGCTCGCGTCTACTCCAGCTCAAAAACGAGCTACATCATCTCAAAATGCAAGATAAAACTATGTTTCAGTATCTGTATGACATCAAACAACGTGTGGATGCTATCGCCTCTGCTGGAGCGCCCATTGAGACTGAAGATGTCATCTTCTAAACTCTCAATGGACTACCTCAATCATATAATGCCTTTAAAACGGCTATTCGAACCAGAGCTCAACCCATCGGCTTGGATGAACTTTATGCACTTCTCTGCAGTGAAGAGGTTAACATCTCTTCCGGAACAAGCCAGCCTGCATTCTCCAGATACATCACTTGCGCTCGCTGCTTTTCGCGGTCGTCCTCGTGGTACCTCACGCGGGTGATCCTCTACACCTCGAGGAGGACGCACCTCTGCCCGGGGCACTGGCCATCGACAAATGCCCTCAGTAGTATGTTAAATTTGTGCAAAGCAGGGTCACTCCGCTGTCTCGTGCTGGTACCGCGCAGATTTCTCCTACCAACAGTCGCCACGAGCGCTTATTGCTCAGGAGGACAAATCGGCTTCTGGCGACTGGTTCTTAGATACGGGTGCCACCTCTCACCTCACAGCCGACGCAAATCAACTACAGACCGTTCAGCCATACATCGGTACATCCAATGTTCAAGTTGGAGATGGTTCCCAACTGCCTATTGCGAATTCTGGTAAAGGCATTCTTCCAACTCCTAGTCGAAAGTTACAGCTCCCACATATACTCCATTTTCCCAAACTAACACATAATCTCATCTTTGTTTCTCGTCTACTCAAAGATAATCTATGTTACATTGTTTTCAACAAATCTGGCTTCATTCTTAAGGACTCCCAGACGCACCATATTTTACTTCAGGGTCCCAGTCAACATGGTCTCTACCCTATTAATCTGCCTCTCTCAGTTAAGTCTAGCGGCCAACACACTGCTCCTATTGCTCTCTTCACTACTCCATCTACGTTCAATCACAGGCACAGGCATCTTGGACATCCCTATCCAACTACTCAGCACAGATTATCTACCATCCTCAAATTTTCTCCTTCCAGCCTGTCCAAGCATCACTGTGACTCATGTGTTCGAGCTAAATGTCATCGTCTTCCCTTTAGCTTATCTAAGTCTACTACTATGAAATATTTAGAACTTCTACATTCCGATGTATGGGGACCGTCCCCAATTTTGTCATCTCAATGTTATAAATATTATCTTGTTCTAGTTGATGATTTTACACGCTTTTCCTGGGTATTCCCTTTAAAATTAAAATCTGACGTTCTCCCTGTATTTCGGAATTTCAAACTTCTTGTTGAAACTCAATTTCAAACGGATATTAAGCAATTACAAACTGATGATGGAGGTGAATTTATTAACCAACCATTCAAACAATTTCTGATTAATTCCGGGATTGCTCACTGTCTCTCATGTCCCTACACACACCAACAAAATGGCTTAGCCGAGAGAAAACATCGCCACCTCCCCGAAACAATGAGATCACTCATGTTCGAAGCCAACATCCCCACAAAACTGTGGGTTGATACCTTGCTAACTGCTGCATACCTTATTAATAGACTACCCATGGCTGCCTCACCAAAGGTCTCACCCTATCAAGCCCTTCACAAAGTTCGGCCAGATTATAATTCTCTTAGAACCTTTGGCTGCTTATGTTATCCCTGGCTCCCTCCTCCTCATCGAAACAAACTTCAACCACGCTCAGTCGCATGTGTTTTCCTTGGCTACGCCCAAGAGTCCAAAGGATATAATGTTACGATCCCTTAACTAATCGTGTTTATGTCTCGAGACACGTTACCTTCTTTGAAAATCATTTTCCCTTCAAATGTTCACCGGTACCTACTCACGACATTGTTACCACAAATGACAATTCGTCTCCGCTTACATTAGTACCAGCCTCAACCACTCATACTAGTTCTCCTGACACCGAATCCTCTCATGTGTCATCCCAACACCTCACACCAACCTTAACTCCTACCCTTTCTCAACATTCCAACAGTACAACCAATAGCACCTCCACTTCCCCATCTCTAACTTTACCCATTAAGCATCCTATGCTCACTCGTTTTCAAAGTGGCCATTTAAAATCAAAAGTGCTGATGGACTTATCACATAAGCTAAACTTGCCCCCTCTAACTTCCTTTGTTGAAGCAAATAAATCTTCTATTTGGAGGGCTGCCATGTCAATTGAATTCCAGACACTTCAAAATCAAGGGACTTGGTCTCTTGTAGAACCATCTCCCGAACAAAATGTACTAGGATGTAAATGGCTGTTCAAGACAAAAGCAAACCCGGATGGCACGGTTGAGCGCTATAAAGCAAGACTTGTTGTTTCACACCCCAGTTTGGCTCACCCTCTACCACAAACTGAAGTATAACAGAGAAGGATTTCAACATATCAAACTCCACTCTTAACAACAGGAAGCATGCAATATTACTTACTGAACATCAACATAATTAAAACAATTACAGAGCTCTACTAAAACTTTTGAACTTTACTTACATATCAAAAGGTTTATACAGCTATTATTCAGATCTCCTTGTACTCCAAAACATATTTACATCAAAAACAGATGATCACCTCTTTCTTGCCTAGTACCCTATGGGCTCCTTTCCCTTACCTGAAGTACAACCACTACTAATGAGCTATTGCCCAATTAAAAACACCAACAATAGACAAGAATTAATAATAAATAAATAAGAAATGCTTAACAATGTTAACATAGTTAAACACATATTGAAATGTCATATTGAGCCTGAAAGTGCCTAACAATATTATTTATCTTACAAAAATTATTCCACATCTTTAAATAAGTTATATAATGGCTATAAGCTTTTGCACCATTTCAACTTTCCAATTCAAGGTTGGGTCTAACTTCCCAACTTTTAGAATGGAAGCTGTTCTCTCATTCAGGATTGAGTCAAATTTCTCAACATCTAGAATTAAGAGTGTAGGCTTACCTCATCAGGTCTTTCGCCTTTCCTTGTGCGGGCCTATCCCCCATATATAACTTATTTCATCTTTTATATAGTCATCCTTTTTAGCCCTAATGACATATGCTTTTGATGACATAGTTGCACTTTAGTTGCGCTTTGGTTGCACTTTGGTTGCGCTTTGATTGCACTTTGGTTGCGCTTTGGTTGCGCTTTGGTTGCGCTTTGGTTGCACTTTGGTTGCACTTTGGTTGCGCTTTTTGCTCATTCACTAGTTTATGAATATTTACCCTTTTATGCTTACGAAATCATTAACATTGCTGAAGATTATCCTTTACATAACAATTTCATACATATACAACCATATTCATACAAAAAAAACCAAAACAAACTAGAATACATGTGATCATAAACATAATCAAGAAGAAGTGCAATAAGAAAACATTTACTAATTCTTATAATCTTGTTTAGGTATCTCACCTCGTTCTCTAGGGAAGTCGGGTCAATTCGTTCTCCTAAAGTACCCTTGCCTCCTTTCCTTTTATATACAATCTCAAAGAAGTTTTTCTTCATTCACCCCAATGTAATCTCTCTTCTCCTAAGTCTCCTTTCTTCAC
This sequence comes from Dendrobium huoshanense, assembly GCA_016618105.1. Taxonomy (NCBI): domain Eukaryota; kingdom Viridiplantae; phylum Streptophyta; class Magnoliopsida; order Asparagales; family Orchidaceae; genus Dendrobium; species Dendrobium huoshanense. The sequence goes on along the minus strand of CM028359.1, from coordinate 21,577,339 downwards.
TTTCCCTCCCAGTTACACCAACTTAGCCTACATCAGTTTCCACCACTCTTCTGCACAACCAGCTTCAGCATTTTATTGAATTCCAACTAGATTTCAGAAATTTATTATCTGAAATCCTCCTTCAAAGCATCTCACAGCAGTAACCTCAACAAGTGGCTCCCGCTACTCAGGTTGAAGCTGGCTTCCGATGTCCAAGGAGGGACGGGTGGGGAAAAGAAGCTAATGTCTCCACATAATAAATCACACTATAATAACCCTTCTAATTCCACTAAACCTTCTCAGTCATTCTCAGCCCTAGGATTTCCATCAGCTTTATGCATGTCAGTTTAAATGGAATTGCTACAGTAATTGAGTGGAATTGCTACAGTAATTGAAGTACATACTATTAAATATTTCACTAATACTTAGCCTTTAATCTAGCTGTCATTTAAACCATAAACTACAACTAAATACAATCAATTAAACAATTAATTTCATAATTTATAAAAGAAAATATTTGGAATTAAAGTAAAATGTATATAAAAATAAGCTAACATTTAGAGGAAGTTGATGCTTACATTATTTTAAATATATTTGAGAACCTTATATGTTGCACAAGGATACAAACAGGAATTTGGTATTGATTATACTGACACATTCAGTCCGGTAGCAAAGTTTCCTACAATTCGTTTGCTCCTTATCCTTGCTGCACATTTTCAGTGGTCTGTGTTACATTTGGATGTCTCTAATGCCTTTTTACATGGCAACCTTCAAGAACCAGTCTTCATGAAACAACCATTGGGTTTTGTTGATCCTCAACATCCCTTATGGGTCTGTAGACTTCACAAAGCCATTTATGGCCTCAAGCAATCACCGTGCCAATGGTTCTCTACCTTCTCCAGTTATTTCATACAATATGGATTTCAGTCTTCCAAAGAAGACCCTTCGCTGCTTATGCTCCGCACTGAATCCATATCACTCTACGTGTTAGTATATGTAGATGAAGTTCTACTTACAGGCAAAGACCGACCTGCCATGAACCAGCTCATCGACACATTGAATGTTCGTTTCCGAATGAGAATTCTGGCCCTGTTTCTCACTTTCTTGGCATTCACATTCAAAGCTTGCCTACCAGGTTCATCCTCAATCATACAAGATACATAGCAGATCTTCTTACTAAAGCGGGAATGCAACAAAGCAAGCCAGTGCTCAGCCCATTACCTGCTAAAATCCCAACTATTCTACCAACGGACGCTAGCTTCTCTCAGCACGCATACTACCGTAAGCTAGTCGGCTCGCTGCAGTATTTAACTATTACAAGACTGGATCTCTCTTTTGCAGTAAATTATTTATGCCAACAAATGCACAATCCCTCCGATCGACACTTTCAGCTTCTGAAACGTGTCCTGCGATATCTCAAAGGCACGCAGCACCTTACTCTACCTATTCAGAAATCTGAGCTCAATCTCACTGCCTATACAGACTCGGACTGGGCTGCGGATTCTGTAGATCGCCGATCGGTAACAGGCTTCTGTACATTCTTAGGTTCTAACCTTCTCTCTTGGCATGCTAAGAAGCAACCAACCGTTGCTTGCTCCTCTACCGAAGCTGAATATCGCAGTGGCAGTTGTTGCTAGTGAACTCATGTGGCTACGACGTCTTCTAGCTGATTTTAACATCTCTTCCGATGTTGCTACACCCGTTTACTTTGACAACATCTCCGCCATTGCGTTGGCAAACAACCCTGTTTTCCATGCGCGAACAAAGCATATTGAAGTAGATTATCACTTCATCTGCGACTGCATTACTGCGAAGCAACTTATTGTACACCACATTTCTTCTCAAGACCAGCTCGCCGATATCTTTACTAAAACTCTATCTGCCACAAGGTTCACAGCATTGAGAGACAAGCTAATCAATTCTTCCTGAATTGTTACCTTGCGGGGGGATGTTAAACCAAATCACTTTATACTTTTACAGGTTAATTATTATTTCTAACCTGCACTTGCTACCACCGGTAAGTTGGTATGCCATGATGTCTGGCAAGGTGGTTACAGCAGCTCCTTTAATCATTTAGCATACTATTATAAAAGATGTATCACTGTAGCATCTTTCAGTTAAGGGAAATACGACATTTGTTCCCAATGTCTTTCTTCTTCCTGCTTCCATTCTCTTCTCTGGTTTTGCTTTACAAGTCCTGAAGCTCGATGCTCTTTCAATTATATCCCTCTAACAATGAGAAAAAGGAGAAGAAGAGAAAGGCAAAGAAAAGTGCAATACAAGGAAAACAAAAAAATTCCAAAGAACATTGTTGCACTGATAAATTAAGATTTTGTTTGGGGTAGTTTAAGCTTTTCTATTTTTCTCTCAAAACCTCCTTTCTTAGCCACAATTTCAAAAAATATTTTTTCAGAAACAACATTTTTAAAGGCAAAAGTTTAAAGTAATTGTGAAAAAGTTATATTCTAAAAACACATTATTTTTTACTAATAGTCACAAAATTAGTTGAAAAAGTAGTCTAAATAAAGCTTAAGAGAAGGGCACTCCTCATGCAATCTTTAAGCACCTAACTCAACTTGGGCTTTGAAAGTGAGATCAGCATTTCATATGAAGAATTCACTAATGGTTTTAATAAATTATTTTAGGAATGTTAAAAATTGATAGAAAATATTGTTATAACAAGAATGAAACAAAGTCTTTTAAGAAACTTGTTGATTCATCAAAGAAAGAAAATGATTATCTTTGCTAGATATTCAAAAACCGCATGGTAACATATTATCAGCATTCCATATGAAGAATTCACTAATGGTTTTAATAAATTATTTTAGGAGTTTTAAAAATTGATAGAAAATATTGTTCTAACAAGAATGAAACAAAGTATTTTAAGAAACTTGTTGATTCATCAAAGAAAGAAAATGATTATCTTTGCTAGACATTCAAAAATCGCATGGTAACATATTATCTTTGAAAAATAAAGTGGCTAACATGAAAAATATAATAAATGTCATAATTTCTTCTTATTTTAGCGCTTCAACTCTTTGTAATAATGAAAATTTTCAAAACATAATTAGAATTATGAATGAATAAATTGCTAAGCTCAATGGTGGTGACGAACCGATTGAGGATTTATTGCAAGTTAGCAGGAGATCCTAGCATGATTAAATTTTGTAACAAATTCAACAAGATCATGTATTTCTATTGTAAGAAGGAATGACATATAAAGAGGAATTTGTTATTCTGAAGGAAAAGTGAGCAAAGCAAACATAAGAAGGGAAATTTAATAGCTGCAAAAATAGTTGTATTTTGGTCTGAATGTCTGATTATAATGATGCGTTTTTGGTGATTGAAAAACAATAAATTTTGGACTTTACTAATCCTACTCTCATGTATTTTAAATTGATTTTTTTTTTTTTTTTTTGAATGACACAAGTTATGGTGGCTATGTGCGTATGGGGAATGTATTTGTATGCAAGACTATAAGTTCTGCCATTATGAAGTTGAGAACACAATGGAGGTGTGACTAGTTCGTTGGCTGGACTCTGGAATAAGATATTTACCATATCTAAGGAAGATTCTAATATCCTTCAGTAGTCTTAATGTTGCAAGATATATAAATGACTGTAAATTCTATAAGATGGCTTTGATTATCTTAAAGGTAAGACTTAATGGGCTCTATGTGTTGTAGAGTGCATTGTCAAGTGGGGATGTGTTAGATTCAAAATTGTGGAAGCAAAGAAGAGCTAGCTTCTAAGAAGCAAAGAAGTTTCATGAAAAAAGAGGCAAAAATTAAGGGGAAGATTTTTGAAGATGATCAAGCGGATCATGCTTATGTTGCACAGTCTACCACGATGCAAGCCATATAAGCTCAAGATTTAGAATGAGGATATAACACTTAGAAGCTGTGAAAATTCAATGACGAGTGTGCGTTCAATATTGATGGATCCATCTTATTGCACAACAATTGTGTTGTAAAGGTCTCACGCAGGTTTTTTGATGAGAAAAAATGCAAATCAGTGAATTTGCGCAATATTTTTCCCGTAGGGGCTTGGAGAGATTGAAGATGTTGGGGTGTCATAAACACCACTAAGTAGGTACATAGGAAATTAACCTCCAATGGATAGATTGTTACGTAATAAGTGGAGAAATTTTTTTCTATATATCTATCTATAATTGTTCAGCTATCTATCTATAATAATTCAGCTCTGTTCAATACCCAAAATGTCTCGCGAAAACTTCCATTTACTAGTTAAGCATTCCAAGTTTTTGATGAGAAAGAGTTCAATTACTTAAATTCCCTTTTGGAGAGAAAAACTGCCAAAAAAACTCCATATTGACTGAAATAAAAAAGGAAAAACTTGACCATCATACGAGCGTAAATCTTGAAGGAAGGTTTTAGATAACATAATACCTTTCTCATCCGGGTCTTGAGTTCGGATTTCTTCGCCTTGTTATAGATGCGCCTCTTCTCGGCCTGGCGAGCCCTCTTCGACGCTGAATCGGGCTTTTTAGTTGTCGCTGCCTCGCAGACAACTGATCTCCGCATTGGCTTCGGCTTCTCCAATGCCCTAATTGGAGTTCCACCTGACACTCAAAGTACAATCAGTTCGCAAGCAAGCAATCGAATTAGATGGAGAGAACGCAGAGAGGATAAATCATAGATTGCTTACCATTGGGAAAAACAACGGAGGAAAGATTCGAAGAGAATGCTAGGGTTTTGATGACCGGCGAGCGGCGAGGAAGAGCTCCGGTGCAGCATCTGACGCTGGAGGCGACGTGAGAGAGGGTTTTCGGCTTGCAGGAAAACACAAGGCAGGGAGCGACTGCTGCCATTTCCGCCTTCGCAATCTAATCTTTCTGCATGAACTTATCTCTTCTTGGTTTCCTTTTAATTTTTTTTTTTTTTTTTCATGAGATTCTCAAATTTATTTTCTCTCACTTTGATATCAGTTTCTTAGGGCATCTCCAGCCTAAAAACCCCATTTTCTACTTCAAAATACATTAAAGCTCCAAAATGCGGCAATTCGTCTTTAATCGAACTCCATTTCGACTGCTTCTTTATCTCGCTGTCAAAGGTACTCGTCTTTCCCCTCTTTCGAACTATTTTGTCGACAAATCCTGAACACATGGAAAAAATTGTGTGTGAATAGTGAGTCCCGGAGAATAGCGGGCAAAAATACATTCGGTTGGATAATTTGACAGATGACAATCACATATATGTTGTACGATTATGGATGGTCTTACTCCATAATATATAAATTTTACAAAGATATTTTATAAAATAAAAGAGATATTCATAAGTTAATATTAATATGATTGAAAATTTACAAATTTAATTTTGATGACTCATGGAGACTAAATAGTAGTCCTAAAGTAAGATTGCAAATGAGTCGAACCGAGCTTAAGTCATTGATTCGAGCTTGAGCTTAACTAATTAACTGAGTTCGAGCTCTAACTCATTCTTACTTTTATAAGTCAAAATTAGCTTAAGAGTTGCCTCATTCATAATAAAATAGATAAATTTATTCTTTTTCTAGCAATAATTATAATAACATGATAAAAAATAAAAATTGTATGAGAAATAATATGAAATCACTTAAAATAATCAAAAAGATATAATTTTTAAATATTTTTTTAGTAATTTTATACTAAATTTGTTGAATTTTACATATTTTAAGTATATTTAATATTAATATTTTTTAAACGGAAATAGTTCATCGACCTGATGAGTCTAGAGTCAGGACGGACTCAAATTTAAATTATTAGCCCATCAAATTCTACTCACAAATCGTTCATTCAAATATATTTTTTCCAAAAAAAAACCTTTTTTAACTGCTGCCAAAACACCCAAATCGAAGTAATTCAGCAATCCTAAAATTTACAGTTCTCCATATATGCCCGACAGATTACTTGATGGCCTGAAGATTCTCAAGCAGGCGGTGGCGGTATTGACGCGAACTTGGGCGGCCGGATGAGTCATTCCGTTGCCGATGGAGATTCCGGCGAGGTTGATGCGAAGGGAAGGGGGAAAGATGGGATTTTGTTGGAGAATGTGGTAGGCGGCAGAGGCGACGAACTTGCCGCCGTAGCTTTCGCCGGAGAGAAACAGAGGACGGGAGCGGAAGGACGGAGGGTAGGAAGAGAGGAAGGATTGGAGGGAAAAGTAGAGGTGGGAGGCGATGGAGATTCGGTCGCGGGGAATAGTGGAGGAGAGGTGGCGGAAGCCAGTGCCGATGGGGTTGTCGATAAAGAGGAGGCCGAAGCGGCGGTTCCATGTGAAGGGGTTGGGAAGGAGGCGGAGGTTGGAGGAGAGGAGATAAGGGCCGAATTCGAAGAGGTTTGCGATCATGGAGGAGGAGAAAGAGGAGAGTTGGGAGGATTAAAGGGGGAAGGAGGAGGAAAAATTATTAGGTCCACACACCAATTCAGACTGTCATGTCACTTAAATACGTCGGAATTGAGTGTATTCGAGTGACGTGGTGCATCTGATTTGGCTATCCGAATCTAATAATTTGCCAAGCAGGAGGGTGCGATGAAAGCTAATGCTTTTCAGAAATAGATTAATTTGTGTTTTTATACAGTAAGTTTGAGAGAACTACACTTTTTTTCAAGGTTGTCAAAACCGGACCGGACAACAAATCGGTAGAGAGAGCGGTTCACGGTCAACCAGTCGAACCAGGGTTGAACCGGATGACATAATAAATACAATTTAGATGATATAAAAATCATATAAGATTAACTTACATATTACCAAGGTTTTGAAAACCGGACCGGACAGCGAACCGGAAGAAGGAGAGGTTCACGGTTCGACCGGTCGAACCGGATGACGTAATAAATAATAATATATTAATATTATAAAATTTATAAAATGATTTAGACATTTTCCTCTAATAACTTAACTCTAGCTATATTTCATTTTCATATTCAACTCATCAAATAACATAAGTATTGCATCAATTAAATTTATAAAACATAAAAAAAATAACACACAATATAAATATGACATTAAATAAGTTAATAAAATAATAAAATATAAACAAATATTTCATAAATAAGTAAATAACTAATCAAATAAGAACTTTTTGAATACATACCTTTTGTCAAATGTTGGGTTTTAAGGAAGAAATCTTCTATAATACGATTTGGATTTTTGTAGTGTTGCTTGGTTTTGCCAGAATCATATCTTTAAATATAAACAAAAAATCTTTAATTAATCTCTAAAGATATGCCAACAGGAATTCATAACATTGAATAAAAGTATAAAACTGCAATCTGTCACTGATATGCCAAGCACAAAAACATTCAAAACATGGGTGCATCGTGAAAGAAAAAAAAAAAACACATTCATAATACATATATAGAGTTTAGGGTTTTTCTCTTAATTAATTCCACAAAAGAAAAATCTAGAAATCATCTTCTAGATTTGAAGCATCAAAAGTTATATCTCTAAATCCCTGTTCATCAAAACTTCCCCTCCAAATGCATCAATATCCTCATTGCCAAGTATTTCATTGTCATTTCTAACATCATCTAGGACATCTTCATCTACACATTAGAAATATAAAATATTTTAACATCTCTTTTAATTTTCAAATGATATAAGTATATAACTTAGACTAATTAAAAGCTTACTTTGAGGTTCTTTAGTAGAACTAGTATTAAGTTCTTCAGCAATAGGAATGACATCTTCTGTATAAATTTCAGTCTCTAAATTCTCAAAAATAAGCTCTGAAACAGGTTTTTCATCAAGCACCCAAAAATCCACCATCTCTATGCTAGTATAATCCAAGGATCATAATTTCTTTTTTTTTGTTTGAAATCTAAATATAATTAAAAGATTATTAAGTCATACAAGCATAAAGAAATGATGTCACAAGCAAACAAGCATATAGTCATACCTATGCCTCAAATTAAGGTTGTATCGAACAAATACAAGATCATTAAGCCTTTGACGCTCTAAATGATTTCTTCTCTTTGAATGAATTTGTTCAAATACACTCCAATTTCTTTCACATCCAGAAGAAGATGATGTTTGGCTAAGAATTCTAACTGCCAATTTCTGTAAGTTTGGTGCACTTGATCCGAACATCTTCCACCATTCATCTACAAATAGATAAATTAGTTAGCTAATGTTTTATATGCATGAATCAAGAAATAGTGAAATACATATTAAAATATTTATTTCACTTACCAGGCTGCATTTCTTTGGTCATTGTTAGTGCAATTGGTTTGTCAAAGCTTTCCAAACTGTCACGAAACAGCCTAACTTCATTCATTGTTGCTGTTGATTTAGGACAGATATCCTTATTTCCAATTAGCTCAATTAAACCTTGCATTACTTCATCTTTCTGGCAAAAATTTTCTTTATCATACTGAAAATGTGGATTAAGAAAATAAGCTGCACAATGTATGCCTTGTCTTAACTGTCTTTCCCATCTCCTCTTGATAATACTTGTGTAAGGTTTATACATCCTTTTGGCATTTCTAAACATTAACTTAATAGCTTTCCTTGCCTTGTACATGCCATCATAAAGAAAGCCCAGAGATGGTTTCTCATCAGAATCTACAATTCTCAATAACCGAATTAAAGGCCCAAATAATTTGGAAGTTAGCAAACAGTCATTCCAAAACTTATTATCCAAAATGATAGCTGATACCTCTTTCCCTTTTACTGTTTTGGATATCTTTGAATCAAAGAAAACTTTACTTGTTATGAAAGCCTGTAAGTCGAGCTTGTGATCAGACATGGTTTTCAAAGTGATGAATGTTGTAGCGAATCTAGTTGCTCCAGGCCTAATAATTTCTTTCCAACCATCTCTTTTTCTTAGCCATGCTAAAACTAAAACATGGTTATACACAAAAATTGTAACTTTTGATGCTCTTTGTGCTAGATCTTGAATATGAGACATATTTCCAATATCTTTAAGAATGAGATTTAAACAATGAGCAGAGCAAGGAGACCAATATATGTTGCCAAATCTTTCATGTAGTAGTTCCCCCGCCTTCTTGTAGTTTGCAGCATTATCTGTCACAAGCTGCACAACATTATGTGGCCCTATCCATTCAACAACTTCACAAAATAATGAACATAACGTCTTGGCATCCTTCGTGATATCAGAAGCATCTACAGATTTCAAAAAAGCTACACCCCTTGGACAATACACAAGAAAATTAATCAAGGTTCTATTCCTGTTATATGTCCAGCCATCAGCCATTAGTGTGCAACCTATTTCTGACCAAGATCGTTTGTGTGACGACCCAGATATCAATAGTGAAAGGATTCGTCTGACATTCTTGTTTCTTCCTTATCTTTTTCTTTTCTCTTTCTTTTTCTCGTTCGTATCAATACAGTCATCCAGAGATAATTGCATTACAGAAAAGAAATACAATAACTACTATAATTCACATATCAACATAAGTACAATCAACAAGAGCGTCCAAAAGATATATACAATAGCCATACGGCTACAAAACAAAAGCCTACCAAGGGCTACAAAACAAGACTACACTAACGATCGAAGAAGCATCACGCGGGAGGCTCTGCACCTGAAATATCAACCACATATAATGAGCTTAAATAGCCCAGCAGGTCACCAAAGCCTAAAACTGAAATAAAAGCACGACACTGGAAACAATATGCAGGTCAATCAAATCAAGCCAAATCAATCAGTCGTACATGATCAATGAGTCAATGCAGGTACAGAAATCAATACGGAACAGAAGTCGATAAAATCAATGAACGGTAGGAAATCTATAAAGCTCAAGAAATTAATACGTCAATCAAATCTCTACAGTCTCTATCGTAGCAGTCGATAATATCAATTGCATCCATACAGTCATCTAGCCATCTTATCTATCGTATCAGTCTAGAGCATCAGTCAAATCAATATAGTGGAATCGTATCAAAACATACACTTGCAAATCAATCAATTGTTCAATACCACTTACTCCCTATCAGTACGACAACGTATGTATCCATATCCACAACGATAACAATCCAATGACGACCACTAACGATGCTACAACAGTGAAATCGCATCAATCAATTTAGTAAAATAATTAATTCCAATTAATACTATCAATCGGCTCAGAATCCCATAAAACAATCAAATCAATACAGCGAAAGAGCAGTTGGATTAAATCAATACGATAGGCAAATAATTGAAATCAATCAATACAATAAAATCGTATACAACAATCAAGTTGATAAATCAATAGATCAATCAAATCAATACATCAATAATCACGCGTTAAAAGAATCAATACAACGAATCAATGTATCAGTAGGTTTGTACTAGCAGTATCCGAGTCAGTAGTATCAATCATGTCCATGAATCAATGAATCAATGAATCCATAATATCGATGAATCAATAATGTCAGTATATATATTCATGAATCAATACAATATCCATATCCATATCGGTGCCAGTATCTAGTGACAAGAAGAACATGCAATATCAATGAAATCGTACAGTAACGGTAAATCTGTAAATCCGTAAATCCAACAGTAAATCTATTCGATAATAAATCAATTCAATATAATAAATCCGTCAATAACAATCATGCGTAGGGAAATCAATAAAATCAATCAAAAACCAATAGGTCAATGCAGATCAGGAAATCCAAACAATGCAATGTCGTGCACATGCAATTCCATACGGTCTTACTGGACAAGTACAATCACTGGCTATTATCAATAGTGCTGTTGTAGAAATCAATAGTGCTGTTGTAGAATCTATATTACTGTTGTAGATATCCATCCGTTGGTTTCAATAAGAGTCGTCACTCTGTGCCCGTCGGCTGCCCGTCAGCAAGTAATCTCCTTATGACTCCCAATCGTTATATCGATAATCAATGGTTTAAATAAAAGCCCGTCGGCCCACCATCCTGTACAGGTATCATCTCCAACCAACAGTTCAACCAGGTTCCACTTGTCTTTCAGGATCAACAATCAAATAGTCACATTCATATGCATTCAAATAATCAATTTCGGGAAAAATCGGAAATCATACGAAAATCCAGCGGCATAACGATAGTATACGGAATTTACACAAAAATCACCAAATCAGAAATTTACCAAATTACCACAGAACATTCACAGCAATAATATAAGACTTTTATGCTACAGAAGCAACATCAGTCCACAGCCTGATATTTATCTATTTGATCAAAATCGCACTGAACCCAAAATAACCGGTAGAATCGTTACAGAAAATACTCAAAACGTGTAGAATAATCGTATCAATAACATATCAAAAGTTGTGCTGTGAAAGTTTCGTCAATACAAAATGGTGCGCGTTTTTCGGTAATGAAAACACAAATCTGAGCACAAAACGACCAAAACTCAACATCTTCGAAAACAGAAATAGGATTCGGAGTCCTTACAGCGAGATAAACAATATTCTCAACAGCGGCGACGGACGAAAAGCGCTCCGCGGCCTCAGAAAACAAGCTTTTCCTTTGCTTTCCTTCTCTTTCTCTCTCCTCAGATATTTTGATTTTTATAAAATCTTTTTCTCTCTCTTCAAAACGAGCTGATTTCCTTTTAACATAAGTCTGATCGGCCCGGCCGATCGCCACATCGTCCAGGACGATCTGAACAAATTTCAATCGTCCAGGACGATTTCTCAGGACGATATTGAATTTTCCTTGGACGATAAAAACCCTTGCTCACTGACTTGTGCCATGAACTGATCGTCCAAGGACGATCCAAAATTGGCCTGGACGATCCACCCAGAAATCAGCCGTTTCTGATGGTTCTGGACGATCTCAACATCGTCCCGAACGATCCCAGAAGGAAATCAAAGAAACGAGCTATTACAGTTTGTATGAATCAATCAACAACCTGCATTCCTTTTTACAATCTCGTAGCAGATTAACTCTCAATTTGTAGTATGAAGGCAATTTGTATCCAGGTCCAATTGCAGCTATAGCATCAATTGCCTTTTGAGCAAAATTAGTGTTTATGGCATTCAATGGAATGCAACTATCATAAAACCACCGTTCAACAGCTAAATCAGCATGGTGAATGGCTTCTTTGGATGCCATTACACTTTTCAATGATGGCTGAGAACTTGCTCTAGTTCTTGGTGCAAAAAAATTGTCTATGTTATCTACCTTTCTCTTCCCTCTATTAGTGCCTTCATGGTGTGCATCAGAGGATTGTGATTTGGGAAGTGATGAAGAGCCTCTTTCTTCTTCCATATTTTCATCCACAAACACAGCTGTGTTCTGCTCTAACTCCTCTTGGGCTTGTTGTTTTTTCTTCCCTATTTCATTCAAATTTTCTTGCATCTGGTAACGAACGTCATGTGGGACTTTCTTGCACGAAGCTATGTTACCTCTGATTCCTGCTAAATGTTGTTTAATCCTGTTAATTGCTCCACCTTTATAAGTAATCCCACAATGGAGGCATCTAAATTGTTTTTTCCATCTGGTCCTTTACTTTCAGTACAATGACTCCAAGCTATATCAAACTTCTCACGCACACTTTGAGTCGAAGTTGTTTGTGGATCCATTTTAGAGTACTATGTTCAATAGCTAAAATAATAAAATAAAAAAATAAAGAAAGCAACATGAAAAACATACCCATTATCTCATCTCCAGTTAGCTTAACCAAAAATAAGTAAGAACTAACATTCAAGAATCATTTTTTCATCTCGCCCAAATGCCCAAAATGGATGTTGGATATGAAGGATCAAATAAAACTATGCATAGTACATCCACTCAAGTGTCATAAATTCCTAAATCTTAATACAGAGGAATTTTCAATTTTGATTTTCAGAAAGCCCAATCAGTGCCATTCAGAAATTTCCATATTTTTTTTTAAAGAAGAAGGAACTAAGCAATGGAAGATAAAGGTTTATTCTGGAGTTATTCACAAATAAGCAATGGAAGGTGTTAAAAAAAATCAGCAATACATGTTTTAGCAAAACACGATCCAAAATCTGGAGGAAAAAAAAAAGCCCTAACATGTGAGTTGAAACTTGAAACTGAAAAGTGCCATAAACCGAATTCTTGAGTTAAAAAAAAAATGCCATTCAGAAAGCCCAGTCAGTGCCGACCACCGAATGCAATGAGGAGAAATTGAAAAACTTACTATGGGTTGGAGAGGAGATCTTGACCAAGCAAAGGAAGCCTTCAGTCGCTTCGGCGCTTCGCAAATGGCAATGCCGACAGTGTCGCGACAGGCTGGAGGGAGGAAGAGTCACGACTCACGACTCGGGAGCAGTCTGAGGAGGCAAACTAGGAAATGAAACGATGAATAGGGTTTCTCGTTTTCTCTTTTTTATTAACCTTGCATAATCTCTGCCATCGGATTAAATCAAACGGCTCAAAATCGCTATAGTTCAAACCGGCCGGTTACTAAAACGGGTCCCGGTTCACCGGTTTGGCGGTCGAACCGGCGGTTCGAACGGTCCAAATCTGGTTCTCGTCGAAGGCGGTTTTTAGCCTGACCGTAACCGGCCGGTTTGAAATCCTTGCATATTACTAATATCTTATTAATATCTTATATAATTTTAAATTTAAGCATATTAAATCTTTAAATTTAATTTAAATTTAACAAAAAATTAACTTACAAATGAATTAATAAGTTTAATATAAATAATCCTTAATTTATGTTATATATTTATATATAATTTATATTTAAAATTTATATATTAGATTCATATTATTATTTTACATTTATAAATTATTGAGGTTAAATTAAATCATTTATTATAAATTTATTTAATATTAGTAATTAAAAATAAATATTATTTTATGAATTTCATCATAAAAAAATATTATTTTAAAATGAGTAGTATATGTTTTAAACTTAAAAGTTAAGAAGAAATACATAGGAGCTTTAGATTTTTTAGTCCCACATCACTTAGGAGACTTTCCCTTGGTGAAGCTTTTACTATATATTGGCTTTTGAGCTAAGAAGTTGTAGTACATCATGTAAAGAGATGAAGCTTTATGAAATGCTTGTTTGGAATTTTTAATTTAAAATTAAGCATTTCAAATTTGAAATTAAATTATAAATATTTTTAATATTTTAAAATAAGTTATTTAAAATTTAAATATTAAAAAATACAAATCTTGAACCGGTCGGTTCAAGTGAACCGCGACCGGTTTGCCGGTTCACCGGTTGAACCGGTGGTTTTGGACAAAACCGGCCGGTTTGAAGCTAAGCCGGTTTTCAGGTTGAAATGAATCGGCCTTTAGACCGGTTCACGATTGAATTGGTTGGATCGGCCGGTCCGGTCCGGTTTTTAAAGCATTGTTTTTTTTTTAATTTGTAAAACTTTTTTTTGAAAATTATTTATTTAAAATTATTATACAAAATAAATATTTTAAAAACAGTAAAAATAATAATAAAATAGTAAAAAATTATTTCAAATATATTGATAAATATTAAAAAAAGAACAAAAAAGAGTGAAAATGTTGGAAGCTTTTTCTTTTTTAATTTGTATTAGAATATCCATTACAATTTGAGTTTATTTTTTAAAAAACAATATATGACATTTTGTTATAACTAAATAATAAACCATGTAATTTTAATTTATAGATAAGTTTTAAGGTAAGAACAAATTTTGCTATGAAATGTACAATTTATATGTTTTTAGTGCTGGAAAATGGTGATTAAATTTTAAAAGAAAAGAACTGTTAAAATAAATGAAATTTTAAAAAAATAGAATTGAATACAATGATATAATTGAATTTTAATTAGAATAAAATTAAAAAAAAATTAATATTTTTTTTTTGGTATTTAAATGCTTTATATAATACATAAATTAAAAATAAAAAAAATTATTATGAAATAATATAATAATAAAACATTTATATATAATTAATTAAACAAATATCATAAAAAAATAGATTTGTCTCAATTTTTAAGATCACCCTTAAGGGTCTAAGTGAGTCAATTCGACTCTAGCTTGGCTCCATAAATAACTTGTGAGCCAAGCTCATCGAACTAAAAAATCAAATTTGAGCTAGCCTCAAAGCCTGCTCGGTTAAAAAATATTACTATGAAATATATATTAAAATTCAAGATTTCAAGTCTAAACTTTTAAAATTTATATTTAACTTTTTATATTATTTTTTAACATTTTTATTGTAATAATACTTAAATCTTAATAATTGTTCCTCTTTCGTTATAAATGAGTTGACTAATGAGCAGCTCGAACTCTTATAATAAAAAGTACGAGCTCGAGCTCAAACTTCATTAATCAATCAGGCTCAAGCTCAAACTCAAATTAGGGGTCACTTGAGCTTGACTCGACTTGTTTGCATCTTCAAACTCATCCTCATAAAAATTAGGTTAGAATAAACTCATTCAATTTTTCTTCTTTTTTTTTTTTTAAATTGCTTAGAGCTAAGATTTAACAATCAAATTCTCATATCTTGTTGTGGACATTTAAGCCAATTAAAATTCAAACTCAAACCATTTTGTTGGTAGTCAAAACTCACAACCGATAGACTAAAATGAATTGCATAATTCCCGTTGCTTCTGAGAGAGTTAAATTTTTCCCTTGAGATAAATAAGAAAAGTTGAAATTTTCAAGTGAATGATTATAAATTCATAATCAATTAATAGATTGTTTATATTTCATTTCATTTTTTTTTCCTTTATTTTGGTATATTTCTTCATCACTTGTTTAGGTCAAAAATGGCTGCTTGAATTACCAATCTGTAAAACTCAAACTTTGAACAAAGCTCTCTTTTGAAAATGTAATAAGCCCTGTGAAATTTCATGCATAATGATGCTTTTTTTCCAGGAAAATAAAACAAAAAAATTTCCTTTAAGTCAAATGCTGGCCTCTGTATTTCGAGAAATTATTCTGTGCGGAGTTCATACGGGAAAGAACTGTCAGGACTGAGAATGTAAATATTGTGTACAAACACTGTAAATAATTTGAACCAAATGGTGTACGAAAATTATACAGTGTGTACACTCACAATCCGCACCAAATAATTTCAGCTGAAATTAAGCTAAAAATTTACCTTGAAAAGAAGTCAATAGACCATTCATTGTCTATGAAAGAATAGATCTGAATATTGCAGAATAACATCACAGACCAGCAATACTCGCCTTGCAATCCTATTTTCACAGTTGAAGTGGATAAATGAGATAAAGCAAACTTACACATCCAATAAAAGAAGAAGAGCAAAAATATCATCCAAGGAAGCCATGGTCAACCCTTGCATATTCTAATAATCACCAGACCCAAATCTAATATTTACACTACTATTGAATTAACCTAGCAGCTAAACTGCCTGGAGTGATGGCAACATATAAACAGTCCATTGCTTGTTGCTTTGATTGCTTTATGATCTTCTGAGCTGAGATTTAGGCTTCGTTTGGGACGGCTTTTTTTATGCTTCTTAAAGCTGTTTTTTATTAAAAAAAATTTAATTTTATATAAAAAGTTGCTTTAAGAAACAATAAGAAAGCCGTCCCAAACGAAACCTTACTTAGCTTGAGCTCCCTTGGCAGCGAACTGCATTACCAGATGATCATAAAGGGCGCTGAGATTCTGCTTGAATGTTGATGAACAGCTCATATCAACTTTGTCTACATGTTGCACACCATTGCCAACGACACAGCCAACCTGAGCACCTTCAATGTATTCTCTGCATGCTGCAAGGATTGCGCCGCCTTTGCAGCGGAAATGTTCAGCAACAAAGTCCTCAAAATTCTGCAAAACATAGTTAAGGTATCTGTTAGAACCCGCAAACCGGAGGAAGCAAAAGAAAAACAAAGAACAAAGATAACAGGTAAATTGGAGCTATTATTCTATGTGAACACCGGATGATTCTCCCGCTCGGTTACGCGCTCGGTACTGAGCGGCACCGAGCACGATACATTTTATTGGATGCTCCGAACTCCACACAGAATAATAATCTGGTAAATTGTTCACTATGTCACTTTAGAATGCTACAAGAATTTTGTATATATTGCAGAAATTAGTTAGTAAGGAAAGGTCAGGATTAAAGAGCAGATATCCAGCAGTTTGAGAGAGCCAAGACTGCTGTAATGAAAGTAAGTGGCGGAGTTCACATGGACTAGTGAGCCCACATATCTATCTCTGGGAATGCTTATCAGAGGCTAAGGGGGAGCTATTTCTGAAGGTTCCTAATCAAGAGGGAGTTGTTAAGAAAAGTTTCTAATTAAGGAAAATTATTTAGGAATGTTCCTAATCAAGGGGGAGTTATTTAGGAAAGTTTCTTAATTATGTTTATACTATTTAGGAAGTATTTAATAGTTTATGAAAGTTTATTAAATCATGTTTAATTGTCTATGAAGGTTTCCTAAATTATATATATGCTAATTAGGAATGTTCTGATTGTGTTAGTGTTCTAGGTCTATTTAAGGGTAAGTTTTTATGGATATGATATTGTTGAGTTTATTTTCATAGTGCTTGTTGTGAGTTCCTACTGGCGTCTAGGGTTTCTGAGAGAGCTGATCTATCTCTCGAATAGTAGATCAATTATATCTTGCTTTATTATTAAAGAAGAAATAAGGAGGAAGATGTTAAAGGGAAGCATTCTAATTTTGAAATAGAAAAAATAGAGGGAAATTAATTAAAGGGGCTGTTTTGGGGGGAATTATGAGAGTTTAATTAGGGATGATTCTAGGGTTTATTTTCATCATGTATCTTTGGAGTTTACTAGAGCTTTTCAATATCTTTCTCTTGAGCGCTTCCTAGCGGTGTCTAGGTCAAGTGGGAGAGCCGATCTACCTCTCTAATGGTAGATCATTGTATCTTACTTTGGTATTGAAGTATTAATACAAAAATCAGTCATTGTTTCTCAATTTATGTTGTTTTTTATTTCACCATTTGGATGGCTTTAAAAATTATTAAAAAGCGTTGGATAGATTCCAAAACAAGGAAATAATGGTACACGTTCTTGTAAGGTATAGCTCAATATAGAAGTAGAGAAAAAATAGAGATTTAAAAAAGCAGAGAAAAATAAGAGATTTAAAAAGAAGACTGAAAATGATGACAAGAGAACATATAAAGTTCCTAACTTAGAGGAAGGAAATATTCATTTGTTAGGAATAAAAAACAATATGAATTTGATACTGGAACGAGAAATGGAGAGGGGATGATCAATTGTAGCACACGAAGAGGAGCCGAGAGAGACAATTATTCACCTGTGAGGAATACAAAACAATATGGATTTGATACGAGAATGGGCAATAGAGAGGGGATGATCAATTGTAGCATATGATGAGGAGACGAGAGGGTCAATGTAGCATTGACGATGAGCCGAGAGGGACAATGTCAGAGATCTAAGCCAGTTGTCATTCACCATCACAGCAAGGGTAGTCGCAAACTCAAAGCGTTGCTTAAAGAAGGGAGTTTGGGAAAGGGGATTTAGAATTTGGAGATCAAATGAAGGAAGAAATGGGAGCCACACCCAAACGGTCACAAAAGCAATCGCAAATTAATTATGCTAGCTATAGAATACTAATGGTAGTCACCAACTCAGTCATAAATTCACGTTATTCTTGTGGTGAATGTTCTAAACATACAAGGACCCTAGGTTTGATTCCACATTATCTGCAAAGTTTTATCCATGGCTTCATACAGCATTTGGGATGATGTTTCCTTCTACCCTGGATGATTCAGGAGGTT
This sequence comes from Dendrobium huoshanense, assembly GCA_016618105.1. Classification (NCBI taxonomy): domain Eukaryota; kingdom Viridiplantae; phylum Streptophyta; class Magnoliopsida; order Asparagales; family Orchidaceae; genus Dendrobium; species Dendrobium huoshanense. The sequence goes on along the minus strand of CM028359.1, from coordinate 21,558,730 downwards.
GCGTAAGATTGCCCAAAAAGCCTTCTCCAACGCATCTACCACCTTCCTCCCTCACCAAGCTGCTTTTCTTCTCTTATTTTTGTTTCTCCTTTTTTCATCTTAACCTCCTACTCTTGATGCTAGCAACCCTTGCTAAAGCTACTATCCACTACAGTACAACACCAACAACATCAAGCATTTATCGCACTACGTGGGGTCGGCTACATGAATCCTTTTTTCGTCATTTAAATCTAATAAAGAAATATCATTTCTAATATTTTCTAACCAAGTCTTTTTAGGTCAACCTCTACCTTTCTTAACATAAGTCAAATCTAATACCTCAAGTTTCCTAACCGGGTCATCGGAAGGCCTCCGTTTAATATGACCAAACCATCTAAGGTGACTCTCTAATCTTATCTTTCGCTGGAGCTACTCCAACCTTTTCACGTATATGCTCATTTCGAATAAGATTATTCCAAAATATAAACACAATGTCTAAATGGTGCTCATGAAGTATCAGTTAAAAAACGTAAGAATATAATAATGTACACCAGATAGCAAGTTCTGCATAATGTCCAACGGTTCTTTACTGTCCAAAAGTCTGATACAATGCAACAGACCGTGCTTCCTAGCAGGAGCCCATCCACACTATTTTGTCAAACATAACCACATCATGCAATTCATATTCTCTTTATTTTTTCAGTACAAATAATAAGCTCAAAAACTCATTTATTAATTGTTAATTCTAGGGCACTAATCTACCTGTAACACCATGATATATAACATTAACACATTACATTATATGATTTACAGCAAATTACTTAAGAGTATCAGGTGGATAGAAAAATGACTTCACGATTTTATTATCAGGCAATTAAGTAGTCAATCGAAACAAAACCACCGTAAGGAAGAAGTTACTATAGACTAGATTAGGGGTGTAAACGAGTCGAGTTTAGGCCTTTATCGAGCTCGGCTTGTCAGTTGGAAAGCGAGCTCGAACTCAAGCTCATCTCACTATAAACGAGCTCGAGTATAAACGAGCTCGAGCCGGCTCGCGAGCCATGGGCGGGAATTTTAAAATTTATGCGTGATTTTTAAAAATTAGGCAAGATTATTAAAACTTAAGCAGGATTTTTTTAACTTAGTTAAAATTTAGAAAAAAAAAAATGAAATGTTTAACATTTAAATAAAACTTAGATAGTTTTTATTAATTTTTTTAATATTTAAATTTAATAAATAAAATAAAATTATTCAAAAATATTAATATTTATTCGAGTCGGATCGCGAGCTCACGAGTCGAGCCGGCTCGAACTTGAGCTCAAGCTCGACTTGTGAGCTCGATAAGCTCGACTTGTGAGCTCGATAAGCTCGACTCGTGAGCTCGATAAGCTCGGCTCGCGAGCCCATAAACGAGTCAAGCTCGAGTCGGCTCACGAGCCGGCTCTGCTCACATACACCCCTAGACTAGATTGATGATATGTTCAATTATAAAATATAGTTTTTCTATCTTTTATGTCTTTGGGATACTGAAATCAGGAATGTAATTAGAAAAGCAGAAAGCATGAATCCCCAGTTAAAAAGAACTAGAAACTGCCGCTCACCTTAGGGGGATTCCGTAGGGAATACAACATAGTCTTGCAAGATGAGATGAACGTCGTCTCATTATAAGCTAGAGATTCCTTCTCTCCATAAGGTGTATTAACTAAATGCACAAAGCCTGGCTCATTGAAGTAGGGTTTGGCATTTAAAACCAAGGCTTGGATGGAGACTAAAATTTGCAGAATGGTCGAGTTGGATGAATTCCAATTCTCACACCCTTGGCCAGGCCAGGTATTAAGAAGGCTTAGGCAAACTTTTCCACAAGCATATAAGTTGGGATTCAGACGAAGTCCTCCAGAATGATAACGAACCATCTACATAGCATTTGAACCCAAAAAGAAAGATATCATTACTCAGCTCTTGTAGAGAAAGCTCAAAATGTGGTTAAGTGCTAAAATTGAATGGCCAATGGCACCATACCGGGGGTATCATGGGAAAAGTTGGGGGAAAGTAAATGTCAAAAAAAAAGAGACCATCATGATATGGAGTTCCAGCTGGTCCAATGATAACAGCACGAAGAATGTCCATCCGCTCTTCATAAATTCTAACGTATATCGACTCTGTCAGGATCAAGAAGAAAGTTTATTCACAAAATTAAAAAGGACTTCGGAATGAAAGCCAAAAACTCCAGAATAGCAATGCATATAATAAACAAGCATCAAATTACTGTACACTATAAGACATTAAACACTACTAACTTTTGAAAATGCATTAAATTTGAGCTTAAAATGCGCAAGTCAAATAATCGGACACCAAAACTGTTTAGCAAATCATAGATTTTATATGGCTCAGATTGTCTTCTGATCATGGTTGATCATAGACAACTTAGAAAAAATATATAAAGCAAAGTATAAAATGCAAACACATACGAAGTTTTCTGGAGCCACGAGACTTTTTTAAAAATTAAGCATGCAATCATTATAATCATGCTCCTTCTGAAATGACGAACTCTTTGTCGCTGACGCCGCTACCAGCTCCGTTGGCACCTAACCGGTGTAGCAACACCACCCACGTTGCCCAACGTCTCTCTCGTCATTACCGCCTCCTTGCCTTCTCCTGGCAAAGACTCTACAGACCTAGAATCATTGTTGCTACCAGTGTACTCTCTATCGCTGTTGACAGCCGCCAGGTCCAACACTGTCAACTAGGGGTGTCAATTTCTGACCCGACCCGAAAAAATCCGGGTTCGGGTTGACCCGTTTAGCAAACGGGTTGAGTTCGGGTTCAAATTTTTGAACCGTTTCAAAAACGGGTCAGGTTCGGGTTGATCCGAGAACCCGAAATCAACCCTACACTGACCAGAAAGTCTACTCCAACCCGGTTTCCGCTCACACTCACGACGTCGCCAGGCTCCAGCTGCTGCGCTCGCGTGGTGATGTGGTCCCGCACTCGCGTGCGAACTCCGCCCATTGTCGCGCAGTGTGCACGACTCAGCCAGTCAGCCCGCGCCCCAAACTCGCGCGGTCGCGCTGTTGCTCCGTCAAGAAGTCCCGCCTCCCACGGACTCCATCCGAACTCGCGTCATCGCGCGGTCCCGCAGAGTCAAGTCCGCACTCGCATCATCGCGCGGTCCGCGGACTCTGTCCACACTCGCGCTATGGCGTGCTCGGGACTCCTCCTTCTGCCGCGCGGGTCGGGTCCGGGTTGAAATGTACGACCCATTTGCAAAACCGGGTTGGGTCCAGGTTGACCCATTTAGATCCGGGTCAACTCGGGGTTCGACCCAAACCCGACCTGTCGAGAAGAGCATAAGAGCAAGAAATGAGAGGGATGTTAACCAAGAAAAAAAAATAAAGTCTTTGGAGTACTTATAAGTGGGCATCTTCGGATTATTCAATAAAAATAAGTCTAGCCCTCATCTTTGTAATAGGTAATTGCATTTTCTCTCAGCTCTCAGCCAGACAATCTTATTTTGTACAAATCTCTAATTTTGTATAAAATATAATATGCATCTCTTTTGAAGTTTAATAGATTATTTAATCTGTGCAGCTATGGATATAGGTTTACTTAAGAAATCACATAATTTTTTGTATTCTCTTTTGTGATAATTGTACTCTTTTGCAGTCAATTACTTTGTGATTCATCGTACTTGTCTCTAGGTTAAGGACACTCTCCTTCCTAATAATTATCACAGTGAGATTATAAAGTATACAATGGTCATGAAGTTTGAGATTGAAATTTTTGATTTCTCAAAGAATTTTGGCCTTTGGACAGCCAAAATGTATGATATGCTTGTCTAATAAGAACTTATAAAAGCACTCATAGGACGTAACAACATACTTAAATCATGAGTAAAAAAGATTAGACATAATAAAAAAAGCTATTGGCTGGCAGAGGGGGCCCGCAGTGAAGGAGAATTAAGAAAAGCTATTGGCAAGCCAGTGTGCCTCTCGTGCAACTAACTTCAAGACAGTACATTACAGCTATGTCCTAGTTTGTAACTTTCATAGACCTCTCGCATTCGAGAAAAGCTTTATATACCATTTTGTTCAATCAAGGCCTCATTAACAAGCATATAGACCAAGGTTAGGATGATTGAAGCACTGCACTAGCTGTTAAGGCTTCTTGAAATGGGACATCGGCAGCTGTAAAACCATTTGAACTAGCTAAATTTAGGATAATTGAAGCAGGCAGGAAGATTTCTCAACTAGAGTCTTTAAGCTGTTCATGCCATATCTGAAGTAGGCATATTTCTTATTTCTCAAATGAAAAATAGGTTTGCTTCAAGGATTTCAGAGAGCCCTAGCTTTAAAGAGTTGGTTTCCTGAGCTGAGTAATTCAGCTTATCATATTCTCTCTATGCGCCTCTTCCCATAGTTCATCAAATAGCCACCAATCCCTCCACCCTCCCTATAGCCCATGAAAACCTTCCCTCCCATACCTACATGTTTTGTCCACATGAAGACACATAAATCCATCAAGCTGAAGTGCAATCAAGAATATCACTGTAACTCGGCATTTTCTTGTGGCATAAACAGTCCAAGGTGGTCAACTCTGGAAAATGCATGGAAAAAAAAAAAAGAAGGCTAACCAAAAACCTCGGTAGAACGTATATTTTATAAACTTCAAGTCGTAACCCTGCCTGCATCAGCTATAAATTAGATGTATTTCATTGTTGAGAAAAAGGATTAATCATCAGAGAGCAACCCATCCTCATTTAACTATATTGCTCGCACCAACTACATGGCCAAAGAAAGCTTGCATCCCCACTATAACCAAGTTTCAGTTTCACTTGAGTTTGAGAGTTCACTGAGGCTTGAGTTCAAAAGGATAAGGATCGGAAGGTGCTTTTTTTTTTTATTTGACGGCGGGATTTAATTCCAGGGTTTTGGCACTTGTAAAGTCTCAGTAACAGTAGCTAAGGCCATAAACCAAATAGGCAAACGAGTAAATTGTCAGCATTCTAATTGGACGGAGGGGCGGGCAAGATCCAAGAGTTCGATCATCACACTTTTTCTATTTCTCCTGCGGTTCAATTTTATCCCTGCAACTCTCAAGTGTCATACAAACCATCATCTAACAGGGGATAACTTCATATTTAAAATAGTGTTGCAGCTGACTGGTCAAGAAAGCTCTAAAAATAGCTTAAACAATGTAAAAACTACTCAAACAAAGAGAAAAAGTCAAAAAAGAATATAGAAGATTCAAGCAACAACGGTAGTAGATGTCTAGTAGTTCTCTAATTCTCAAGAAATAGCAAGTCATAAAACTTTAAAACACATGTTCCATAGGAGAAACCTACATGTAACAAACCAAATTCATTACTATTGACGCCAAAGCCATCAATATAGTAAATTCACAAACTCACCAGGTAAATCTTTTTCCAGAACCTTCCACTCATGCTGAATCCTCTTAGCCCAATCCTTTGATGCCTGCTATAAATAACAGCTCAAAAAAAAACTATAACAAATAAGAAAACCCAAAAAAATATGAACTTCTATGAAGCCCATATATACCTCAGTTCCTGCAGGGGTTATTTTAAGCATCTCAGAACTCTTGAAGTGATGATCAGAATAATCTCGAACAGTATCAAATTGCTTAAAAGCATGAAACTTGACATCGACCTCATCTTCAATAATTATTATTGGCATCTGTTAATACCGAGACCAACCTTGTCAGGGGTAAGGAAGAGTGGAAAGAGAGCTACTTGCAAGAAATGAAATAACATAAGACCAAAAAAGATTACACATAATTATCAAGACGCATTGCAGGAGAGAATAGCTGTATTTCAAATCCTTCATATACAAAAGAAGATTATCTGTCATTTTTTCATCCAAAAAACGGAAGAAGACCCCTTAAGGCTGCCTATCGGGTGAGCTAAGCAGATGGTGTTTCCAAATGGTGACTTATTTCATCCAACCAGCAACCCCGGGAACTTTGTGATGCAAAAAACACATGGTCCATCTTCCTTGAAGTGTCATGTTGTGCTATGATAGATTGAACTAACCAATGTATTTCTTTTTATTAGTTTCAAATAGGCATAATTCTGATATGCATGGCATCCTATGACTATTAATTACTGTAATTATTAAAAGGTTTTTTTTTTTTTTTTTTTTTTTTTTGCTTTCATAGGTTGGGCAGAACCAAGCCATTAGATAAGACACTTTATCACGCATTTCCCCAAATTCTGACAAACTGGGATAACCCTTTTTTGTTGAGATAAGTTTGGAAAGCCATGTGATAAATGTTTACAATTTGGTGCTAATTCTTTTATTCTAGAGCATAATAGGACATGTTGATTTCCTATTAGGATTATTGAAGTATTTGACTTATAGGGCTTACATCTCTCCCCATATCCTCTAACCAATTTACAAATACAGCTTAAGGATATAAAGTGGCTTAACCATCTCAAATGTTAAGCCCCTTGTCACATCCCATCTTTCTTCAGCAATGGCTCCTAAGAATAATTACTCGATGTTCAGCACTTTGCACTCCATGGGCAAAGCTTTCGCCTGTGTCCTCCTAATGATGGATCAAGAGACTCTAGTCATAGTCTCATTCACAATGACATGGTTTCCCTCTTATTAATGAGAACATGATAATATCAATCTCTCTCCCCCTAAATATCCAAATTCTTGAAGATGTTATAGAGATTACAATCACCATAGCCACAATTTTTCCTTTCCTAAATCTTGTAGCCAAGGCCGCTAACCTCTCGATGTCAAACACTTTGCATTTGATAGGCGAAGCTTTCACCCAATGTCCTCCCAACAATAAATCAAGAAACTCTTGTCACAGTCTCATCACAATGATACAGTTGTCCTTCATATATTGAGGATAATATAATAATATTTATCTCTCTCCCCCTAAAAGTCTAAATTCTTAAGGGCATTATAGAGATAACAATTACCAAAACTACAATTCTTCCTTTCTTAAATGTTATACCCAAGGCCACTAATATAGTTGTAGATCCAATCGTTGCCCCTACTCCCCGTGGAAGTAAATGACATCAAAACTAATGACAAAAGACAAATTTTCTCAAAATATCGCAGCCATTCTCTCTATAAATACTATTGTCGTTACACTTGACAATAATGCAATTTGGCATGTAGACGATACATCTATGGACAGCATGAGTGTGATGAGATTAGGAATCGAATAAGCCCCAAATTTCATTTTGTAGTTTATAAGAATAGTCAAGCCTTTAATTCAAAAGGCTCCAATGAAGGGGAATCCACTTCATTGTGGCTTGGTTAGAAACATATAAACCTATGTAAAAAAGTGCAATTCTTTAAAGGTTATCATTGGGCTCTCTATTTAAAATTGCGCAATAAGAGGCGTGCCTCTGCGTAATTTTGCCCAAAACCGCCTCAAAGCTTATGCATTTCCTCATCTTGCTGAGGCGTACGCCTCACTTGGCCTGAGGCGCGCCTCAGAGGCGCAATTGCGCAACTCTTGGTGAGGCGTACGCCTCATGGATTAGGGCCCACCCACTTAAAATGAAGGGTTTTTAGCCTCCTTGAACCGCACGATCCCAATTTTCTGCTTCCCGCAAGGCCTCCTGTTCACGAAACAGAGAAATCCCGCACGCAGCTTCTCCCGCCGGCTTCCCTTCCCGCAGCTTCTCCCGCCGGCGCCGCCTCTCTCCGACAAAGTTGAAAGTTCCGGCCGCCCACTAGGAGTACTCCACATTGGATTTTAGGTATTTTTTTTTAGTTTAGGGTTAGATTTTTCTAATGTAAGAAAATCTAGGGTTTATGTTTTTTTTATTGTTTTTTTGTGTATTTGGATTTTTTCTTTAGGAGACATGGTTAGAGGTAAAGAAAAGGCAAATACGTCATTGCGGTGTGACCCCTCTTGGAAATATAGCGTGCAAGTTGACGTAGGAGGGGGCGAGAAAACTTATGTCTATTTAAAATGCAATTTTTGTGAGAAAGTGGTGAAGGGCGGAGTAACCCCGCATGAAGGAGCACTTATCATGCTCTCACAAGAACATAGCACCGTGTGCAAAAGTGCCGGACAATGTGAAGGAAGAAATAAGTGCTTACATGAAGAAAACTACCACTGCAAAACACTTACAACAGTAGCAATTTGATTAAAGGGTCGAACATGGTGCTTATTTTGGGAGCGATAGTGGAAAGGACTCTTCCTCCACTATACATAATAGAGGTGCACGGGGTCCTATGGATCAGTATATGACTAATCCAGGAGCGGATAGAGAAGAAGCAGAGATGATGCCTGCAACTGGTACTAGAGAGGGTCAGCGACAGGTTTGCATGGACATTGGGAGGCTTTTTTTTGAGAATGCAATACCATTTAATGTTGTTACATCGCCTGCCTACTTCAGTATGCTGCGGTCTGTAGGATTGTATGAAAGAGGGTTGAAGGCATCTTCCATGTATGAGTTGCGAACATGGATTTTAAAAGAGGAGCTGCAGAACACAGAGCGGAGAATTGATGAGATTAAAAGGACATGGATTGAGACTGGTGTGACCATTATGTCAGATGGATGGTCTGATATGAATAGCAGGAGCTTGATTAACATCCTTGTCAACAATCCCTACGGCACGGTGTTCTTAAGATCAGTTGAAGCTTCAGATGAGGTGAAAAATGCTACATTCATTTTCAATTTACTTGATGGGATTATTGAGAAGATTGGGGAGCAATTGGTTGTTCAGGTAGTGACTGATAATGCCAGTGCATACAAAGCAGCTGGTCAGATGTTGATGGAGAAGATGACACACCTATATTGGACACCCTGCACAGCACATTGTAACGATCTCATTTTGGAGGATCTTGGTGACTTACCTCAGCACAAGAGTGCTCTTTCTAGGGCGAAGAAGATTACAAAGTTCATCTACAATCACTCTTGGGTCTTAAGCTTGATGAGAAAGTTTTCAAAGAAAGAAATCATTCGCCCTGCAACCACTAGGTATGTTTTTAATTTTGTACATTGCAAATCATTCGATTCATTCCTATTGTATGTTCATAGTTCTTATATTTGTGCAATGTGAATCTATAGGTTTGTCACCTCCTATTTGACACTGCAGAGCTTGATGGAGGTGAGGCAACCTTTGGAAGTCATGTTTACATCAACTGAATGGCTTAACTCTGCTTGGGGGAAGAAAAATGAGGGGAAGGAAATAAGAAAGATAATTCTAAATGATAAATTTTGGGCTACTGTGACCTATGCCATTTTGAGCACGAGACCCTTAGTGCAAGTTCTACGCTTAGTGGATGCAGAGAAGAAACCAGCTATGAGTTTTATTTATAATGCTATGGATGAGGCCAAGGAGTTGATTGCACACAACTTGGGAGGAGAGGAGGCAAGTTATAGGGAGATTTGAGATATCGTTGATGCTCGGTGGGAGGTGCAGTTACACCGTCATCTACATGCAGCGGCATATTATCTCAATCCTCAATTTCAATATTCAGAGAAGAAATCTTCAAATCCGGAGGTGAAGCTTGATCTATATCATTGTATGAAAAGACTAATATCGGAGCAGGCAGATAGGGAGCTTGCATATTTACAACTTGTTCTGTTCCGGAATAAAGAGGGTTTTTTTTGTTTGAATGCAGCAAAAGCAACCATTTCTAAACGGTCTCCAGGTATAATTATTTTGGTAAATACAAGACACTTTATTCAGTTCTGATTATATTTTTTCTTGAAAACAGTTGAATGGTGGATCCAATTTGGTGATTTCACCCCTGAGTTATGGAGTTTTGCTGTAAGAGTGTTGGGCCTCACTTGTTCTTCTTCTAGGTGTGAGCGAAACTGGAGTACATATAGTCAGTGCAAACAAAGAGAAGAAATCGGCTATCTACACTCAGAATGAACTCCCTCGTATATATAATGCACAACAAGAGGTTAAGAGATAGCAGGTTGAGGAATAAGGGGTTGAAGGATGATGAAGACCCGTTAGTATGTGATGATGTGTCATCTGATAATGAGTGGTTCATAGATGATGAAATAGATTTGTCATTATCAGACTTACAGCTAGAAGATCTAAATGTGGATGTCTTGAGGGGCGAAGCAGATCAAGTGGGCACATCTACTAGTACCGCACAACACACATCCACTAGCTCTGCAGCACAACAATCAAGTAAAGGTATTACACAACTTCTTATATGCTATCGCAGTATATTTATATCAAGTGAGCAATTAACATGCTAATGATCTTTTCTCTTATTGAACAGGGAAGAGAAAAGTGAGTCATATTGAAGATGATGATGACATGGCATTCATAGATACAATTGGAGAAGAAGATTCACTTGAAGACCCATTTAGTGATGGGATATGATTGCATTTTATATGTTTTTTGTATTTTGGGAGTTTTGTTAAACTAATATTTTGTGATTTTATACTTTGGGACATGATTTTATTGCATCTATTTTCTTACTTACCACTATTTTCATATATCATTTAGATGTTTTTATTGTAAGATACAATATTGTTATTATTTTCCTGCTAAAACCCTTAATTTTTCATTTACGCAATTCTGTGTCCGTGAGGCTTACGCCTCAGACCGCCTCGAGGCTTACGCCTCGCCTCACGGATGAAAACCGCCTCGAGGCTTAATTACACAATTTTAAACCTTGATTGGGCTTTTTATACAACTCAAACGAAGAGATTAAGATGTAATACTTTGAAGGGGATTTTTTTTAATAACTTTAATCTTAAGAAAGAGAGCCTCGAGAAGCTCGAAAATTTCATCCCCATCTCGCCATCTTAAGATAAGCCAAAGAAGGTAGAAGAATATATCTTAACCATCGGGAAGAGGATCAAATGAATGGAAGATTTATCGTCATCCTATAAGAAATACTAAAAAAATGATATTCACATCATCAAAGATTTGTTGAGCCCAAACAACGTGTTATAAATTTTACATTAAATGCCTTTAAGCTACTTATAAATGCCTATATGCAAAGAATGAGGGATATAATTAACTACATTATCTTTTGCAGTCATCTTGGAATGGAAGCCTTCAATAACCTTATGTTGAATATGTTTTCCTTTGATATATTCATGAAATTAAGGCTCCTAACTAATCATGCAATTAGTTCATTTCATTATCACTCTACATCCCAATATACTACAATTACTTGAGTAAAAGAACATCGTGATGATCATAGCCACTAGGGACAACCTATTTTCCTCAACTACAGAATATAATGTATTTTCTTTTAATCATTAGTTGAAATAACATGTTAGGTCAAATTTCATTCTAATTTACAATGTCTTTATGCAAAATAAATTAATTCATGTGGGCTTCAAAAATTTGCACCTCGGCCTCCCCTTGCTTTCGAGGGAGTTTTAACGCTTTAAGTTCCGAGGTAAATTTTGGGAAGGCGGATTGGGTTTGAAGATAAGACACTACCCAGAGATTTCGCCATCATTTCATGAGGACTTTATGATCTGAGTTCTGGTTTCTTATAGGCGCAAGCCCCTATAGTTAATTAACCCTACCAGTAACAAGAGAGAACTTTCCATTAAGGCTAGTCGTCGATGAAAACATCGTACCTGTAGATACGTGATATCCGACATATAGTAGCAGCATTGGTTTTCATTTTGGAAGTTTGACATTTAAAATAGAAATTTCACCATCTTGCACTTAAAGCGAATGGTGGGAGAATGGATGATGAACCCGATTAAGATCCCATGATTCCATAGCCGTCCCTGGTCTACTTAATCAAAGGAGGTAGTCGACCCAACCTAATAGAAGGATCCTTATCGGCAGCCATGGGTTACTTCGTCCAATGTTACCTTGTAGACTTGGGGTGGATGTTTGTCTAAGGGGACAAATTTAAATCCCCCTTAGCTAACAGAGAGCTTTGTGCCCTATCGATTATATCTTAGTGATTCATATCTTAAGGAATTAGTGTAATTGGGGAGCATACAGGCTATGACCATGACCGTAATTTAGTGGTGTCATTTGATGGAAAACCACCCGGTTTAGAGGGCATCAGCCATAACCGTTTTCCTACGGTGCCATTTGGCGGCAAAACCGCTAGTTAGAGGACACGTGCAACCTCATTACTGGCTGGAGACCGATTAAGAATGAATCCTAGTGATATTCTCGGCCATACACTAACTCTTTGTGAGCTAAAATAATTTTTAATTTGTCTACCTCGGCAAACTATTACGGATAATGGATGAGTTTTGTGCTTTAAGTGCTTGGTGGTAGAATTTCAATTTTAAATATTTTGATTTATTTGGATTTTTGATAGTTTTGGATTTTCTTGGGTATTTTGGCAGTTTGAAATATTTGAAATTGACCCCTCCGATTGAGATCCACGTTTAACACAACCATCATCGGGATGTCTATGGAGCATTTGTATTTATTGATTAAACCTTATCGACATTGTCAACTCACCGACAAAGGATTAGGTTCGTTGTTGGTTATGATTTTGTTAATATTTTTTTTTTTTTTTTTGTTATGGGCCTTAAAGGCCTAACATGAACATAAAAAATAAATATCCCGGTCGATACCGTGATAGTATATTTGTTTGATAGTTTGAGCCGTGTCGACTCTCATTTACCCTCAAAAAAAGGATCGGGCTCAAGCTTAGGTTTATTACTTGACCCGCGCAGCATCCCTAGACGTCACGTGTGTACTTATAACATGCTCACCGGGGCCCATGCGGACCTATAACTATATGTGCATTTCTTTGTATTTGTGTATACATATATTGTGGTGTATGTGTTGGTGTATTTTAGGACATTCGACAGATCTTCTACGACAACTCATAGGAACTCGTGCTTGTCGTAGCCCCTCTGTGTTAGATACACGACTACTGTTCATCAAGAAGCTTGCAAACCTCAATAATCTTATCCAACTCAATGTTCAGAACCTGGTTGAACTGAGACTCGCTTACTCCATCTTTGAAAATAATGATTTCATATGACTTTCTCTTCCCAGAACTCATATAGAAATCAATAGGCAACTCCCTAATTATATTATCATCATCATTTTCAGTTGATGACTTAAATAAAAAATCAATCATTTCAACATTTGATGACTACATTCTTACTGATGTCCTACACATCGAAATCAGGGGCCACCACTTTGAACTGATAACTGCAGTAATTGAAGGCACATCAAAACGTATAGGAGAGCCATGCAAGGTATCCTATTCCTAAAATAAATGTTGCAATCCTTGAGATGATTAGAATAGCATGTGAATTTTCAACTTGTAATCATGAGTTTATGCCACCAAACTTTACATTAATCTTTACCAGCATATTTATCAAATATGGATCATTAACTCTAGTGGGTGCAATGCATTGTGTGTTGATATTCACTTGAAGGCATCCATATGTCACATTGTCATTTTCACTATATATCGAGTCTTTCTGGTTACAACTAACATGTTGAATGTGGGATAGGTCTCCTGCAGTGTCATTGAACCCTTTTGCTTGCATGAAATCGACGTGTTTGATCAGTAGAATGTCGCATTTACTTGCGTATCTTCTAGCGTTCGTAAGAATTGTTGTGTATAGTTACAAGACAATTGACGTCGGATGTCGGTCATAGGGAAATTTTCAAATTTATAGCATGTCAACTATCGTTATTCACGAAAGAACTAGTACACTTGCTTATTGGTTGATGGTTGTCACCTATGTGTATATTGTTCTTCATACGAAGGGTCGTTCATCATTTCTTGCAAATAACACTTCAAATGAGTATTCATGTGCACGGGAGACATGTCGTGTATGAAAGTCAGTACGCTCATCTGTGATTAGCCATTAACCACTGGTTGAGTTGCATTTCACTATCAATTTCTTCATGCATGTGTCGTTGTGTCTCTTGTCGCCGCCTATAAACAGCTCTCTTTCGGCTATAACACTCATTAAAGACTTTTGCATGATGATTCATAGGCAGGTTGTCACATGTCTTGCAATTCCCACTGGCTATTGCTTCAGGATGAATTAAATCCAATGTCATGAGTCAGTTATCATAATCCAAAAGCACACACACCATGGCTTCATGATCAAATCATTAACTCTAATAATCTTCTTTCTCTTTGCTCATTAAGATTTGCATTCCAATTGAAGTGATGATTTTTTAATGGCCCATTAAAAATTTTGCATCACTATTCGAATCAAGTCCCTTATTGATCGTTCATTTTAGTCATACTTAAGTTAAAGTTAGGTTGAGCTCATGTTCATGCTCATTGTAATCCACATCCAAATTTGAGTCCAAGTCCCCTATAGTCGGATTGCGAGTCTCTGCTCGTATCCAAGTTGTTCAAGTCATTCTCAATTAGTGTTCAAATCAAGCTCAAGTTCCATGTCGAAATCAAGTTCCCTGTCGTCCAACTCAGGTTAAATTTGATTCTGGTTCGAGTTCATGCCCATTGTAGCCTTATTTAATTCAAGTTCATTTTAATCAAGTTTGACTTAGGTCTATTATTTAATCATTTAATTTTTGTATTTAGCCCATTTAATATTCAAATCAAATCCAAATGAAGTCCCCTGTTTTGTTCAAGTCTTTGTCATTTTCAAACAAAATTTCAACAGTCTCCTAACGGGCAAATATAAAGGGTCTGCCGATAACATCCTCATGACACCTCAATGAGGCCCCCTTCTCAACATTGGTTGAGTTGCATCTCAGTCGTCATGCTGAGTTCGCCTTCTCAGCATGCCAACAAGCTCATTCTCGGCTTTGTTAAGTTCCCACTTGACAAGCGTCAAGTTCCCTTCTTAGCATCTTTCGACATCATCTTGTTTCCTCCTCAACAAGTCAGCAAAGTCTTCTTGGCGAAATTATATTCATCACAATTGGTGTGTCATTGAATTCCATCTCAACTTCCTCGACAACCTGGCACCTCTTGAACTGTAGACTTGGCGCCAATTTCTTTCTCGCCTTCTCGGCAAGTCAACAACATCTTGCTTCCCTTACCAACAACTTAAACACACTAGTAATTACAATTTACAACTTGGCCCGACCCTCCCCTTCACCTTCTTGGCAAGCCAACTCCCAACTCTCCATTCCAACGACTCAGCAATTTGCTCAGCACTGGACATACTCCCATGCATGTTCACCTTCACCTCGAACCCCACTAACAATCAAATCATGTGATATATGTGCCACCAATGGGCATGTTTCAGTGAAAAGCACCTATAACCAAATTAAGTTATTATTTCTCCTCATTTCCACAGTAAGCCACCTAGTTTCTCTAAATGGAAATATTCTCCCTAGCCGCCTCACGATATTATAATTCTCCTTAGACTTTGCGCTCCTCTGGACAATGCCTAGTTGTCTCCCATTGCTTCCTTTCGCCACTTAGAAATGCGGCAACCTATTAGAGGTTTCAGCATGTTAAGTTCCTCAGTGCTAGATTGCGATATCTAAGCTTATGTATTCGTGCCATATTGGTGATGAAGAGTTTTCCTTCGAAACATAATGTATTTTTTATGTTCGCTCACTTGCAAAACATCATTTTGTACTTTTTTTACCCACAAGTTCTCTTGAGTTTACACCCTCGTCAACAATGAGTTTCATGCAAAATAATTTTTACTATATTTTTTAATGTTGCACATTTTTATGCATTTTTTCATGAACTTACGTTATTGCATGTTTTTCAACACCTTATTTTATTCTGACATTCCTTTATTATGCAAAAATATTTGGAAAATTTTTAGCAGTGCTTATGCATCTTATGCATCACCAACATGAGAAATGTGTTGGTACAATATATTGAGATCAAAAGTTTATCTATTATCATGTCAACGGTCACGAAAAAGGTATATAAGAAGTGCTCACATTACCTAGACGAGGATAAAATTTGTCTACCGTGTCAAGAATGATGTATATTGGAGGGGCATGCGAGGAGCTCAAAATTTCACCAAGTCACCTCATGATGAGACCGTCCCATCCTCTATTTTTTCTTGTCCCAATGAGGTGTTTGCATAATGTAGAGGAGTGCGGTGCAAAGAAAGGCAAAGAGAGGAGTAGGGGGGAGGGGGTGCTTAGTTGCAGGTAGAATGATATAGTAAGGGGGAGAAAACATGTAGTGAAGAGAAGAAATGTCAGAAGGGAAGGAAAGGGGTTTTTTTTTTATAATTATGAAGGGTTTTTTGTCTTGTACTTATATATGCAGGGTTAAGCCAAGCTGTTAGGTCAAACCACTTATTTCGTGATCTCCCAAACTATGACAAACGAAGAATACCTTCTTTTGTTTTCGACGTTGGGGAAGCCCTGTATCTTTATAAGTTGTTGATAATTCTTATATTTTTTAGCATAATGAAACATGTGTCAATTTTCTAATGGACATATTAAGGTATTTGTTTACAACTTCCTTGTTGTCATTCCAGGCTCATCAATCTGGAACTAATGCATAGTTGCTTCCATCTGAGGTGGCTGGTCTAGGAAATTAAATTGATCACAATTAAGGTTATAATCATTCTCGAAAAATCAATGTCATATTCTTATGTATCATCATCATAATTATTATTACTCATGCATATTCACCAAAATCGTAATAATCATCAGCGTATTCATATGCACTAAAATTGGTCTTCAAGAAAGCTAAAATATAGTAGGTCTAAACCGGATCCCTTTTGCTTGTCTTAAGAAATGTCACTTTCAGGTTTGAGTTTTGTGCTTGAACTCCAATGATAAATGGTAAAGATATCCAATATGAAAAGTAAAATAGCTATAAAAAGAAAAAAAAAACATGGATTTCAAGCAATTTCCGTTCCATGTAGTCAAGGGTATGATATTGCTTAAAATCTATGCTATTTTTACTGCCATTCCCATACCTCGACTACATTTTCACAGCCATTTCCATATTTCATAGGCTGTTTGTTTTTGTTTTTTGAAAGATTTTCGCCAATGATCACAACTCCATCTTGATCATTATAATCATCATCTATTTCAATAACATCATGAGGAACAACCTGTAATGAAAAAAATTAAGAGCAGGTAACTTTCTAGGAAATAATAAGAAATTACAAGCAAAAGAAACCTAGTAAATAAGCGTGAGAACAAGAAATATCCTGACAAGAAGTTCATTGGATGATACATATACAAATTGTTGGACAAAGGCAAACAAAGAGATGGTGTGAATTTGGTGTTCTATAGGGCACTTTAGATTTTAAATACATCAATTCAAATTCTCACACTTAATATCAAGATTAAAAAAAAATGATTTAACAATAAAGTACACATTAAATAAGCAATCAAGTATAGAAATATAGGAGATATGATTAAAAAAATGTGAATTAATTAATACTAATAATGTACAAGTGATTAACCACTAGATCTATTACTACTAAAATTACACTCCATGTATTCAGTTTTAGATCCACTCAAAAGAAAACCTTTAGACTCTAAGGTTGACCTCCATTATTCAAGTTTACCTTTAACTCCCTCTTTAGGCTTACCAACAAGAAGAATATCATCAACAAAAGGCATACACCAGGGTACAACCTCTTGTAAATGTCTATTGAGAACATCTATGAGTAAAGCAAAAAGATATGAGCTTAAGGCTGATCCTTGATGTGATTCAACTAAAATAGGAAAATACTTGATCAAACCGCCTTGTGTTTGAACATAAGTACCAGCTCTTGCAAACATATTCTTACTGAATTGAATATAAGCATTATTAACCTCTTTATTTTCTTGAACTCTCAATAGCACTTCTCTTGAAACTTTTATCATATGCTTTCTCTAAACCAATAAATATCATATGTAGATCCTCCTTATTCTCTCTATTCTTCTCCATCAAACTTCTCAATAAATGTAAAGCATAGCAGACCTACATGGCATGAATCCAAATTGATTTTGAGAGACATTAGTGTCACATCGCAACCTATGTTCTATAACTCTCTCCCATAGTTTTAAAGCATGACACATTAACTTAATTTCTTTAAAATTAGCACAATCTTGTGCATCAACTTTATTTTTAAAAATATAAATCAACACACTCATTCTCCACTCATCTGACATCTTTTTAACCTTCAAATCAGCATAGTTCAACATTATACCGTCCCGAAGGACAGACTAATGTTTTACTATCGATTTGAAAGAAAGAAAATTGTAATTTATTTCTCTAATCAGAAATAGTATAGGGAAGATACAAATCATCCTGAGGGATAATGAATATCTTCTCTTATCATTCTAATTAGAAAAATAAATTGTAGGTTTACCTCCTTAATAAAATATAGTAGATATTGGATTCATTGTTACAACAAATCCAATACCTATCTATTTTTTATTAAAAATTTAAACTTTAAATATAGATAAGACAAACAATCTACGTTTCACAGATATTTCCCCTATTTTAGAAAAGAAACTAAGATAGGGTTTAGATTATTCTGGGATCTAGACTCCTTATAGGGACAAGCCCCTATAATTAATTACATATCCTAAGAAAATACTCTCGATTAAAATGAAGTCTAGATAATTTCAAAATTCATATGTAAGTCTAAAGAAATATTTGGGCCAATTAAATTTTCCATCTTCAGGCTTTAGATTTGTTGCGTCCTGGAGTATTCGCGGCGGTAGAGAAATATTTAGTTTAACGTCTTAGCATTGTACGAAGATCCAGCACACAAGCAGATAAGTGAGAGGGTGTAGGATTCATAAGAGACACCAGAGTTTTTACGTGGAAAACCCCTGAAAATGGGGAAAAACCACGGGGCCTGGCCCAGTTTGAATGAATCCACTAGTATTTGCAGTCGATTACAAATGAGGCCCTTCCTTTGGAGAAGGCCTTGTATTGATGTAGCAAATATACATCATATAGATTGCATTACATGTTAGGAGTTACATATACATGTTGTTCAGTTGGAAGGACCGTAGTCGGCAGGAGACCGGGGTCAGAAAGACTGTTGTCTGTCGATGGAGGTCGAACAGACCGTAGTAGGCGACGGAGGTTGAAAGGACCGTAGTCGGCAAGAGACCAGGGTCAGAAAGATCGTTGTCTGTTGATGGAGGTCGAACAGACCGTAGTAGGCGACGGAGGTCGGAAGGACCGTAGTCGGCAAGAGACGAGGGTCAGTAAGACCGTTGTCTGTTGATGGAGGTCGGACGGACCGTAGTAGGCGACAGAGGTCAGAAGGACCGTAGGTGGTAGGAGACTGGGGTCTGAAAGACCGTTGTCTAGTGATGGAGGTCGGACGGACCGTAGTAGGCGACAGAGGTCAGAGGGACCGTAGACGGTAGGAGACAAGGAGTCAGGTGTTAGTCCCAGTGTCAATTGGAAGATCGGATGTCGATGGTCTATACTTGAGTAGGACGTCGGGTCTTAAGCAGGATGTCAGGTCTTCAGCAGGACGTCGGGACTGAACGTCGGACCTTAAGGCAGTGGTGGAATGAAACTCCGGCGGTGGTCCGGCGAGGCTTCGGTGGTGGTCCGACGAGGTTCCTGCAGCGGTCCGGCGGAGGTCCGGCGGTGCTTCTGCGGTGGTTCGGCGGCCGTCGAGGAGGAGCTTCCTCCTCCTCTTCCTTCTCTTCTTGCTTGAGTCCCCTCTTATGAGAAATGAGGGCTCTATTTATAGATTTTCTGGAGTGGCATGGTCCGTAAATAGGCGTGAGATCAGGGGCAAATAGGGAGTGGTCAAATGGACGGCCGATATTGAATCCTACGATCGTGCACCGTTCATTGGACATTTGAAGGCCTTAGTGATGTCGGAATTCTGTGATCTTGGGCTCGTTGGATTCGTCTCGTCGAGCCCTTCGATTCGAGTATAAGCTCGTCAAAATCGGAGACCGTTTGGTAACTCAAATTGCAGTTTTAACCTTCCAACAGCGCTTTGAGCCCTTGATTCGGACTCATTTGGGCTCGGATTGGGTTGATCTTGGTGTCGTTGGGTTCGTATTTCCGAGACGCTCAGTTTGACTGTAAGCTTGCTGAAATCGGAGTTCAGGTGCTCCCAAAATTAATTTTTGAAGTTTCCAACTAGCTTTTGCCTCGAGATTCGTGCCCGATCAAGATAATTTTTGTGATGCCGTATCAGTTGCCCCCCTATTTTCGGACGTCGAAGCTCCAGGAGTCCGAAAATACTTGTTCTGAAATT
Source organism: Dendrobium huoshanense (assembly GCA_016618105.1). Taxonomy (NCBI): domain Eukaryota; kingdom Viridiplantae; phylum Streptophyta; class Magnoliopsida; order Asparagales; family Orchidaceae; genus Dendrobium; species Dendrobium huoshanense. Next base: position 21,538,686 of record CM028359.1, on the reverse strand, counting down.
TTACATTGGCTGAATCGCAAAAAATTGAGTTCCAAAAATTGAACACTTGCACAAACTTGATTGTAGAGGCTCCGTTGAGCTCCGAAAGTGTCGAAATCGAGTCCGGAACGTCGAAAAACGTGTCTGGGGATTCCAAAAACGTCTGAATCAGACTTTCCGGGCCCAAAATCGGAGCCCTGAAGCGCTTGGCGGCCGAACTAGCCGGCCGCCGGCCGCCGGCGAGTGCCCGCACTGACACACGGGCTGGAGGGGCGCGTGAGGCGCCTCTTGAGAGGCGGTTTGTATTTTTTTTTTTTCTGTGGGGCCCGCATGGAATTTTTTAACCCAAAAAATTCCAAAAAAAATTCCAGAAAATTTCAAAAAATTTAGAAAAATTCAAATTTTTTGTGAATTCTAGAAAACTCTAGAAACTTCCCCTCTTCACTCAAAAAAATTATAAATAGGCCCCCTAGGCCTTTAGAAAAATTGTCCTTCTCCTCTTCTTCTCCTCTTTTCTTTTCTTCTTCTTCTTTTCTCCCTCTGTCCTTACTATTGAGGCTTTCCCTCGATTTTTCGAGGCCCCTCTCTTGGCAAGGAAGTCCGGAGATTCCCCCTTCTTCTCTTCTCCCTTTGTCCTTACTATTGAGGCCTTCCCTCGATTTTTTGAGGCCCCTCTCTTGGTAAGGAAGTCCGGAGATTCCCCCTCCTTCTCTTCTCCCTCTGTCCTTACTATTGAGGCCTTCCCTCGATTTTTTGAGGCCCCTCTCTTGGCAAGGAAGTCCGGAGATTCTCACTTTTTTCTTCGAGATATTCTACGGAGGTCTGATGTTAATCAGTTGGCGATGGAGGTCGGAGAGCTCGTTGTTATGAGGGATGTTGAAAGGATGGGTGACAGGAAGAAATACAGTGTCTGGTGGGAGTCTTACGACGAATAGAAGTCCAACGAATGGTGGAAATTTGGCATCGAGTAGAAGTCCGACGATGTGCGTAAATTCAACATCCGGTAGAATTCTGACGTCCGGTAGAAGTACGTCGTTAGGTAGAAGACCGATGGAAGTCCGTCGACGAGCAGAAGTTCGATGACGAGGAGAAGTCCGCTGATAAGCAGAAGTCCAACGATAGGGAGAAGTCCGACGTCGCGTAGAAGTACGGCCTCGGGCAGAAGACCGATGAAAGTTCGTTGACGGGCAGAAGTCCGACGACGAGTAGAAGTCCGCTGATGAGCAGAAGTTCGACGACAAGGAGAAGTCCGACGTCATGTAGAAGTACGGCCTCGGGCAGAAGTCCGATGAAAGTTCGTCGACGGGCAGAGGTCCGACGACGAGTAGAAGTCCGCTGACGAGCAAAAGTTCGACGACAAGGTGAAGTCCGACGTTGTGTAGAAGTACGGCCTCGGGCAGAAGACCGATGAAAGATCGTCGACGGGCAGAAGTCCGACGACGAGTAGAAGTCCACTAACGAGCAGAAGTCTGACGTCGAGTAGAAGTCCGTAGTCGGGTAGAGGTGCAGCGTCAAGTAGAAGACCGACGAAGGTCCGTTAACGAGCAGAAGTCCGACGACGAGTAGAAGTCCGCTAACGAGCAGAAGTCCGACGACAAGGTGAAGTCCGACGTGTAGAAGTACGGCCTCGGGCAGAAGACCGATGAAAGTTCGTCGAAGGGCAGAAGTCCGACGACGAGTAGAAGTCTGCTAACGAGCAGAAGTCTGACGTCGAGTAAAAGTCCGCTGATGAGCAGAAGTCTGACGACAAGGAGAAGTCCGACGTCGTGTAGAAGTACGGCCTCAGGCAGAAGACCGATGAATGTTTGTCGACGAGCAGAAGTCCGACGTCGAGTAGAAGTCCGCTAACGAGCAGAAGTCCGACGTTGAGTAGAAGTCCGCTGACGAGCAGAAGTCCGACGTCGGATAGAAGTCCGCTGACGAGCAGAAGTCCGACGTTGGGTAGAAGTCCGCTAACGAGCAGAAGTCCGACGTCGAATAGAACTACTATCGGGTAGAAGACCGACGGAAGTCCATCGACAGATAGAAATCTGACGAAGGGTATTAGTCCGACGATTGGAAGAATTCCGGCGTCGGGTATTAGTTCGTCAAAGGTCCTGCAAGGCAAAAGTTCTGCGACAAGAGAAAATTCAAAATCAGGTAGAATTTTAACATTGTGGAGAAGTCAGATGGAAGTCCATTAACGACATTCTGGCGACGTTAACCAAGGATGTAAGACCTATCCGAGGTTGTATGTCAGAGCCTTTGCTCGATGACGTCAACCTGTATGGAAGATGTCGAGAGAATCCACCAAGGATGTAGGACCTTTCCGAGGTTGTATGTCGAAGCCTTTGCTCGAAAACGTTAACCTGTGTGGAAGAGGTCAGGAGAATCCACCAAAGATGTAGGACCTTTTCGAGGTTGTATGTCGGAGCCTTTGCTCGACGACGTTAACATATGTGGAAGAGACCGAGAAATCCACCAAGGATGTGAGACCTTTCCGAGGTTGTATGTCGGAGCCTTTGCTCGATGACATTAACCTGTGTGGAAGAGGTCGAGAGAATCCACCAAGGATATAGGACCTTTCCGAAGTTGTATGTCGGAGCCTTTGCTCGACGACGTTAACTTGTGTGGAAGAGGCCGAGAGAATCCACTAAGGATGTGAGACCTTTCCGAGGTTGTACGTCGGAGCTTTTGCTCGACGACGTTAACCTGTGTGGAAGAGTTTGAGAGAATCCACCAAGGATGTATGACCTTTCTGAGGTTGTATGTCAGAGCCTTTGCTCGACGACGTTAACCTGTGTGGAAGAGGCCGGGAGAATCCACCAAGGATGTAGGACCTTTCCGATGTTGTATGTCGGAGCCTTTGCTCGACGACGTTAACCTGTGTGGAAGAGGCCGGGAGAATCCACCAAGGATATAGGACCTTTTCGAGGTTGTATGTCGGAGCCTTTGCTCGACGACGTTAACCTGTGTGGAAGAGGCCGGGAGAATCCTCTAAGGATGTAAGACCTATCCGAGGTTGTATGTCGGAGCCTTTGCTCGACGACGTTAACCTGTGTGGAAGAGGCCGGGAGAATCCACCAAGGATATAGGACCTTTCCGAGGTTGTAAGAGGCCGGGAGAATGTCGGAGCCTTTGCTCGACGACGTTAACCTGTGTGGAAGAGGCCGGGAGAATCCACCAAGGATGTAGGACCTTTCCGATGTTGTATGTCGGAGCCTTTACTCGACGACATTAACCTGTGTGGAAGAGGTCGAGAGAATCCACTAAGGATGTAAGACCTATCTGAGGTTGTATGTCGGAGCCTTTGCTCGACGACGTTAACCTGTGTGGAAGAGGTCGAATCGGATCCCCCTGGGATCGATTTTGTCTTGATTGGGAGAGGGCGTATGCCACGTGTATCCCGAATCAAATGTTAAGAAGGGTCTATCTTTAGACCATTACTGTCTTTTTGAGGTTGAAATCAAGACCTTGCCCAAGGAGTAGAAGTCCAGTAAGGGACTATATATGGTTTGAAATTTATCAGAAGCTTCCTTGCAATTTTAGAGAGTTTCCTTATATATCATCTTTGATATGAATGTTTTTGAGAGATCTTCTTGACTAAAATTGTAGTCAATGCTGCCCCCCAGTCCGGATTTGATTCCAATAACATGAATGCATCAATAACAATTGAATAACCTTTTGAGGTTGGAGCAAAAATTGCCCCCCAATTGGGAATCACTTTCCCACAGACGGCGCCAAACTGTTGCGTCCTGGAGTATTCGCGGCGGTAGAGAAATATTTAGTTTAACGTCTTAGCATTGTACGAAGATCCAGCACACAAGCAGATAAGTGAGAGGGTGTAGGATTCATAAGAGACACCAGAGTTTTTACGTGGAAAACCCCTAAAAATGGGGAAAAACCACGGGGCCTGGCCCAGTTTGAATGAATCCACTAGTATTTGCAGTCGATTACAAATGAGGCCCTTCCTTTGGAGAAGGCCTTGTATTGATGTAGCAAATATACATCATATAGATTGCATTACATGTTAGGAGTTACATATACATGTTGTTCAGTTGGAAGGATCGTAGTCGGCAGGAGACCGAGGTCAGAAAGACCGTTGTCTGTCGATGGAGGTCGAACAGACCGTAGTAGGCGACGGAGGTCGAAAGGACCGTAGTCGGCAAGAGACCAGGGTCAGAAAGATCGTTGTCTGTTGATGGAGGTCGAACGGACCGTAGTAGGCAACGGAGGTCGGAAGGACCGTAGTCGGCAAGAGACGAGGGTCAGTAAGACCGTTGTCTGTTGATGGAGGTCGGACAGACCGTAGTAGGCGACAGAGGTCAGAAGGACCGTAGGTGGTAGGAGACTGAGGTCTGAAAGACCGTTGTCTAGTGATGGAGGTCGGACAGACCGTAGTAGGCGACAGAGGTTAGAAGGACCGTAGACGGTAGGAGACAAGGAGTCAGGTGTTAGTCCCAGTGTCACTTGGAAGATCGAATGTCGATGGTCTGGCCTTGAGTAGGACGTCGGGTCTTAAGCAGGATGTCAGGTCTTCAGCAGGACGTCGGGTCTTTAGCAGGACGTCGGGACTGAACGTCGGACCTTAAGGCAGTGGTGCAATGAAACTCCGGCGGTGGTCCGGCGAGGCTTCGGTGGTGGTCCGACGAGGTTCCTGCAGCGGTCCGGCGGAGGTCCGGCGGTGCTTCTGCGGTGGTCCGGCGGCCGTCGAGGAGGAGCTTCCTCCTTCTCCTCTTCCTTCTCTTCTTGCTTGAGTCCCCTCTTATGAGAAATGAGGGCTCTATTTATAGATTTTCTGGAGTGGCATGGCCCGTAAATAGGCGTGAGATTAGGGGCGAATAGGGAGTGGTCAAATGGACGGCCGATATTGAATCCTACGATCGTGGACCGTTCATTGGACATTTGAAGGCCTTAGTGATGTCGGAATTCTGTGATCTTGGGCTCGTTGGATTCGTCTCGTCGAGCCCTTCGATTCGAGTATAAGCTCATCAAAATCGGAGACTGTTTGGTAACTCAAATTGCAGTTTTAACCTTCCAACAGCGCTTTGAGCCCTTGATTCGGACTCATTTGGGCTCGGATTGGGTTGATCTTGGTGTCGTTGGGTTCGTATTTCCGAGACGCTCAGTTTGACTATAAGCTCGCTGAAATCGGAGTTCGAGTGCTCCGAAAATTAATTTTTGAAGTTTCCAACTAGCTTTTGCCTCGAGATTCGTGCCCGATCAAGATAATTTTTGTGATGTCGTATCAAGATTATAGACTCTAACACTGGATTTAAGGATTTAGATTTTATTAGATTAAGGAAATTGCAGAGAGAAAGGTGTATATAATCTGGACTTACCACCTGTCTAGAGTGGGCTGTCAGCTAACAATCTTAATCACAACAATTGTTGATGAATGCAAGATTTAAGAATAGCTCTATCCTAGGAATCAAGGAGTGGTTAAAGAGATTTGAATCAGATGCAATGAAATATGCTTACAAAAATTAAAAATCTACACGTATGCTTATGATGCATGAATCACAAATTAATATAAAAGAGCTGATTTTATTAATATAGAATTTACGGATTACAACCCAGCGTCTGCAGTAAAGTAAAGGTGGTCAGACCCCACCAACAACAAACAATGGTTCTAAACCTATAAGAAAGTATAATCAAATATGATTGCTTAGGGTCTTCAGGCTCCAAGTCTTCTATGAAATTTCAAAAAGGAAAACATCCTCTTGAGAGAGGATATTATTTTTTGAGCCCCGCCTATATATGTATAAGCAGTCATCTTTAATTCTTTTACAACAGTGGACACAATACAACTCGATCTATATACAAAAATTCTAAGAAAATGAAATATACATTTCTCTTTATAAGTACATCATTCCTAGTAACATTCTACTTTGCAGGAAAGTAAAAGCAGCAAAGTAAACACAAAAAAAGTAAATGCAGTTATGAGTGTGTTGTGAACAATTATAAATGTCAGAAAATAAAGACATAAAAGTAAAATACACGGTCCACACTTATTCACTCAGCTCTCTGGTGCACTAATAGAAAGTAAATATGCATGCTATGATTTGCAGAAAAATAAGCAAACAAATATAGGTGTCCTCTAGGCAAGACACCCACAATCAAATCATAATAATCCACCGGCCTAGCCTAGGCTAAAGTTAGTTGTCCAAGCAAACATCTAAGTGTGTGAAAAAGGTTTTGTGGCTTTGATATATCCTATAGAGACTTATATTTGAATTACATGTATTATTAAGGTTTATCGTTAAAGACCAAATGGGAATTTAATAGAAGTTTAAGTTATGTGTATTTGACTTTTAAAATATTTCAATTTTAGATGTTAGAGTTATTGATTTAATTTTAAAGAATTTATATATTGATAACTCCCTAAGTGCATGAAGTTATCAATTTATAAGTCCTAGGACTTTCAAAATGAGCACCCATCTTATATAGAAGACAAGTGTACGTCTGAGAGTCCCCAAAGTTTATTAGATAGATAGAAAGGGACCTTGCAATGCAATGTAACATATCTTCCCTAAGGAGTCGTGTATGTTATATTTGGTCGGTGTATTATTATTCGTTTGAAGATCTCCAAATTCAAAGTATTATTATTGGAGCGGGTCTTATGGCTTCTTTAGGAAGTAGCCCATGTATTTAGTTTGGAGCGGGTCTTATGGCTTCTTTAGAAAGTAGTCAATGCATTTAAATTTAGGTTGGGATTTATGACATTCATAGAAAGTAACCTAAGTAATTAGATTTTAAGTTTGGGCTTATTGCTCTATTTGTGAGTTGTCCAATGATTTGATTTAGAATGGGGCTTACTGCTCTATTTATGAGTTGCCCAATGATGGATCTTACAACCTAACTCTAAAGCAAGGCTGCTCTGAAGCTTTAATTATTTGGGTAGGACTTATGACTTCTCTTAGGAAGTAGCCTGAAAAGTGAGTCTTACAATTTAATCATTTTAGACTAAGATGTCTATAGGTTTAAATTTAATTGTTTGGGATTTAAGATCATTGCTATTTATTTAACAATTTTCTTAAGATGTGGGTCTTACGACTTTTACTTAGAAGTAGCTCGTTAATTTGTTTAGTTTGGGGCTTATGGCTCCAATTAGGAGTTGTCCGTTAATTTGTTTAGTTTAGGGCTTACGGCTCCAATTCAGAGTTGCCCGATAATTTGTTTAGTTTGGGGCTTACAGCCCCAATTAGGAGTACTTACAGCCTCTTTTAGAGGTAGCCCGAATAATTTTGGTTGGATAAGTCTTATGACTTTCTTAAAAGTTGTCTAATGGTGTGTCTTCTGACCTAACCTTGTAAGCTAAGCGGCCCGAAGGATGGGTCTTACAACCTAACCCTATAGGGCTAGGATGCCCGAGTTATGAGTTTAATTATTTAAAAAATAGGGTCATTCATTTAGAAGTTCCCTAATACACGAGGTCTTGCTGCTTCTCTTAGAAGTAGCCCAAATGGCGGGTCTTACAACTTAGTCCTATTAGGCTAAGATGCCCAAATGAGGGGTCTAGAGTTGTATTATCACCTAAACACTTCCCTCAGATGTCGGACTTACGGCTTCTATTAGAAGTGGCCGTCGGAGTGAATTTAGGCTTAGATTCGACCGTGAGAGAAGAAGTCGAGTGAAGATTAGTGGCAGGATTGGGAGTTCGCATAGGGTAGAACGCTTGTTTGTGCGGGATTTAGCATATGTGAGAGAGAAGACGACTGTGTGCGAAGGGCGGTGACGGCTTCGCAACAGAATTGCAAAATAGGAGATGAATTTTACCTGCAAATAGGAGATTGGGTTCCCAATTGAAGGCAGACTCGTGATCAAAGGCGAGTTCGCAATCAAAGGCTGCGTAAACTTTGTCCGGCGTTCAATTGTATTTGATCAACACGGAATCAGAGGGAAAGAAAAATGAATGTAAGCCCCATTTCAATTTTTGCTCTCCTTTTATTGATGACATCGTTGAATAACCGTTCTAAATCGAGGAACGATGACGTTTGATGAAGTGGGGCTGGCTCGAGAGCGTGAAGAGATGCAACTCTTCAATTTTGAAATCTAATCTTTTGTTTTACAAAAGACTTCAGTTATTACCACTATTGGTCATAGTTTAAGAAGAGCCTGAAGCTGGGATTAAATTATTAAATAAATTATGCTCCATATTTATTTTCGATAGTGATTTTTTTTTATTATTACAACTTCCGTCTTCTTTCTCGCTTTGAGTGGAGAGATTTTTATTGAGACCAAATTCGTAACAGTTAGGAAGATATATGATCTGCGTCCTCTTTAGCCAATATTGCCTTCTTAACTTGTTGTGTTGTATGCTTTATTCGGCAAGGAAAGAATGCTAGAAGGTTTGCTTTTGATTTTAATTGTTGGACTGCTGTGAATTGGAGCATCAAACAAGCTACTTTAAAGAAGATTTCATGCTAAAAATACTTTATTGACATTAAGCAATTCTCCTCAAATTTCTCCATGCGAATTTTCTTAATATACATGAACAGCTAGACTAAACAAAAGTACAAATAGCTGGAAGTTCCTTATTACAAATCTCTGCATTCAACTTACATGTATAATAAGCAATGAGCATTTGAATTCCTTCTTTCCAGAATCTATCATCCCATGAAATCATTAACATCTGTCAAAGGAGTATAAAAGTATATATTTTTGTTTTGAACATAGGTCCAACAATAAAAAACAAATGCAACATTTTCATATGAATAAGTTTCTTGAGTTCTCTTCTAGCAGCTAATATGACAATCTCTTTAACATTCTTGTCTAAAACTTTGATCTTATAATAATAAGATCCTTTGATTTAGCTTTAGATCGATATATTTGTTCTAAAGAATCATAAATATTTTTTTTATTTTTGTTTGCCTTTCCATTTTGTTCAATTTCTTCTTCACCTTTTTTTAATATATATTTTATACTCTTTTTTATTCATATACTCATTCATCATTCATTTTTTATTAATCAACACAACAGTGCATCACTTCCATCTGCATTGCAACAACTAGCTCTGAAATGAGCGAGGTATTGTTTGGGATTTCCCGTACCATCAAAATTTTTAAAGAAAGTTGGTACGAATCTTTCTGGATAAGGGACCAAGTCTCATTCTTACGGGTTGGGCCTACCCTTCAAAATGGATGAGGTGTTATGGGCCTTAACCAGTGCTTCCTTTACCTGCTGTTAAATCATCTGTTTAATGTCTACTGACTACACTGATTGTGGTTCTGCCTTCACATGTTTTTGTATCGGTTTCTCGGGTTCTTCTATACTGACTGTTTTATTCTTAGTATTCCACTGCATTGATTCATCGGGAGAAGACTTAACCTACACCAGTGGGGTAGGAGGATTATTAGCTTGCATGACGGAAATCATCGTCATCATCTCCTCTAACTTCTTCTCCATTCTCAGTAAATGTTCATCTTTTTTACTTAGTTGTTCCAACATACGATGAGTTGAATCTGATATATCATCTTCATCATCCTCAGCATCAGCTTGTCCTGCTTCTTCTTTGCCTTTCTCCTTCTCTCTTTGTAGAGAAGAACAAGTATCAACCATGTTAATACTACTAGACATTTCTTGGTCCATATCTTCATATTCTATAGCTTCCTTCTGATTGATCTGGCAGATACTCTCTTTAAGATGATCCACCACCTTTTCTATTGATTTGCCTCCCACATCATGTGGGTTCACCGGAGTATATTCTCTAGGAGGGGATAGTTCTATGACGAACTTCCCTTTCCTCGATCTTTACTCCACTGCTTTCTTCTTTAGACACATCAATGCAGTTGGAGTAGGAGTCATCTTGGGCCGCCAAACCCTCTCTCTGTTAGATAACGAGGATGACTAACTTGAGAATTTCAGTCTCCTCTTATCAAAACCAGAAGATGATTCGCTACCCTGATGACGATGTTGATCAATCCTTGATGGATGTCGAACAGGAGGATTATCATAGATTCTGAGTGGACGATTTTCAGAGTGACGTGGCGAAGGAGGAGATATGGGATTATACCCTCATCGGGCTAATGCTTCATACCCCAAGGATTTAATAGGAGTCAGCTGACTGTCATGATGATCTAAATTCTAATACTGATCAAGGTGCAAGAACTTCTTTGGTTCCCCACGACGATCTACTACAGCTGCTGGTCGACTTGGACCCGCTCCTTGAAACTGTACTCTCTTCCTTGTAGGAGGAGATTCTCCTCTCCTTCTACTTGATTGGGGATGCACTTCAGTAGAAATTACGTCCTTGACATTTTTCAAAAATTCTATCTTTGACTGCCCATAACCAATGGTACAATCCTGGATCAATCCATTCAGTAGAATCTTGAATTTTCTCTTCCTTTCAGAAAGAGAAGGGAGAACATGATCATTTCGGAAAGGAGTAGGTGGAGAATGTGCTATACACAGTACGTTCTCTTCCCCAGTAACAACAGACAATGAGTGAAATCTGCTACCAGCTAATTGAGGGGAATTAACATATTGCTCAGGAACTTCAGTAGTTGCATTCTTAGATGCCTCAATCGTGGCAACGATCAGAGAATTCTTCATTAATGTTTCAACTCTTTCAACCCTTCGCCTCATACGACGAATCATGTTGTAACGTTGAGATTTAGTGATTTTTAGGATGGCAGAAGATGATCCCACTTCAAAGTTCCCAAAGACTGGGGATTCAGCAACAACTGGAGACTTTCCCTTAGTCATAGCAGCTGACTGTGGATAAGTCAAACAAGTAAACATTTAGGGTTTGGCAGCTACAGGGGCAGATGCAAATCCGCCTTCCACGTTAACTTGAATAGGAGTTGATCTACCAGATTCAACAGGAGGAGTCACCACTTCAGGTTGTGGTGCACCAAAGGTGACTTGAAGTTTATGAAACTCAGATCCAAATCTAATATGGTTGCTCTTAGCAGATTGGGCAGCAGTGATGGTGATGTTGAAGACTAGCTTTCCGGACATTTTCTGCAATTCAAAGGTGATATGAATCATGTCATAATGGAGTAACCTAACCATTGCCTTGAACCCACTCTTTTTTCCACCATAATAGAAACCCCTTGCCATTCAAATCCTCTATGTCTTCCAACAAAGACATATTAACATGTAAAACCAGTAAATTGAAGACACGGCGGTAATCAAATCTATAAATGTATTGAAAATCTAACTTTAAAAAAAATCCCCATAAGCCAATAGTACTTCAATTCGCAACCAACCAAAGAAAGGGATCCACTCTGGTATTTTTGAATGGCCCTCCTTGGAAATATAAATTACACAGTTTAAAATAAAAATTATTACATTGGATTTTAAACAGGTATTACTCTTTATGTCTGAACATAAAGAGTATCCTGATAAGTCCTTCATCACATTTCCATTTTTAGGAACTTCGCAAGGCTAACAATTACAATGTCTTCCCTAAAGGATTTTTCATAGCTTTTAAAGCTTGTAATATAGCTATTCAATGAAAATAAAAAATAAAAAGCCCTTGATTCCAACTTCCAAATGTACGCTTGCAAATTTTAAAAACCGCTAGATTGACTGTCAACGATGACAAATTACACTTTTTTATCTTTGCAATCAAGAGTGAAAAGCAAGCAACTTAGCTGTCCAGCTAAACAAAACGATTCAAAAAGGTTTCTTCCGCAATACCCGATAAGATTAAAAACATCAAACAAATAATATCAAATACGAAATCAATCGAAAGACATGTTAAATCAACAAAAAGTTGAGGTCACTGAATCCCAAAGTAAACCCGCAACCCCGCAAACCATCAGGAGAAATCAGCGAAAAGGGAAAGAAAGAGGCCGAAAGCGCATGCCTGACTGGGCTTCTGATTGTCCCTCGAACTCGAGAATAAAGGTCCCCATGAAAATGTAAACTCCTGATCATTTGTATCTAGGTTCAAAGAACTCTCATCTGAAATGTGTATCCTGCAAGCGGAAACCATAAGAAATAACGTGAAACAACGACGATAAGAAACCCCTAACCGACCGCTTACGTGGGACCGTGGCCGGCACCGTACTTCGACATCTCGGGAAGTTGCTCTATAACGCCTTGCAATCGAGAAAGCGCAAAGCTCTCAAGCAATTTATTCTCGAGGAAGAAGGGAGGGCAAAAGACAAGCTTTCACCTTCCACTTTACGAAGAAGGAAGCCATTACTCAAATTTATATAGCCCGGGGAAGCATATCGGCCGGTTGAGATGACGAAGCGCCAGAATTTTGTTGTGGCACGTGGACGGAGTGGTCTGAAGAGGTCAGCGTGTACATTTGTTTTTTTTTTTTTTTGGACATTGACGTTGCCTGTCTTCAAAGAGTTCCGCGGTGGAAGCCAGTGAGTAATTGGGTCCAGACATCCTCAACAAATTTGTATTTAAAATTTTTTTAAATTAATTTTCAGGGAAATAAAATATATTTTCTGAAATAAAGATTAGTAGATACTAATTCAATTGCATAGATCAAAATATATAATTTAAGAAAATAAAAATTAATAAATGTCATATGAGTTTCCTTGAGGAGATGGTTTGCTATTTGTATTATTTTTTACCTTTGAGGAGGGAGGACGAGGACCAAGAAGTCCATCATTTTGGTGTTGCGTCAAAACTTTTGAGTTGGTGTTGATGATGTGCACTGATTTTATAAGTGATATAGAGTGTCGATATTTTTGGCGATGACCGGTAATGAAGTCAATAGGCCTTAGTATTGCCCGATGATACTTGTTAATAGACTGTTATAGGGTGGCAATTGTTAGGATATCATAGTCGTGAGATGACAGCAGTTAGAGGGTTGTAGTTTGGCGAAGGTGATCGGATGACCGTAATTGGGCAATAGTAGATAAATTATTATGGTTGAGAGATATCATGCAAATAATTGTAGCTAGGCAATGGTGATCAGAGAACTTAAGTCGGGCAATGGTGGTCGAGATAGTGTAGTTGAGTGACTGTAATTGTGAGATCGTATTTGGATGATAGTGATTGGATGATCATTGTCGAGTGATAGTTGTTAAATGATTATAGTTGACTATTGATGGTCTAGCAATAATAGTCGGGTGATGGTAGTCAGATGATCTAGATTCATAATCATGCGATAAAGGTTGGATGAATGTATTCAAATAACAATTGATTCTTCAAGCTTCTGAGCTTTTTTAAGTCTCAAGCTAAATTCTCACTTATGCATATAGTACATTTTATTTATAGTTTTTAAAAAGTGGCATGCTCTGTTAAACAACTTGCACTAATTCTCGTAATTATATATAATTTATTTAGCAATGAAATACATACATGATTTCAGGATTAAGCAATATTGTGCTTGCTAGATTTATTTCATCGAAATGTTCAAATTGTCTATAACATGAACAGTCGCAGATTGTTTGGTCATCGAATTAATGCCCCAAAAATTTTAATTATATTTTAAGTGTTTGATCTATGTTTGTTTGGAGTCAGATAAGATCAGTTTTTATGTTTAAGGTTTCATCTCATCAAGGCATTTAAATCAACCATAAACTTGTTGAAATTAGAGTTTAGATGACCTTGAAATTGATTTTGGAAGTTTCTAATTCAAACATGCATTAAGATTTGTGCCCAATCAAGTCATTTTTTGATGGCATATCAAGATTAATGTTATGAATTAATGATATCAATATTTCAATAGTAAGTTATTATATATTACTTAATCTATTTTTATTTTTCATAAAAATAGTTGAATTATAATTAGTATGCAGATAAAATAACAATATTACTAATTTATTATTTTTAATGGAGTGCCATGAGAATATATTATATATGTAATTAAAATTATAGAAAAAATATGCATTTAAGGCTTTGTTTGGGGCATCTTTCTTACTACTTCTTAAAGCATCTTTTATGTAAAAAAATTAATTTTTTTCTACTAAAAAGCTGATTTAATAAACAATAAGAAAGCCGTCCCAAACAAAGCCTAAGATTTCGTTAGGGATAGTTTTCTTACTGTTTTTAAAAACAACTTTCAAGCACAAAAGTTCAATGAAAGCGGCGAAAAAGTAATAGTAAAAAACTGTCTCAAACGAAGCCTAAGAGTTAAATAAAGAGAAATTAAGCAGACCAAACATAAACTCTAATTGATCATGATCATCAAAATAGCCCACAATGGTTCTTATTATCGAATTTTGAAATATGAATAAGTTCATCATGAAATTTTATTTAAATATTGCATTCACAAATTATTGTGCACCTAAACAAATTTAATAGATTAAGAATCCAATGAACATCATATTAATTTATAATAAAAACAATAGAAATATGATGAGTATTATAATAATCAAATTTTTTATGTGGTATGAATAAATATTTATTAAAAATAAATTTAAATTTTGCATTATGGATTAAAAGAACTATTACAAATTACTGGCAAATATTTTAATATTTGTTTTAATTAATCTCATATATGCCCATATAGATTTTTTAAACAATAAAATATTGCAACAATTGTCTTATTTTTAAAATTAATAATACAATCCACAATAGGTATATAAGAATAATGATATGTTGTAATTTGTAAACAATAATAATTTCAAACATCTTTACTTGTTTGATAAAGGAAAATGCTTAGACCCCGCTTTTTAGGGTAGGAGTTCATGTTGGGAAATTTTCATATGTGGGATAATATATTTATACATATAAATAAAGAATTATACTTTAGACGCTATCTAATATTGAGTCAAATAAATTTGTGATCTATTTAAGAATTGAGTTATTATTTGTCTTATGTGGCATCTCATTTAAATTTGTATGAAATTAATTATTTGTGTAGAGATCAAGTATTTATTTTTATTTTAATGATGGACTAAAATATTGATCAATTTTTTAAATAAAATTATTTAAAGAAAGATGATTGCTCATTATATATTAATTTCTTCTACAATTAATTTTTTTTTAAAGAAATTAAAAGTTAAAGTTGTGGACATTTTATGATTAGTTAAGTTATTTTTCATCATTTAAAAAAAATTAATTAAGTGTTAGAAAAAATTTCCAAAAAAAAAAAAAAATTGGATTACAATTGATGAATCAAGCTAATCAAACGAGCTCGAGTTTACTAATTTCCAAAAAAAATTTAAATTTTGGTTTACAATTGATGAATCAAGCCAATCAAACGAGCTCGAGTTCGAGCCAATTGAGTGTTAAATGAGCCAGGCTTGATAAGGCAAATACTCGACTCGGCTCAACTCGCTTACACCCCTACCTTAGCCAGTGCTTCCTTTACCTGCTGTTCAACCATCTGCTTAATGTCTACTGATTACACTAATTGTGGTTCTGCCTTCATAGGTTTATGTATCGATTTATCGGGTTATTCTATCCTGACTGCTTTATTCTTAGTATTCCACTGCACTAATTCATCGAGAGAAGACAACCTACACCTGTGGGGTAGGAGGATTATTAGCTTGCATGACGGAGATCATCGTCATCATCTCCTCTAACTTCTTCTCCATTCTCAGTAATTGTTCATCTTTTTTACTTAGTTGTTCCAACAGACGATGAGTTGAATCAGATGTATCATCTTCATCATCCTCAGCATCAGCTAATCCTCCTTCTTCTTTGCCTTTCTCCTTCTCTCTTTGTAGAGAAGAACAAGTATCAGCCATGTTAATACTATTAGACATTTCCTAATACATATCTTCATCTTCTACAGCTTCCTTCTCATTGATCTGGCAGATACTCTCTTTAAGATGATCCACCATCTTTTCTATTGATATGCCTCCCATATCATGTGGGTTCATCGAAGTATGTTCTCTAGGAGGGGATAGTTTTATAACGAACTTCCCTTTCCTCGATCTTTCCTCCACTGCTTTCTTCTTTAGACTCATCAATGCAGTTGGAGTAGGATTCATCTTGGGCCGCCAAACCCTCAATCTGTTAGATAACGAGGATGGCTGACTTGGGAATTTCAGTCTACTCTTATCAAAACCAGAAGATGATTCGCTACCCTGATGACGATGTTGATCAATCCATGATGGATGTCGAACAGGAGGATTATCATAGATTCTGAGTGGACGACTTTCAGAGTGACGTGGCGAAGGAGGAGATATGTGATTATACCTTCGTCGGGCTAATGCTCCATACCCTAATGATTTAATAGGAGTCAGCTGACTGTCTTGATGATCTGAATTTTAATACTGATCACGATGCAGAAACTTCTTTGGTTCCCCACGACGATCTACTACAGCTGCTGGTCGACTTGGACCCGCTCCTTGAAACTGTACTCTCTTCTTTATAGGAGGAGATTCTCCTCTCCTTCCACTTGATTGGAGATGCACTTCAGTAGAAATTACGTCCTTGACACTTTTCAAAAATTCTTTCTTTGACTGGCCATAACCAATGGCACAATCCTGGATCAATCCATTCAGTAAAGTCTTGAATTTTCTCTTCCTTTTAGAAAGAGAAGGGAGAACATGATCATTTTGGAACGGAGTAGGAGAAGAATGTACTATATGAAGTACGTTCTCTTCCCCAGCAGCAGCAGACAATGGATGAAATCTGCTACCAGCTAATTGAGAGGAATTAACATATTGCTCAGGAACTTCAGTAGTTGCATTCTTAGATGCCTCAGTCGTGGAAACGATCAGAGAATTCTTCATTAATGTTTCAGCTCTTTCAACCCTTCGCCTCATACGACGAATCATGTTATGACGTTGAGATTTAGTGATTTATGGGATGGCAAAAGATGATCCCACTTCAAAGTTTCCAGAGACCGGGGATTCAGCAATAACTGGAGACTTTCCCTTAGCCATAGAAGCTGACGGTGGATAAGTCGAACGAGTAAACATTGAGGGTTTGGCAGCTGCAGACCCGCCTTCCACGTTAATTTGAATAGGAGTTGATCTACCGGATTTAACAGGAGGTGCCACCACTTCAGGTTGTGGTGCACCAAATGTGACTTGAAGCTTATCAAACTCAGATCCAAATCTAATCTGGTTGCTCTCAGCAGATTGGGCAGCAGTGATGTTGATGTTGAAGACTAGCTTTCGAGACATTTTATGCAATTCAAAGATGATCCAAATCATGTCATAATGGAGTAACCAAGCCATTGCCTTGAACCCACTCTTTTTTCAACCATAATAGAAGCCCCTTGCCATTCAAATCCTTTTTGCCTTCCAACAAAAACATATTAACATGTAAAACCAATAAATTGAAGACACAGTAATCAAATCTATAAATGTGTTGAAAATCTAACTTTAAAAAAAAATCCCCATAAGCCAATAGTACTTCAATTTGCAACCAACCAAAGAAAGGGATCCACTCTGGTATTTATGAATGGCCCTCCATGGAAATATAAATTACACAGTTTAAAATAAAAATTATGACGTTGGATTTTAAACAGGTATTACTCTTTATGTCTGAACATAAAGAGTATCCTGATAAGTCCATCACATTTCCATTTTTAGGAACTTCGCATGGATAACAATTAAAATGTCTTGCAAATTTTAAAAACAGCTAGATTGACTGTCAACAATGACAAATTACACTTTTTTATCTTTGCAATTAGGAGTGAAAAGCAAGCGACATAGTTGTCTAGCCAAACAAAACGATTCAAAGGTTTCTTCCACAATACCCGATCGATTAGAAACATCAAACAAATAATATCAAATATGAAATCAATTGAAAGAAATATGTTAAATCAACAAAAAGTTGAGGTCCTGAATCCCAAAGTAAACCTGCAAACCATCAGGAGAAATCAGCGAAAAGGAAAAGAAAGAGGCCGAAAGTGCATACCTGATTGGGCTTCTAATTATCCCTCGAACTCGAGAATAAAGGTCCCCATGAAAATGTAAACTTCTGATCATTCGTATCTAGGTCCACATAACTCTCATCTGAAATTTGTATCCTGCAATAGGAAACCATAAGAAATTGTTTGAATTAATGCAAAACAGTTTTTTATTAGTTAAGTATTATTAAATTTAAATCAGTTTGTAGTGAAACAATGTTAGTGAAAGGGTGCAAGTTGTGTCAGTTTGCTTTTTTTTTTATTTTCGTTTAAACTGCTTTAGGCGTGAGTGAAAAATTGGTTGTAAGAAGAAAAACTGTAGTTGTTTCTTTTTCTCTATTACGTTAAGCAATCGTTTTTGTTTTTCCTTCTTTTTATCTTCCAATTTCTCCAACATTGTGGTATCAGAGCCCGGTTTCGATTGAAGTGGGCGTCAAATTTTTGAAGTGAAGTAAAGTTTTAGAAGATCTTGTGTGTTCTTCTAAAAACAAGGTGTGTGATTCTCATTCAAGTATTGAGAGAAATTTTTCATGGCAATAAGCACTTCTTCTCAACCTTTGATTCCCATCTTCAATGGTGAGAAGTATGAGTTTTGGAGTATCAAAATGAAGACCTTGTTTAAGTCACAAGATTTATGGGATCTTGTGGTTAATGGTGTGCAAATTGGAGAAGATGAAGGGAGAAATAATGATAACAAGAAGAAGGATTCAAAGGCTTTGTTTTTCATTCAACAAGCTATGGATGATAGTGTATTTTCAAGAATTTATATGGCAGAGACATCAAAGGAAGCTTGAGATATTTTGGAGAAAGATTTTCATGGTTCACTAAGAGTAAAGACAATAAAGTTGCAATCTATGCGACGTGACTTTGAAACTATGAATATGAATGAAGGACAAGGTGTTCAAACTTATCTCTCTCGGGTATCAACAATTGTGAACAAAATGCGATCATTTGGAGAGCAAATATCTGATGAGAAGGTAGTCTCCAAAGTTCTAAGGAGTCTTCCAACAAATTTTGAGCATGTGGTGGCTGCTATTGAAGAATCCAAAGATCTTGCTGTGTATTCTTTTGATGAAATGATGAGTTCGTTGATGTCTCATGAGGAGAGAATAAAAAGAAGAGAATTGAAGACAGTTGAAAAGGCGTTTCAAGTGAAGGAAACTTCAACTAGTGGCAAAAAAGAAGGAGGTCGTGGTAGAGGAGCAGGAAGTGCTTATAGAGGAAGAGGTGGTCATGGTGCTTTTCGTGGAAGAGGATCTTATGAAGATAAAAGATCAAGTGGAGGTCAAAAGCAATGTTATTATTTTAAGAAGTTTGGCCATATTGAGACAATTGTTGGAACAAACAAAGGAACCAAGAAGGCAAAGATAAAGTGCAATGTGAATTTTGCAAGAAGTTTGGACATTCAGAAGATAGATGTTGGTCCAAACAAAAATAAGCCAATGTTGCAGAGAAGACAACTAATCAAAATAATATGTTTATGACACATTTCCAAGGTTGTAGTAATTCAGAAATTTGGTTCCTTGATAGTGGTTGTTCTAATCACATGACTGGAATGAAGTCTCTTTTCAAAGAGATTGATATGTCAAAGAAATCAGAAGTCAAATTTGGCGATAATAATGTTGTTCAAGTTGAAGGCAAGGGGATCATTGCTATTGGGACAAATGATGGCAAGGTAAAACTATTACATGATGTTTTGTATGTTCCAAAACTTGCACATAATTTGCTAAGCATTGGGAAATTAATTGATTGTGGGTATAAAGTTGAATTTGATGAAAAGGCTTGTAAAATTGAAAACAAAAAAAGTAAGCAACAAATTGCAAGAATTCAGATGGCTCCAAATAAAATTTTTCCACTCAAAATTTCAACAGTTCAAGATAAAGTTTTGATAGCCAAGAAAATGTCTGATGCAGAATTATGGCATTTTTGATATGGTCATTTATATATGGGTTGTTTGAAATTATTATATCAAAAGAAGATGGCTTATGGTTTGCCTAAAGTAGACTATGGTGGTATTTGTGAAGCATGTATTATGGGAAATCAAGCTAGAAAGCCTTTTTTCATATGAAAAATCATGGAGAGCAAGAAGTTGTTTGGAGTTAATTCATGCAGATTTGTGTGGCCCAATGAATACACCATCTCATGGAGGGTGTAAATATTTTCTTTTATTTGTTGATGACTATAGCATAATGAATTGGGTGTATTTTTTGAAGCATAAATCAGAAGCTTTTGAAAAATTTATGCATTTTAAAGCATTGGTGGAGAATCAAAGTGGCAAGAATATTAAAACTCTACGCACAGATAGAGGTGGAGAATTTACATCAAATGAGTTTGACAAATTTTGTGATAAGTATGGAATCTTCAGGCAATTAACTGCTCCAAATACACCACAACAAAATGGGGTTGTGGAAAGAAAGAATAGAACTGTTGTAGAAATGGCAAGAAGTATGTTGAAGATGAAGAATTTACCAAATGTTTTTTGGGCTGAAGCTGTTGCAACTGCTATTTATATTTTGAATATTTATCCAACAAAAGCTGTTCAAAATATAACACCTTATGAAGCATGGAATGATAGAAAGCCTGTTGTAAGTCATTTGAAAATATTTGGAAGTATTGCCTATGCATTAGAGGATGGTCACAATAGAAGCAAGTTGGATAGCAAATCTAGAAAGTTGATATTCATTGGCTACATCATTCAGTCAAAGGCAACAGATTGTTTGATCCACAATCTGAGAAGATCATTATTAGTATAGATGTTATTTTTGATGAAGATGGTATGTGGGATTGGAGTAAATCTGTAATTCATGATAAAGGAAATGCAACAGTTGAATTTGAGGAGAATCATCAAATTGATATCACTAACAATCAACAAGTTAGTGATGGTTTGTCATCTAATTCATCTCCTTCAAGTCCAAGATCAGTAGATTCAAGCACATCTGAAGAGAGGCAACATAGAAAGATGAGATCTTTGCATGAGTTTTATGATTATACATTTGCTCTTATGGTTACATAACCATTATGCTATGAAGATGCTTGTGGAAAAGAAGAATGGGAAAATGCTATGAAAGAGGAGATTCAAAGTGTTAAGAAAAATAACACTTGGGAGCTTGTTGATGTGCCACAAGGAAAAGATCCAATTAGTGTAAAGTGGATTTACAAAGTGAAGTACAATTCAGATGGAAGCATCAAAAAATATAAAGCAAGGCTTGTTATCAAATGGTATGCACAAAAATATGGTATTGATTTATATGAAACATTTTCTCCTGTTGCTAGATTTGAAACTGTTAGACTATTGCTTGCATTAGCTGCACAAATGAAGTGGAATGTTTTTCAAATTGATGTTAAATCTGCATTTTTGAATGGTGATTTGGAAGAAGATATCTATATTGATGAACCACAAGGTTTCATTATTAAAGGCAAAGAGGAAAAAGTTTACAAACTAAAGAAGGCACTTTATGGGCTTAAACAGGCACCAAGGGCATGGTATTGGAGGCTTGATTCATACTTCCAAAAGAAGGGATTTCGTAGAAGTGAAAGTGAGCCTACTTTGTATGTGTTGGCTAAAAATGGTGATTTGCTTATTGTTTGTGTTTATGTTGATGATATTATCTATTCTGGATCTTCTAATGTGTTGATTGAAAAGTTCAAGGCTGATATGATGAAAGAATTTGATATGACTGATTTGGGGATGCTGCATTATTTTTTGGGCTTACAAATTATTCAAGCAGATGATAGAATTTTTATGTCTAAAAAAAATATGCATTGGAGTTTCTAAAGAGGTATAACATGCTGAGTTGCAAGACTTTTTCAACACCCATGAATACAAATGAAAATTTAGTTCAGAATGATGGTACAACTAAAGCCAATGAGAAAGTATTTAGAGGAATTGTGGGTGGTCTTATGTATTTGACACATACCAAGCCTGATATTATGTACTCTGTCAATCTTATTTCAAGGTTCATGAACAATCCTTCTATACATCATCTTGGAGCAGCCAAGCGCATTCTTCGCTACATTCGGGAGACAACCAATTATGGGATTTGGTACAAATCAGTTCCTAACTTTAATTTAGTTGGTTTTACTGATAGTGATTGGGCAGGTTCTATAGAAGATAGAAAGAGCACAAGTGGATTCATATTCAATCTTGGGTCTGGAGCAGTATCTTGGAGTACAAAGAAACAAGCTAGCACATCATTGTCATCTTCAGATGTTGAATATATTGCAGCTTCATCGGCAGCATGTCAAGCAATTTGGATGAGAAGAATATTAGAAGACTTTCTTCAACCTCAATTAAAGCGACAGACATATTTTGTAACAATAAATCCACAATTTCTATGACGAAGAATCCGGTGTTTTATGGTAGATCGAAGCACATAGAGCTCCGACATCATTTTGTAAGAGAAGTTGTGGCTAAAGGAACTATTGCAATCAAGTATTGTTCTACTGAAGATCAAGTTGCTGATGGATTCACAAAAGCTCTCAATTTTAAAAAATGTTGATCTCAACTAAAAAATAATATAATAAAAACTTTACTTAGATCATGCTAAAGTCCTTATATAGCTGGCTACCCCATCTCCTTATCCTGTCCTTACTATCCATTTATCTGCCCAAGATCTGCAAAACAACTATCCAAATCCACTGTTGAAATATGCTGTAAACAGCTGCCCATACCCAAATTATGCTGAAATCTCTACTCCCCTAGCCACCTACTCCCTGTTATGTCACTTCACCAGAATGAAATAACCATGTTTCTTAATAATTTATTATATACTCTACCACTTCCTAGTTTCAACCCGCTGCTTATAGTCAAACTCTTCATTCCACTCCATGTCTTTTTCTTCTCAACCCAACCCCAACCTCACATCCAGCTGCGTAGAACTCCACAACCTGTACCTTTCAAGCCCTCAGGTGAAGACATCCCATCCCACGTCTCCCATCTCTTCACGGGAATCTTCTTCTCAAGCAGCTAAACAACTCACGTTCACCTCCCTGATTTCCACGATCCAGCCTCCAAGCATCAAGAGTCGTGCCTCATCTGTTGCATTGAAGCTTCTGTTCACTTCTCTCCAACCTACTGCCTATTGCAAGGGAGCAGTGACTCTTGCTGCTTGATTCAAATCAACCTCCAGAAGCTCTCCCTATCTCCCATCGTTCCCTTATCTCACCGTTTGTCCAAGCCAGAAGAAGATCCACTCAAAGGCACTTGGCTATTCACATTTACCCGGGGTGGCTAGTTCATTCAAGCCAAGCCAAGCAAAGGAGAAGTATCAGATCTTCTCTTGCTTTTGATATGTTTAGCCAGGAAGAGAAGAGCTTGTTGTTCTCTATTTCAGGCTGCATATCAAAATATGGACCTCATGCAACCTTGCAGCTCACAAAGACACTTTTGGAGAACTGGAGAAGACGTTATTCTGTAGGATGTATCCTTCTAGATTTAAAAGGAATGAAAAATCCAGAAATCATGGATTTCTCCTACCCCTTTGCAATAGCCAGCCATATTGATGAGTTCAACGAGGAGAACCTTGTTCCAAGTCAAAGCCTCAGTCATTGCAAACCTCCCTTACTGCTAATTGTCAGCCATCTAATTTATTCCAAAAAGCTGGTATGATGCAGCATGATAAAATATCATTGGCGGAGGGATTTCATAGGTGTGGATAGTGATTCAGATGCCGATGGTGTGAATCCTACCTTCACCCAGTCTTACCAATATGAGAAGCAGTTTTATACCCTAGTCGTCGTAAAGCAGTCGCCTTCTATTCAGTATGAGAAGGTTTCTTTTGGAGAAAAAAGTTCACGTCCAGGTCAACAAAAGTCCCAAGAGCCAACTTCTCACATTCAAAGCAGGGTAAGACAATGTAGAAGCAACAGAAAGTGATGGCTTAGAATATCTATGGAATGATATATCATATATCTCTAACTATTGAATATTTGAAGCAGGTTGACAAAGGCGAGCTACAGAAGTTGAAACAGATGGTCGACAAGCTGAGCAGAAATGTAAATCTAAGGATGAGTCATTGTGGAAGCTGGGAGAGAACTTTCAAAACTTGGAGAGCTGTGAGATAACTCCCATACAATCTTTGATTGGGTGTACAGGAAGGAGATGGCTAATGAGGCATATCTCAACTTGGGGAAAGAACCCTTTTATTTGGAAGATCACACTGCTGCAATACCAATTGATATGGCAAATGCAAAAATCACTTCAAGATTCTTTGTTAAGAACACTATGGTTGTTGCTGAAGGAGAACTTCTTTAAAATGAAGTTTTCAAGAAGAAATCCTTAGAAGGTCATCAATGGAAAAGAAGGCATAGAATGACATATTTTTCATGCTCTTAGATGTATGGTTGGACAGCGAAGAAGCTATGGAAAAGCTATCAGTGGTCTTGGATGGTTATGAAAGTTTGGAGGATGCTGTTTGAAAAGCTAAGAGAGAATATTAAAAAAAAGGCAAAAAAAGGAAGGGGAGGAAAAAGACAAGGATCCTCCCTTGCCTCGTGCCACGAGCCTCCACCGTCGAAGTCGCCAAGGTATAAATTTCTAACTTAAACCCCTCCCTCGACGTGATTGACGCGCCGGTGGATCTCCTATACGCGCTCTTGTAGCACGATGAGGGAGAATCCGGTGTGACAGGTCCGACGAGGCGGGTAAGCCCTATACACGCTCTTGTAGCGTGGTGGGGACGGTCCTCGACCTCAACACCGACACCGCCGATGACACCGCTACGCAAAGGTATGATGTTCCAAATCCCACTCTCGTCATTTGTAGCGGACCGGAGAACCACCTATACGCGCTCTTGTAGCACCGTAGGAGGGAGCCCGGTGCGACGTATACAACGAGGTGGGTAAGCCCTATACACGCTCTTCTAGCGTGGTGGGGAGTCACTGCTGTTTTTGTACGGGTACTGCTGAAGGCCCCATACACGCTCTTGTAGAGTGGTGAGATGAAAGTTTGTACGGCCGCGGTGTCTACAGACACCTACCATACACGCTCGAGTAGCGTGGTGGGAAGGCCCAGCTCCCCTATTTTACCCCAAACGAGGGATATGTCGGAGTGCTGCCGAAGTTTTCACTGAAATGTACGAAGACTTGAACAATAAGAAGACCTTCTTGGGCAATAATATAGAAGACCTGTACTTAAACATAATGTGCAGAACTTGAACTAAAATGAGCAAAGGACATGTACGATGAACAGTGGACTTGTGGACCTAAGCCTGAAAAAATTCTAAATGATTTCTAAAGGTTCAAACTCAAATAAGAATAAAACCAAATTGGAACCAAGTTCAAATCAATTTGAACCTGAAACTGAACTTGCAAGGACTTCAAAAGATCCCAGAAGACTTTGAACAAGCACTTGAACTTATTCTTGGAACTCGAACTGTGCAACATCAGGGGACCCAAACATAGAACTCAAACTCAAATGAACTCTAACATGAATTGAGTAAGATCACTCAAGCTCACTACTTGAACTCAAACTGGAACAAGATGTGGAGAGTAGGGAACTCAAATTGAACTCGAGTTGGATCCAAATTTGACATGAGCAATAAAGAACATGAACTTTCAAGAACAACACACAAGACTCAAGCATGAGTTGAACCTTGAACTTGGGTTCAATGGAATACAAGAAATGGGCTTTGGATGAATGAACAAATCAAGATCTAAGTGCACAATCGTCCAAGCTAACAACAAGTTGCAAGTAGGAGATGGAATCTCGATGCACACAAAAGATGAATGCAATGAACTCCTACGATAATCCCTACAATGCCCGTTGATTGAGATGACAATATTGAAGACCGGCAATCAAGGACCTGCCCCTACACCAAAAGCAATCGTCACCCACCTGAGATTGATGAAGGGTGGGTAAGATGCAAGAACGATGAATCTTCTGCAAACACCTCCAGGAGGTCGTAGTGGATACGACGATCCCCTGCAAATGAACACTTGTGGATAACAACAGTGGATATATTGTAGGTAAAACGGACCACTGTGGGCACAAGTACGGGTATCACCTACGACAGTGGTGATCAAGACTTCAAGTATTTCGGGTACAAGGGCAACCCGATGTATGAAAGAAGACACCCCCTAGTAGAATGAAAGAGGAATTTGAACAAATTAGAATTAAACTTCCTTGAGTTCCAAAACATCTTTTTAGTCTATACTTAAGAAGAAAACATCCCTAATATCAACAAACATTAGAATTAATAAGTCCACTACACGCTGAAGATCCTGAAAAGAGCTCTTTTCAAGGCAGCAATCATTGATTTCAAAGTCTAAAAGAACTTCCCCCGATGAATGAGAAAGGGGAGTCAACATCAAAACGCAATGCCACCAGATCTGCAACACTGATACAAGCAGACATAATGCGTCTACAACCTACAACGCCATGCCACCGGATCCGCAACACTCGTAAGAGGACAGAAGGCGTGTATAAGCTCTCAAATGAAAAGTTGTGTGCATCCAAATGATAGTTATCTACACAACTACAAATACTTCAAAGTACTCATACACCTGCACTATAGTTTGTATACACATAGATACACAATGGGGTACGTTTAAATCAATATAAAATCACCGCATGGGCCCCGACGAGCGTGTTATTGGTACACACGTGATGTCTAGGGATGTTGTGCGGGTCAATAAGTGAATTCAAGTTCGAACTTGATCCTTCTATACGGGTCAATAGAAGTCGACAGGGTTCGAACCAATAAACAAAAGAAATTTCACTAAACAAAAGACATGAAGCCTACAAAACCCGATCCTCCTAAATAGATAAATAGGAGCAGACAGGGTTCGAGATATCAGATAAATATACGATTACAAAGTCGACCAGAATATTTATCTTATACATTCATATTCGGCCTTCAAGACCTACAAACAAAAGAAATTTTATAAACTAAGGCACAAAGCCTACGAAAAACCCGATCCTCAATCAATAGCTCGTCTGAGTTGACAAGGTTCAATCAACAAATGGAAATGACCCCAAACACCCCGATGATGGCCGTGTTGATTGCTTATCTCAACTGGAGGGGTTCATAAATATTTTCAAAAGCCTCCAAATAAATCCTAAAATCCAAAGATATTTAAAATTAAAATCTATCTATCAATGCTTAAAGCAAAAATCCATCCACCCTCCACAGCAGTTTGTCGAGGTGGACAAATCTTAAAATTTACTACAGCTCACAAAGAGCGAAATGCCTAATCGAAAATATCACTAGGATCAATTCTCAAACAATCTCCTGTCAGTAAGGACGTGGTACGTGTTCTCTAACCGGCGGTCTGCCGTCAAATGACATCGCAGGATAAATGGTTATGATGACCCGGGGCCGTCTAAACCGACTGGTTTTGCCGCCAAATGGCACCACGAAATATCGGTTATGGTCAGAGCCAATACGTTCCTTATTGGCATTAAATCCTTGAGATATGAATCAATAAGATATGATTGATAGGGCACAAAGCCGTCTGTAAGCTAAGTTGGATTCAAATTTGTCCCCTTAGACAAACATCCAACCCAGGTCTACAAGGTCCCCTTGGACGAAGCAACCCATGGCTGCCGACAAGGATCCTTCTGTCAGGTTGGGTCAACTACCTCCTCTGACTAAGTAGACCAGGAACCACGATGGCCCGGGACGACGGAACCATGGGATCTTGATCGGGCCCATCATTCATTCCCCCACCATTCTCTTTAAGTGCAAGATGATGAAATGCCTATTTTAAATATCAAACTCTCCAGATTCCCAAATCCAAATCCAGTTCTCAAATACCTAAACTCATGCTGCTACTATATGCAGATATCATGTATATTCTACGTATTTGATCGACGACTAGCCTTAATCGAAAGTTCTCTCTCGTGATCGTGAGGGGTAATTAACTATAGGGGCTTGCACCTATATGAAACCAGAACTCAGATTATAAAGTCCTCACAAAATGAGGGAGAAATCTCTGGGTAGTGTCTTATCTACAAACCCATCTGCCTTCCAAAATTTACACCGGAACTTATTCCGTTAAAACTCCCCTCGCTCAAATAAAAAGAAAAAGAGCGGCGGGGAGGCCGGGGACGAATTTTCGGAGAGAGATATTAGCAAGCTAACCTCGTGGTGGCCTACCACGCTTCGCGCCTGCGGCGTTTTCGCCCACAAAAAATTTGAGAGATTTCGATCAAATCTTGGTGTAGGAATTTTGCATTAAGGGGTTGTGTTTGAATTAATGCAAAACAATTTCTTATTAGTTAAGTATTATTAAATTTAAATCAGTTTGTAGTGAAACGATGTTAGTGAAAGGGTGCAAGTTGTGTCGGTTTGCTTTATTTTTATTTTCGTTTAAACTGCTTTAGACGTGAGTGAAAAATTGGTTGTAAGAAGAAAAATTGTAGTTTCTTCTTTTTCTCTATTACGTTAAGCAATCGTTTTTGTTTTTCCTTCTTTTCATCTTCCAATTTCTCCAACAGAAATAACGTCAAACAACGACAAGAAGAAAACCCTAACCGACCGCTTACGTGGGACCGTGGCCGACACCAAGCTTCGACATCTCGGGAAGTTGCTCTATAACGCCTTGCAATCAAGAAAGCGCAAAGCTCTCGAGGAAGAAGGGAGGGCAAAAGACAAGTTGTCACCTTCACTTTACGAAGAAGGAAGCCATTACTCAAATTTATAGCCCGGGGAAGCATATCGGTCGGTTGAGAGGACGAAGCGCCAGAATTTTGTTGTGGCACGTGGACGGACTGGTCTGAAGAGGCAGCGTATTTGTATGTTGCCTCTTTTTTCTTGGACATTGACGTTGCCTGTCCTCAAAGAGTTCCGCAGTGGCTGTAGATTTTCAGTGAAGAATTGGGGCCGGACATCCTCAATAAATTCGTATTTAAAAAATTTTAAATTAATTTTTAGAGAAATAATATATATATATATATATATATATATATATATATATATATATATATATATATATATATATATATATATATATATATATATATATATATATATATATATATATATATATATATATATATATATATATATATATATATATATATATATATATATATATATATATATATATATATATATATATATATATATATATACTTTTTTTCCCTTTTTTGGCCTATTTTTTTCATATGCGGGATGTTTTGTTGGCTAAAAAAAAAGAATGCAATGTAAAAAATATATATTGTAAAACTTATGAGTGGGAGCTTAAACTCTAATCCAAAAAATATAGTGGAAATTTATGCGTCGAGGCTTTGAGTTAGCGTTGACGACATGTACTGACTTTATAAGTGATATAGTGTGTCAATACTTTTGTCAATGACCGGATATAAAGTCAACGGGCCTTAGTATTGCTCGGTGATAATTGTCAATAGATTGTTATAGGGTGACTATGGTTAGGATATCATAGTCGTGAGATGACAGTGATGAGAGAGTTGTAATTAGGTGAAGCTGATCAGATGGGCGTAATTAGGCAATAGTAGATAGATGATTATGGTTGAGTGATAGCAGCCAAAGAATTGTAGTCGGCAGGGGTGGTGCCCCTTGACCCCCTATCTAACCAGGTAAGTCGAACTCTGCGCTGCCCCCTTGAATCCCTAACATATCTACCAAAAGTTACTTATAAGTCTGCACCCCCCCCCCCCCCCCCCCCCCCCCCCCCCCCCTTCTCTAAAAATTGTAGTTGGTTCCGTCCTTGGTAGCAAGGCAACAGTGATTAGAGGATAAGTCGGGTGCTGGTGGTCAAGAAATTGTGTTTGGGTGATAGTGGTTTGATGAACATTGTTAGTGAGCGTAGTCAACTGATCATAGTTGACTGAAGATGGTCTAACAATAATAGCTGAGTGACGATAATCAGATGATCATAGTCTAGCGATAATGGTTGAAAGATTGTATTTTGGCAACACTTGATTCTTCAAGATTCTGAACTTTTTAAAATCTCAAGGTAAATTCTCATTTATGTAGAGAGTATAGTCTATTTATAGTTTTTTAAAAATTGCATGCTCTATAAATATATCAAAATCCCAAGCACAGTTAAACAACTTGCACTAATTCCCTTAATTATTGTTGCGTCCAGGAGTATTCGCGGCGGTAGAGAAATATCATATTTAACGTCTTAGCATTGTACGAAAATCCGGCACGCAATCAGATAAGGAGAGAGGGTCTAGCATTTATGAGACACCAAGATTTTTACGTGGAAAACCCCTGAAAAAGGGGGAAAAACCACGGGGCCTAGCCCAGTTTGAACGAATCCACTAGTATTTGCAGTCGATTACAAATGAGGCCCTTCCTTGGGAGAAGACCTTAGCTTGATGTACATCTTATGGAGTACATTACATGATGTAAATACAAAGAGTTACTATCAACGTATTCGCTTTGTTAGAAGGACTGCAGTCGGCGGGCGACGTAGGTCAGGAGGACCGTAGTCAGCTGGCGACGGAGGACTGTAGTCGGCAGGCGACGTAAGTCAGGAGGACCGTAGTCGGCGGGCGACGGAGGACTGTAGTCGGCGGGCGACGTAAGTCAGGAGGACCGTAGTCGGCGGGCGACGGAGGTTGGAAAGACTGTAGTCGGCGGGCGACATAAGTCAGGAGGACCGTATTCAACGGGCGACGGATGTCGGGAAGACTGTAGTCGGCGGGCGACGTAAGTCAGGAGGACCGTTGTCGGCTGGCGACGGAGGTCGGAAGGACTGTAGTCTGACGACGAAGATCAGTAGGACAGGGTCAGGTAGAAGTCCAGCAATGGAAAGAAATGCATCTTCGCATAGACGTCCAGCGAAGTCCGATAACCGGTAGAAGTCCGGTGTCGGGTAGAAACTTGGCGAAGAGTGAAGGTCCGACGTCGGGTAGAAGTCCAACGTCTTTGGTAGCAGAGGAGAACTCCGGCTTCACTTGGGCGGAGTTTAGGCGTCAGGAGGGAACTCTCGTGTAAATTGGGAAGAATTTCAGCATCCCATGGAAGTTGTGCAGAATTCCTGCATTCTCCCAAATATCGGGCAGAGTTCCGGCGACTTCAGGCGGCAGGAAGAGCTCCGGCGGTGGTCGAGGAGGTGAGGAATCTCCTTTTCCCCTTTCTCCTCTTCTTCTTCTCTCTCTTCACTTGAACCCCCTTGGTGTAGAATGAGGGCTCTATTTATAGTTTTTCTGGAGTGGCATATCCCGTAAATAGGCGTGAGATCAAGGGCGAACAAGGAGTGGTTTGAACGGACGACCGATATCGAATCCTTTGATTATACACTATTCGTTGGACATTTGAAGGCCTTAATGATGTTGGAATTTGATGATCTTGGGCTCGTTGGATACGTCTCGTCGAGCCATTCGATTCGACTATAAGCTCGTCAAAATCGGAGACCGTTTGGTAACTCAAATTGCAGTTTGAACCTTCCAACAGCGCTTTGAACCCTTGATTCAGACTCATTTGGGCTCGGATTGGGTTGATCTTGGTGTCGTTGGGTTCGTATTTCCAAGACGCTCAGTTTGACTGTAAGCTCGCTGAAATCGAAGTTCATATGCTCTCGGATCTAATTTTTGAAGTTTCCGGCTAGCTTTTTGCCTCGAGATTCGTGCCCGATCAAGATAATTTTTGCATGACGTATCAATTATATATCATTTATTTAGCAATGAAATGCATAAAAGATGTCAACATTAAGCAATATTGTGCTTGTTAGATTTATTTCATCGAGATACTCAAATTGATTATAATCATGCATGAATTGAAAATTATTTGGTCATCCAATTAATGTCCCAAAAAATTTTAATTATATTTTAAGCGTATGATTATGCTTTTTCGTAGTCGGATAAGATAAGTTTTTATGTTTAGGGTTTCACCTCATCAAGGCATTTAAATCAACTATAAGCTTGTTGAAATTAGAATTTAGATGACCTTGAAATTGATTTTGGAAGTTTTTAATTCAAACAAGCATTAAGATTTGTGCCCAATCAAGTCATTTTTGATGCCATATCAAGATTAATAATTATGAATTAATGACATCAATTTTTCAAAAGGTAAGTTATTATATATTACTTATTATTCTATTTTTACTTTCATAAAAATAATTAAATCATAATTAGTATGCAGATAAAATAGCAATATTACTAATTTATTATTTTTTAATGGAGTGTCATGAGAATATATTATATATGTAATTAAAATTATAGAAAAAATATGGATCTAAGACTTCGTTTGGTATGACTGTCTTACTGCTTCTTAAAACAATTTTTAAATACAAAAATGAATTTTTTTTTATTAAAAAACTACTTTAAGAAGAAGCAGTAAGAAAACCGTCCCAAAGGCTTCGTTACGAATATTTTTTTATTGCTTTTAAAAGCAACTTTTTAGCACAAAAATTTAATAAAAATAGTGAAAAAATAACAATAAAAAAATGTCCCAAGCAAAACCTAAGAGTTAAATAAAATGAGATTAAGCTAACCTAACATAAACTTTAATTGATAATGATCATCAAAATAGTCCACATTGGTTCTTATTATAAAATTTTGCAATATGAATAAGTTCATCATCAATTTTAATTAAAATATTGTTTTCACAAATTATTGTGCACCACAACAAATTTAATAAATTAAGAATCCAATGAACATCATATTAATTTATAATAAAAACAATTGAAACATGATGGAGTACTGTAACAATCAAGTTTATAATGTGGTATGAATAAATATTTATTATATATATATATATATATATATATATATATATATATATATATATATATATATATATATATATATATATATATATATATATATATATATATATATATATATATAGATTAAAAGAACTATTATAAATTATTGGCAAATCTTTTAATATTTATTTTAGTTAATATCGAATATGAGCACATAGAATTTTTAAACGATATAAGATTGCAACAATTGTTTTTTTTTTTTTTTTTAAATAAATAAATAATACAACCCACAGTAGGTATAGAAGAATAATGATATGTTGTAAACAATAATAGTTTTAACCATCTTTACATGTTTGCTAAAGGGAAATGCTTAAACCCTTCCTACTTTTTTAGGCTAGAAGCTCATTCTTCATGAATAGATTCAAATATATTTAACCAGATTCTCATTGAAGTTTATATTAGGGTTTATTTAGTCGTCGGATCTAAATTTTCTATGGGCGTAAATTCCTATAGTTAATTACGTAGCCTGATAATGCGAGAACCCTCTTCATTAAGGATGATTACTTGTGCTCATTTTTAGCCTTTAACTTAATATTCAAAATTTACTTGAATCAATGGCCCAATGGGGGAAATTTGGCGGGTATGGAGGTAGATTCAATCAAAATCTTATGATTCCATAATATTGGGAATACAAACAGTTTCAATCTATCAATGTTAGAGGCCGATTATATAACATGATTGCTGCATTATCTCCTCCTCAGAGGGGAGGACGTGCACCCAGGCTGTCTGCCGAGCAACTGGACGTCCAATGACATCAAGAGAATCTAAGTAAACTAACATAAATGTACATGATTTTTTATTTGTTAAAT
Source organism: Dendrobium huoshanense (assembly GCA_016618105.1). NCBI lineage: Eukaryota > Viridiplantae > Streptophyta > Magnoliopsida > Asparagales > Orchidaceae > Dendrobium > Dendrobium huoshanense. The sequence goes on along the minus strand of CM028359.1, from coordinate 21,505,509 downwards.
TTGTGGACATTGCTAGTATAGAAGTTTTCCCAAATATGATTTAAGTTGGGTGAGCTTGATGATTTTGCACCAACCCAATCAATTTAAGTGAGACTTACATCTATTGGAATGTTCTGATTTAATTAGGATGGGGCATAATATTCTCTTTATGACTTGCTTGAAAGGTTGGGTTTTACGACCTTACCTTGAATGCTCGCTAGCTCAAAACGGTTTAGTTTGGCGAGATTGATGCCTTTTTTTATTGCCTCATGCAATGATAAATGGGGCTTATATCTATTGGAATGCTTGAAATTTAATTGGACTAAGGCTTACATCCATTGGCATGCCCAAATTAAAGGGGACGAGACTTATTGTTTCATTTATGAGTCACCCAGAAGGTTGATTCTTATAAGCTTACCCTTAAGCAATATGATTTGAATATAGTTTAAGTTTGATGGGCTTGATGGCTTTTGCACTGGCTCGAGCGGATGTGACTAAGTAGGGCTTACATCCACTAGAATGCCCAAAATTGACTTGCTTTGCATGGTTTTTTTTTAATATGAATTTTAATATCTTTAAATTATTTGAGAAAAATTGGATGAGTTGTTACTTATAGACCAAAATACATACACATTCTATTGCTAATATTTTTGTCCTAAATTTATGATGGCTTTTAAACACAGCTCTTACAACCTTGCTTCAAGAATAAGGTAGATTGAAGACAACATCTCACTAGGATTCTCGGATCTATGAAGAGCTAGCAAGCTTGAGCTCGAGTCCATAGATGGTAAGCTTGATTAACCGAGTCGACATTATTTATATTTGACTCGAGTCATTAAATTAATACTCTGCGTGCGCACTTGTATAAAATGATTATACATCTATCGTTTTTCTCCCTTGATCCAAACTCAAGATCAATGAAGGGGGGTGAAACTTTAACTAAATAAAATATACATAGAAGGTCATTTTATTTTATGCTCTTTCCGATCGCATTAAATATATGACAGCGACACGCCTTCATTTTTTTCCTCGTTTCGACCCAACCAAACATTTGACATTACGAGTCTTCATTTTTTATGATTAATTGAGAGGTATAACTATTGTTCTCTCTTCCATCTGTGCACATCGCCTTTGTTTGTTTCATGCGGCTGTTATAGTCCGATTTCATCGATGCTTAATGACTTTAAGGAAAAAGGGAAATATTAGGTTGGCGGCCAATATCTCGACGACATGCGTGATGTGAGCTGACGGGGCGGCATGGTGTTAAGGTTTGGAGGCATGGGGGAGGTTGCTCAAGCCATGCAGGGAGTTGCTACTGAGTTGGAGCGGATATTGGAGGTTTGTTGGAGCAAGAGAGGGAAAAGATAAGCCTTTTTTTACATCAAGGCCAAATAAGGCAAACACACACATAACATACGCAAGCTTCAAATATAAGACTTCTTGATTGGTAGACAAAGCTCGCAACCAACAGATCAAGATGAGTTGCATAGATAAACCAAGTTTGACTTTGAGAGGAGATCATTTATTATTATTATTATTATTATTATTATTATTATTATTATTATTATTTTAAATTGGAAAAGTGGTGAATAATACACAAGATGTGAACATTGATTCAAGAACATTGTCATTCTTAATTTTGTTAAGTATGTAAATTAATTTATAATTGCGATTCCTAAAAATAAGTTAAAGGCTATTTGGTTTGAAGTGAAATGGTAAAAAATATTTCAAATGTACAAGTTCTAAAAATATTGATATTTAGCCTGAAGTGAAAAACTCAGGCTAAAGCTTTGGTGTATTTGACAGTTATTAAATTTGATCAATTTTAAATATATTATTAATTATTTGTTATTGTTGGTCATCTACTACCACCATTGTTAGATTTTACATTGCATTCATTTCACCACAAGTCAAACAAAATCAAATAATTACTTGAATCTATCTTAGATTTTCTCAAACAACTTCAAACATTTCAATTACAATGCTTTCCTTAAATAATGAAACATTTACACATACTCTAATGAAGGTTCTAAATTCATTCAAAAATCCATAAAATCATCAACACCACATGGAAGCCTATTGTACATCATTGGGGCTAAAAGATAAGAAAATAAATTAGTTTGGTTCAAATGCAAAATGATGATAGTGCAGCAGCGGGAGGTATATGGATGCAGTATAACATAAAGCGTAGCTAATTAGATGTGAAAGGTCATAACAAAGTTACTTAGGGCCAAGCCCCCGTCTTCTTCATGATAATTTTTTATTTTAATATTGTAATTGTATTTTGATGAGAGGATTGTTTCAATTTAATACCAGAGTTTAAGTAATGTCATTGATTGATTATACTCAATGATATTGTTGCGTCCTGGAGTATTCGCAGTGATAGACAAATATAAAATTTAACGTCTTAATTTTGTATGAAGATTCGACACGCAATTAGATAAGAGAGAGGGTGTTGCATTCATATGAGACATCAAGATTTTTACTTGGAAAACCCCTGAAAAAGGGGAAAAAACCACGAGGACTAGCATAGTTTGAAGGAATCCACTATTATTTGCAGTCGATTACAAATGAGACCCTTTCTTAGGGGGAAGGCCTTGGCTTGATGTACATTATATGAAGTACATGATGAGAATACAAAGAGCCACTATTTACGTGTTTGTTTGGTCGAAAGGACCGTAGTCGATCGGTGACGTAAGTCGGAAGGATCGTAGTAGGCAGGCGACGTAGGTCGAAAGGACAGACGACGGAGGTCAGAAGGATGGCGTTAGGAAGAAATCCAACAATGGACATAAATTCAATATCGGATAGATGTCCAACAAAAGTCTGACAATAGAAAAAGGTCCGACATCTGGCTGAAGTCCTACGTTAGTCGGCGGTCGGGGAGAACTCCGGAGTTAGATGGTACTCAGGCAAAACTCCATAGTTACTTAGAGATCAGACAGAATTACGACGTCACTTGGAGATTGGGCGAAGTTTCAGCGTCACTTGAAAGTTGGGTGAAACTCCGGCGTCACTTGAAAGTCGAGCGGAACTCTGACGTCACATGAAAGTCCGGCGGAACTCCGGCGTCGCTTGAAAGTTGGGTGAAACTACGGCGGTGGTCGAGGATGAGTTTCTTCCCTCATTCTCTTCTTCTCTTCTCCTCTTCTTCATTCTTGCTTGGGTCCCCTTTTAAGAAAAATGAGGGCCTATTTATAATTTTATGAGAGTGACATGACCCGTAAATAGTAGGAGGATTAAGGGCAAAATGGGGAGTGGATTGGATGGACGACTGATATTGAATCCCTTGATCGTGGACTGTTGGTCAGACATTTGAACTTCTTAATGATATTGGAATTCGGCGATCTTGGGCTTGTTGGATTCGTCTCGTCGAGCCGCTCAATTCAACTATAAGAATGTCATGTTTGGAAACCGTTTGGTAATCAAAATTGTGGTTTGAACCTTCGAATAGTACTTCGGGTCTTCGATTCAGACATATTTGGACTCGGATTGAGTTGAGTTTGGTGTGGTTGGGTTCGTATTTCCGAGACGCTTAGTTCGACTATAAGTTTGCTGAAATCGGAGTCTAGATGATTCCAGATTTAATTTTTGAAACTTCTAGATTGATTTTGCCTCGAGATTTGTGCCCGATCAAGATAATTTTTTTGATGATATATCATATATATTGCTTATGTTAAACTCCTAAAGATCCAAATAGTTGATTAATATGGTTTGAAGTTCGAACTCATGATGAGAACATTATTTGAACCATAAGCTCAAAGTAATTCAAAGTTAGTTTTAACAAAGCTCAAACTAAGGTATGAATACAAATTAATTAGACCATAAATTAGTTCAAATGAAGATTAGTTTGAGAGAAATTATTTTGTGCAATCCCGGGACTATCTGGAGCCGAATTAGGATGCACTACATCACCCGGTACACAACATTACACGACACTGATATACAATAAAAAAATGATGTGACACATTCTCATTCCCACCTAGACACCATTCGAACCGCACATAATAATTTCTCTTAGTTTGAATAAGGGGTGCAACCGAGTCAAGCCAACTCGCGAGCCAGCTCGGACTCGACTCCGTAACAGGCTCAACGAGTCGAGCTTATCGAGCTCGAGCTCGAACAGGTCTCAAACTCGATTTGTCGGCTCGATGAGCAGCTTGACTGGCGGGAATGAGTTCGTTATGGAGGGATGTGCTCAGGACGATGACAGACATGTTCGGGTCCTCAGGACGATGACGACGGAGCTCAACAGTGGACACTTAACACGACGACAAACTCAAGTGGACAGATGTCAACAGTCGAGCTTGAGACGACGAAGAACAAGCTCAGGATGATGACAACGACAAAGCTCGAATCTTGACGATGAAGCTCGGAACGAACGCGACGATGACAAGCTCGGACGGACGAATCTCGACGGTGGTGCTCGGGACTACGAAGAACGAACTCAGGATGACAAGAATGGCGGAGCTCGAATCTGGACAGCGGAGCTCGGAACAAACGTAGCCAAGGACGGACCTCGGGATGACAGCGCACACGACGACGATAGAACTCGACATGAGTTGCTCAATTTTGAGCTCGGATTGAGCTCGACGAGCCACTCTATATGAGACAAAGTCGAGCTAAAGCTCGGATTTTGAGCTCGAATTGAGTTTGAGCTCGAGCTAGAACTCGGTATCTGACAATCGAGTTCGACTTGAACAACCCCTAGTTCGAACTTGACTCAACTCCTTTACACCCCTAATTAGAACAATTTTAATTCACAACATACTTATATTATAGTACGAGAGTATAAAATGTAAGAAGTTGGTTCGGCACCTGATAATTTTTGCTAGCGAAAATTGGACAGTAAAAGGATAATCCCCTTTCCCGACTCGCCGGAATCGGCTTTTTGTATCATCAGGTGCAATGGCGCTCAAATCTACCACGCCCTTCCCCCTCTTCCCGCCAAATATCTCCATTCCGCACCGCCGTCACGCCGCCCTTACAGAAATACGTTTCTCTCGATGGAACAACGCCAACGCCGAACCCTTTCTTCGTCGCCAACGCCAGCAAAAACAGATCGAAGACGACATACGCCGGCATCGCCGCTTCCAATCTGCAACCAAAATTGCCGACCCTTCTGAATCAGACAAAACCACCACCTCCTTCTCGTCGTCTCCACCTCCCGAGTACAAATCCCTCGGTACCCCTTCCTCTCCTTCATCCCCTTCTATCCGAGGCAAAGCCTCCAAATACTCCAAACCGGAAAACCCTACTTCTTCCCACCCCGCCTTCCGCCGAATCGCCCAATCTCCTCGTAAAACTCGGGTTCCGCAGGAAGAGCCCAACAGGGAGATGGGGATCTCGGTTTCGGACATGGGAATTGCTTACAAGCTCAAGAATGCGCCATTCGAGTTCCAGTACAGTTATACTGAGACACCAAAGGTGAAGCCTTTGGCTTTGCGGGAACCACCGTTTTTGCCTTTTGGGCCGACGACGATGCCAAGGCCGTGGACAGGGCGGGCGCCGCTGCCTGCTAGCAAGAAGAAGTTGCCGGAGTTTGATTCGTTTAGGTTGCCTCCTCCAGGGAAGAAAGGGGTGAAGACAGTTCAAGCACCAGGGCCCTATCTGGCTGGGTCAGGACCGAAGTATATGGCAGCAACGAGGGAAGAGATACTTGGTGAGCCGCTGATGAAGGAGGAGGTTAAGGAGCTTATAAAGAGTTGTTTGAAGAGCAAGAGACAACTTAATATGGGTTAGTGTTGTTGCAACTGATTGTCATTGTTTCTTCAATTATAAGTAGACTTCTTTCGCCATCTTTACACCTCAGATCAATTCTACTTAATTTCTGTTTAATATAACTATATGCTTGGTAAAATCAGATGAGTATATATTGTATGCTCGCTGATTCAGGATGTAGCTCTTTTTATTTTTGTTCTAAAACTATTTGTTGATTTATTCCTTCAGTTTACTTTAGTGAAACTAGTTGATGTGCCAAAATATTATCCGGACTCTGAGCATATTTCTAGATGCGTTTTTCATCAAATTATTTACAGTAGATTGGATGCATCTATCAAGATTGCTGGTGAAAAAAATACACTTCCAATTGATATGCTATATCATCGCACCATGTAAGAGAAGTTAACCAAGAATATTATTGCTTCCATAGTAAAAATTTATTTATTAACTACTATTTTTTTTAATCCAAGGCTAACCAAATGAATAAGAAGATCGACCATACTGCATAGGAACTAAATTATACTTTCTCTGATACTGCACAAAACAAATTGCTGATTTTTAAACACGTCATACGATTTATGATCTATAAGTTTTCAAAAAAATTTCAGGAAAAAAATCTTCTATCTCAGGAGCAAAAAATATGGAATCAGAATTTGGATGCAACATTTTTCCCACTGATGCAATCAAGGACTGGTTTTTTTGAATAATTGTCCCAAGGGTTTATGATTTGGGCTTCAAAGTGTGTTTGTTTGATTGAATTTGGGCATCAACAAGCTTGACTATGGTCGAATTTGTTTTGGCTTGAAAGAGAAGTCATAAATTAGGGGAAAAATAACAACTACATTTTGATTATATATTGGCACAAGTGAGGGAGATGGATTTCTGGAGTCCTAAGCAAGAAGAAAGAAAAATAAGATAAAATTTTATTTCAAATGAACAAAGATGATGAAACACAATAAATTTCCCAATTTACAATGAATTTCACATGCAAATAGAGGATAAAAACAAAAAATAATAATGGGTAACAGGAATAAGCATCAATAATAAAATAGTCTAAATAATTCATTGAAACTACTTATTATGAGACTAATAGTTAGCCGTGTCATACATCAATCCCCTCCACCGGAAGAAAAGTTGCCTTGAGTTTTTCCACTTTAAAGATAATTCATTTGGAGGGAAATACTCAAGGATATCAACAACTGAAAGTATTAGAGATGTTCAATCTTGTAAGCGTTGCACCGATTTTTTGTAACATGGGAATATGACCAATCTTCTTAACTTTGAGCATGCTATATGTGCCAAAGGTAAAAATTATTTTTCAGATGTACAATCACTGTACACCTCTGTAAATAATTTGAGGTGCCATTGTTGATCTACAACCATCTTGTGATGTTAATTAGCATCTTCAAGATATTTCTTCACCTCTTGATGAATCTGTTAAACATGCACAATAAAATTCTCAGAGTTAGGATTGGCGTTGGGAAAGGTAGGTAGAAGAAACAAGTCCATTATATATTCCTTGGAACACTAGTGTAGACAACTTCAAAGGGAGTCTTCTTTGTAGAATGCTCAGCATATTTTTGAAAGGAAACTCTATTTGTGTAACGTTTCATTGATTTGTTTTATCACCACATAGATTGAATCATATTGCCAAAAGTGTGATGAGCCACCTCCATTTGTACCTTTGTCTTTGGATGACTTGAACTGCTAACTATATACTTCAAAGAGGTATCAGACAACTTTAATAGCATCTGCCAAAAAGAATTTAGTAACTTAACATCCTGGTTTGAACTTTGAAGTAACTGAATGATGTGCTGCATGCAAGTAGACAATATTTTGACAGAATAGATGAGTCATGTGGGAAGCGTTCATAGCCTTTGTACATGGAATGAAGTGTATCATCTTTGAAAATTGATAGACCACAATGTAATTTAATTTATAACTCTTTAAATTCGAGGAATATTAAGAACAAAATTCATAGTCAAGTCTTGCCAAATTATTTCTAGAAACATGTGTTTGAGAATTACCCTTAGCCCTTTTGCATATTGGACAATGTTGAACAAAACACTCAACATCCATTTTGAGTTGAGGCTTATAAACTATATCCTCTACCTAATTGATGGTCTTTTCACGACGAAAATGTCCACGCAATCCTTCAATATGCAATTCTCTAATCAGGTGTTCACACAAAGTGTATTGAGGAATACAAAATTGTGTATCTTTAAATAAAGAGTAAATGACCAAAATGATCCCCGATTACATTAAAACACTATTTTGCTCCCTTCAATCTTTAAAGAGGGACCTAAATTATCAAACCATCCAAACTAAATTGATGTTGGAGTTAGCAGTGTTAAAATTAGGGGTAGTTTTAGATTTTTTTAATTAAATTATTTAGTGAATATAATTTTTAAGTTTTTTTTTTGTCTCCAATTTATATTTTCATCTATAAGCGAGTTTGGATTGAGCTCGTTTACTGTTATGATGAATTTTTTAAAGATGGTGAATTTGTCCTCATCCAAGGCATTTTAATTGAATTATGTAAAGAGAAGAGCATTGTTGTTTTGTTTAATTATCTTCGTTACAGTTTTGTCAGATTGTACAATCTTTGTTACATTTTTGTCAGATTGTACAATCTTGGTTTGTTGTTAAGTGTTTATGTCTAAGTGATGAGGACATCGGCATAAGATTTCAACGCACCTACCATCGGATGAATCATAGATCGATGACTATCTATTTATGATGATTTATTATATTTTCTTTTATTTATATTCCAATTTTTCCATTTGTACCCCTATGAGGGATTTCTTTGTGTTGTAGCCCCGATGGCATTTGAGTCATTTTTTTTTTATGTTAGAGGCCTATATATTAAGGCTTGAACCATTGTATTAGGGGATGATATTTTGAATGAAAAATTCCAGCTTTGTATTCTTGATCTCTTTGTGAGTTCTTGAGGGAAAGGAACCCTAGGAGGGTCAAGCATCACACGTCAGTCATCGGTAGAGGCCGGGGCTCGCGGTTATTATTTTGTGATTTTCATCTTTCCCCTTCCCTTTGCTTCCACCGCCGACCAGCTCTTCCCCTACCCCCCAAACCCGCCGGATTCCCCTCCCCCTCACCTATTTCCAATGACTTCCCCTCCTTCCCCCTAAGCCTCCGGCCCAATTCCTCCACAATCCCCTTGATTTCAAATTTCAATTGCATCTCAATACCTTCCTACTTTATTCTATTATTAATATGGAGAGTTTACTAATTTGAATTCAAATTAATTTGAATTTCAAATACTCCCCTAATTAATAAAACTATTTTAGGAAACCTTTCCCAATTGATGCAAATCTGAAATTAATTCAGATTTGAAGTCATCAATCAACATTCAATGTAAAGATCCACATACGTTGAATGTGGACGCTTTCCTCTTCCCTCCATTGGTCGGCCACCCTTCCCCCTTTCTCTAATTATTTCGTTCCCTAATTAGATTAGGGGATATTAATTACATCTTCCCTCCTTTATTCCTCTTTATTTGAAATTCGAAATTTCAAATCTTTCCCCATTCAAATCCCACCAAAATTCTGAGATCGATTTCAGATTTTGAACTTATCTCCCCCACCAACTACCCGTAACCCTATTCTCCCTTAGGCGGTGACCCAGAGAGGGATTTTCCGCCATCATAACACTGTTGTCCGACCTCTGCTAATCCACGAACTGCTGTCCAGAAAACTACAGCAAATACCCTTGCTATTCCAACGTCTAGAGTTTTCCTTTTTGATGTCCAGAGGACTCCCACTACCCGCCTTCTCCTCAGATCTGAGAATTCAGCCAGTTTACCCCACTGATTTACTGATCAAGTGGGTTTCCCTGGCTGCCTAAGAGAATTCCAGCAATTGTCCTTGCTGTCCAACAATCCGGAAGCTTCCGTTTGCTGTCCAGGAGTCTTCACACAGCTGCCGGCTTCTTCATATTCGAGTAAACTTTCTATTGATCAAAAACCTTAAGCGTCTATTGTCTTTTAGTGGCATCCTTGTTATTGCGTAGATTGTTCTCCTGCTAAAGCCTAGTTCAGAGAGTGTGAGTGAGGGAAACTTGAAGGTAAATTTATAATTATTAGACAAGGGATTTTTGTTATTTGCATATTTAGTTTTACTATCATTTTGTTGCTATTTTGAATTGTCTCGTTAATCCAAATTGTAACCGCATGCCAAATCAAATTAATAACTATGAAAACTGAAAATCTAATCCTAAGTGAAACATTAACTTATTATTATATCGCTTAAACAACTCTCTTATTATCCCGCAATTCCTGTTGATTGTTTCACATCACTAAATGTGTGATGTTGCTATAAGCTTTTAAAGGATGAGGATGTGGCTTTATTTGATGGCTTTCTAATTTGGTTATATATATATATATATATATATATATATATATGCATGTATTAATTTTCTTATATTTTTTATCAAAAGCAAACATTGACCACCATCTAGTTCCATCTGACCATCTTTGTCTGGCTCCTCTATCATGTCTAATAGGCAAATACATTGTTGGTTTTTTGCTAATCTTTTGCAAACAAAGCGGTGGTCCAAGAGAATTCTTTACAAGGAGAAGCATTCTGAAGCTCACATAACGCTAGAGCCTTGTCCCATCGTGAAGCTCAAGTCTCTTTAAATACATCATATTTTGGGCTTTTTTGGCTACCAAAAAACCTTCCAGCCACAAGAGAGCTATAAATTGGAATCAAATACCAATAACCAAGAGTTTCTGTGGAACAGTGGAACTATTTTGTTAGGTGAAATACCAGAAGAAGTTGAGGCTTTTTCTTTAACCTTATTGGTTCTCTTTCTTATCTCTCCACAATCTAATTTACGTAACTTCTGAATGTTGAAATTACACTGTCAACACTCATAGGATCATTGATGTAACATTTAGCTATCAATCTCAAGAACTCACTCAAGGGTGAAGTTTAGATTTCTTATTCAGTCGGGATCTTAGGATTCTTGTAACTACATACTACGTTGATGATTGATGGCTTTGGAGTGCTGTTTTCTAACCTTTTTTTTTCTTTTAATAAATCATTTTCAATTATTAAATGTGGTGATTTATTAGTAAACCTTTGATCTTAGGCTTTTGCTTGTCTGAATTTGGTATGCCAGTGCTTTCGGTACATTTGTAGTGAAATTAGCAGACATTGATTGGAGTATTGTGTGAGCAAACGTGCCCATACACATATGATGCAGTGTTGTTCTGCGCACGAGTGAAACTTTAATGTTAAATAAGGTCCTATTAGCTTATTAGAAGTCTGTTTTTATCTTAATAACCAGTAATTGTGTGACAAATAATTACTTTACAATAATTTCATGAAGCAAAAGTCAGCTTAAGATTTTGTAATATTGCATAGGCACTGAGGTTAGTTGACTACTTCTATCTGCAATTTTGATGGTCTTATTCCTGAATACATCGAGCGTTGCTCTCAAACCTCTAACATTTTACATATTGGCCTTGCTTTTGTTCTCAACTTTTAAGATACAAAAACCTGTAGGCTGAAAGCTTGGTCCTTTTTATTATCAAAGGTTGTATTTTTTTAGGTCCTATCTATAAAAGGGAATATTTGATTAATTGACCTATTGGTTTGTAAGGCTAGAGATGATGTGAATGACCATTGTTGTCAGATTTTCTAGCTTTCTTTGCATTATTGTTGTATGCATATATTGGATGTGTATTTGTTTGTTTAGAAACTAAACTTTTGTTTGCTATTAGAATGTGGGCTATATTGTAAGGGTTTTTTTCGGCATATTTCATTTGACTTGTTCATGTTTAGATCACGTAACCCACTTGCAATGTCAATTGTCCAGGAAGGGATGGTTTGACGCACAACATGCTGGATAATATACATGCTCACTGGAAACGGCGGCGAGTGTGCAAGATAAAATGTAAAGGAGTATGCACCGTCGACATGGATAATGTACACCAACAATTAGAGGTCTGAACCCATAAATTGTCTCGTGGCTGTCTTCATACATTATTTGCATACCTTCTTTCACTTCTAGTAATTTATGTGTATCTACCCTTAGAAATGAATGACTTGTATTTTTTTTTTTTTTTTTTTTTGCTCTTGACTTAGGTTTCGTTTGGGACGGCTTTTTTGTTACTTCTTAAAGCAACTTTTTAGTTAAAAAAATTTAACTTTTGTATTAAAAAGCTGCTTTGAGAAGCAGGAGGAAAGCCATCCCAAACGAAACCTTAGATCTGCAACTTTTATGTTATGATCTTCTTTACGCATTCTTGTTGGCATGTGAAATGTCTTCCTAGACTAGCATGACGGTCTGCTGTTGTGTTCCTGTTATTATTGAACGTTATTTTCAGCGTTAGTGGTCCCAAATTTCGGTTATAATTTTTTTAAGAATCAAGAATGATTAGATTCATTGGCGTGGTTTCCCTATAGCTTTGAAAGCATTTTACAGTTTAGGTGGATTAAATAGGCTTTTCGAATAGTTCCCTAATCTATTTTACACACATAGAAATTGGTTACCATCATGGAAGCTTTTAAGCTTGTTAATCAAATGCAGTGCACCCAGGATAAAAATAAAGTACAAAATTGTTCTTGATAGAAGGCAATAAATGAGCATAACAATCGTGGCATATGGTTTTTTTTTTCATTCAACCTAATGATTTTAAGTAAAACAATTGTGAGATCATGATTTCTCTTGAGGACCGCTGTTCTTTGTTTTATACTTTGGACAGACCGGGCATCAAGAAAAGGATGATTTCGTGGTTGAGAGCCTATATAACTTGAAACACTAATTTATCAGACATTTTGTATCACTAGGAACTGTTGTGTTTACTTTATTATCATCAACAATATTCCTTCACTTGATAATACTCTTCTAAAAATATCAATAATGAAATTTCCAAAACTGCACTCTTTTAGATGAAATGGTTGCATTGATATAATTCTGTTTTTAACTGAGCATATTTTTTTTTTTTGGGAATATTTGGGTACTGAGCATATTTCATTAAAGTAGATGGAAATGTGAATAAAGCCTGGAAAAGCAAGGAGAGTGACGAGAGTCCTTTGTTTGGAGAATAATATTGCAGGGGCCGTATATGCAAGTTAAGGAAAAGAATATTGAACGGTGAAAGAGAAGAAAATTTGATAAAGAGGGTAGGACATGTTGAACAAATTGTGGAAGAAAAATTATATAGATAATTTTCCTCTTATAAAGAAATTTTGAAATTGGTAAAAGAGAAGGGTAAAGATAGAAAATGTTTAGTAGAGGAATATGAATTTTATTCTGGCAGAAATAAGAACTAGGAGAGAGTAGATAAGTCATATGTGGATTCTTGCCTTAAAGTACTTGTGCGTGTTTTTTGAAATGTTCTTCAAAACAATTTGCAGTTTCATCATCTTAATGCGCATCCATATTTTCCAAAATAAAGCGTGCAAGATTAGCAAGGCATGCTGTATCAGATACAGTTCTAAGCTTCTATATTGATTACTACATTAGAGAGCTTCAAAAACATGTTGAGCATTTTAATGTGATAAGAAATGTATGAACATCAGACGGACGCTCACCAATGTGGAAATATTTTTGTTTTTTGTTTATGGTTCTTTCTGAACCGACCAAACCGGCCCAACCTGCGCCGGTTCACGTTTATAGGAGGCAGTCTAAGTCGCCTCCTTAGAAAGCCACCCAAGCATGTGGGCTCCCCTAGAGCGGCAAATAGAGAGAGGGAAAGGGGCGGCTAAAGCATAGGGAAGCTATTTTGAATTTGGTTTATTTTAGAAAGCTTTTTATTGGCTTTTATTAGGAAGATATGTATTAAAAGAGGATGAGAGGCTAGGGTTAGGACATGCATGATTATTGTTTTATCTTGGAGTTCTCTTTGTGGCTTTGGGCTCTAGATTCATCGTCTAGAGATTGGGAGAGAATGATCCTCCTCTCTAATTGAGGATCAATTGTATCTTTGTTTGTTTTTTATTTTAGTTTGATTCCTATAATACAATCTATTGTTTTTGGATTGTTTTCATTGAAGATCTTGAAATTTTCTTGTTGTTTTCACCAATTATTGTTAGGTTTACTTGCGAATTCAAGTATTTCCCATTAGGGTTACTTGTGAATTGAACTATTTCCTATCATTTTTCTGCACGATTTCATGTAAGGGATCCTGATTTACGAAATCTTTGTGTAAACCTTTTGATTTATTTATAGTTCCTTACGTGTTCCTCCTTTATTTCTCACATATCCAGAACATTTGAGCTGCTCTCTTTTATTCTATCTTTTTTATGCTATAAAAGCTGTTTACTTATTTTGTTATGCATTTTATGTACTTCATCACTTTCTCAAAGTAATTATACTATTATATCAATTCATAGTTGTGGCCTGCATCTAATTTCTTTGCATGAGTATGATCTTAGCCAGATTCGGTTGTCTTGAAGGATTAACTTCTTTTGAACATTTAAGCAACCATGTAGCATGTAATTGGTCTGTTCCTGATGGCACTGAATATTAAAAATTGATAAATTTTAGTAATTTTTTATATCCATTGAAAAAGAAAATAGATGTAAAATGTTCCATATTTTGTGTAGGAAAAAACTGGAGGGAAGATTATATATGGTAGAGGAGGAGTTGTCTACTTGTATCGTGGCCGTAACTACAACTACAGGACCCGACCTAAATACCCATTAATGCTTTGGAAGCCCATGACTCCAGTGTACCCTAGATTGGTTCAGCGTGTTCCTGACGGATTAACATTCGAAGAGGCAACCGAGATGCGCAAGAAAGGACGCCAATTGCCTCCAATATGCAAGCTTGGTGAGCTCTTTAATTGTCTTTTCCACCTATTTTTATTCTTTATGTTTTTTTTTTTTAATGACAAGGAAGTAAATCAATAAATAAATATTTGAAACATTACCGTTGCTGTGTTGCATTTTGGCATCTACATCAACTGCTTAATCCAATTATCGTAGTAAATTTCTGTTCTCTGCAATGACAAATTGGTTGTATTTTGATAATAAAGATACTAAGATACATTTCTTCAATGCTTGATAACCTGAATCTTTTGCATGTTTCAAACAGGAAAGAATGGCTTATATTCTAATCTTGTTAAAGATGTCAAAGAGGCTTTTGAGGAATGTGAGCTGGTCCGGATCAACTGCAAGGATATGAACAAAAGTGACTGCAGGAAGATAGGTGCCAAGCTCAGGGTATTGAATCACTACCACCATTTTTCCTATCTGACTCAGTTCTTTCACTGATACAGTTCTTGAACTTGGTTTTGCAGGACCTAGTTCCATGTGTCTTAGTATCATTTGAGTATGAGCATATACTGATGTGGAGAGGGAAAGAGTGGAAATCATCTCTTCCAGTCACTGATGCTGCATTTGATGCTTCTGATTCATCAGTAAAGGATGCGGAAATGCAGAAGATACATGCTTTAGAGGAAGGTGATAATATGAACCTGGTTAACGATTTTGACAAGGAAGATACTAGAGATACTACCAAGATGGACATTGTTGAAGCTTCTGCTGAGACTTTAGCATCTAACCAGGAATCATCTACTTCAAGTTTTGATGGGAACTTAAGTGAGGATTCTCAAGTTGTTAGATCAGGTCCTGATGAAGACGAAAATCTTCTTTTAACTCAAAGCAGTGGTAATGCATCATTGCCATCATATACAAATTTGTCAGGGATTGACATTAATGGATCAGATATTAGAGAAGACAATTTTGAGAGTCTCTGTGAGGCTTCCAATGCCCCCTGGTTGGAAGGGGTCGAGCTTCTTGTCAAGCAAGCTGTGGAGGCTGGAACTGCTTTAGTATTGGAGGATGAGTCCTCAGATGCCGATATCGTGCTGTCAAAATCTGTTGCTCTTGCCATGAAAGCTCCATGTGGCCCAACCTTTAAGCATCTGTGTAAGAAAACTAAAAAAACTGTATCCCAGAAGGCCAAGGGAGAAAAGAGTGAGAACAAAGAGGAGGAATATATTGTTGAAACTTTAGAAGTTTCTCAGAGGAAAGGTGATGAGAAACAGAAATCTAGGAGTAGGAAAAAGGAAGAGGTGTTTCCAGATCTGGTTCCTCATGGGAGCTTAGGAGTAGATGAACTAGCAAAGCTATTGGCTTAAGTTGAGTCTGCAAAGTCATCCATAGATCGATTTAAACAAGTTTTTATCATTTCCATATGGAAGTTTGGGGAACTCAGTGGCATTTGAACAGGAACCTTTACCTGCTCACAATTAACCTGATCCAATATCTGATAAGATAGAGATAAAGGGTTATCTAAAGAGGAGAATTGTGCTAGGAACATTTTAAGGAGCTGCAATTGAAAAGCCAACATGTTCATGAACATTTCTAATTATTTCACCTCATATTTTTAATTTTATTACAAGTGTTTCATGGTATAATGGATCGATCTGAAGTTTGCAATGTGGTGGAGGTAAAATAAATACTTCACAAGAGCTACGACATAAACGCGCTATCATTCCCAATCTTTTAATTGTCTCAGTTAAGTTACAACTTCAGATTGATTGTTTTTTTCGTAAGATAAAAATGCTACAGAAAGCTAAACTGGAAGATAATCTGGCTTAACATGAGAAGTTTGCTCCTGCAAATTCAGAAAATGGCGCTCTGCTCAAAGAAATGATCCTAATAGAGTGGCTTCATTATTTTACAATACTGGTTAAGGTATGTCTCCCTTGTACTATATTTTACATGCTAATTAGTATATTTTCATTGCTATTTTCAGTTTAATTATGATTAACTCTCCCTTCCAAATCACCACACTAAAGCAATATTTCTTTTTATAACTATACTGGCAAGAATGATCCATTATGTGTTTATTCATTTACATCACATCATAACACTAACAGTATGACATTTGGGTCCAAAAATTTATGAATTTCCTCATGCAAATGCATTAGGTTTCATTTGGGGTGGCTTTTTTCTTGCTTTCTAAAATAGTTTTCTAGTACAATTTTTTTTTTTTAATTTGAAATTTTTGTACTATAAAACTGTTTTAAAAAGCAGTACGAAAGCTGTCCCATACGAAACCTTAATGTGATGGATTCCGAGTAGAAGATTAACAAAAAGTCATGTAAATGAATATCTGATAAAATACCCACCAAGGCTTAGGGTAGTTGGTGGACGAGCATGGTTGGGAATCCCCTCATCCCGGGTTCGAATTCCCTCTACTACAGTCTTACCTCTTCAGCGGGGCAAAACAAGTGTGGGCCCAATGCCGGTGGGTGGCCTCGCTAGGTTCCGCCGAGGGATTAGTTATGCCGCCAAGTGCTCTCTTTGAAGTGACAGCGGGTAGATACTCTCGTTCCAAATAAATAAATAAATGAAAATAAAATATCTCATAAAATTGGCATTATTCAATCAATGCATTTTGGAGCAACCAACTGATAAATTAGCCTGATATAGTCATATTTTCTTTCACCTCTACTAAAAGAAAAAGAACAGAAAAAAAGTGTATGCCAAGAAATATAATAGGTTATATGAGGCTTCTTGATTAGGACATCTTTGGATTGTTGTTGTGCAGTCAGGCAAAGTTGCAACCGCTACAATTATTTTGTTAGTGAACAAGTTTTTCCTATATCAAGTGGGTATTTATAGTTTCTAAAGAAAGCTTAGGGGGATTTTTAAGCCATAATAAATAATCACTCCACTTGTTCAGAATTTAGCTTAAGTTTGACTCTTTGGAGCAGGTTTCACACATCACTGTCTCTAAGCCTTTGTTTGGCTTTCTAAAATTGTTTTTTGTTTTAAATGTACTAAAAAACTGTTCCAAACGGAAACTAAACCGACTTGCTTTAATTAAGAGTTGAACCAAACACAAGTTTCATTTGGTTGCGTGAAGTTGTAAATCATATTTTAAAAATTGATAAAATTTATTATATTTATCATTTAATTAAATATAGTTAGACATCTTAACTTCAATTTCAAACTATTTAAATCTTCATTAAAAATAATAATTTTATTTTCTTTTTAAAATATATTTCTTACTTGCAAGCAACCAAATGCAAGGTTGTGAAAATCAGACCGGACGTCGAACATGAAATATGAAAGGCTCAAGGTTCAATGACTCAATCGGGATTAAACATGAGGTTGAATTGGATGACATAATAAATATTATAATTAAAAATTGGGGTCAGTTCAATAATTGGCCAGTTGAATCGGTGGTTCAAATCAGTTCTCACCGATTGATTCTAGGTCAGTTTGTCATGAGGATTGAATCGGCCATAAGACTAGTTTACGGTTTGACCAGTCGAATCGACCGGACCGATCCAATGTTCAAAACCATGACCAAATGGGCGGCAAGGGAATCCAAAAGCTCACCATAAAGAAAAAATGGGTTGCATATTTCTATGTATATTCCTAAAGATCTCCCCAATTTACAACCTCTCCTGCATGGATTATAACGTTTCTCTTTTAGCCTAGTGGTAGTTCTTGAGGTTGTAAACAAGTCAAGTCGAGTCAAATTTTTGCTTAATCGAGTCAAGGTTGTTTAATTTATACTGAGCTCGGGCTCAACTCAAATGAAAGATATGAGACTTGAGCTCGACTCAAATGCTTGAGCTTATTTTAAATATTAAAAAAATTAATAAGGCTAACATAAATGCATGTGTTAATTAATATAAATCGAGTTGGCTTGACAAACAAGTTGAGTCGGGCCAACTTTAAGCTCAAACTCGTGACTTGATATGCTCGTAAGACGAACTTGTTAGCAAGTCAAATTCGAATGGACTTGGCTCACTTACAATCCTAGTTCTTCTTATAAGGTGGTGTCCATTCTTTCAAGATAAGTAGTTTCTTATACATAAATTGTTCTCTAAAAGATAAAAAAGAACCTAAACAAATATGATACGAACATCATCTATAGTTTCATGCAGGAAACTAAGTTGGGCAGTATCTTCATTCTTAATTCACTAAATATGAAACCCTTATTTCATGCATTTCATAATTAACAGATTTCATTCACAAATAATAAAATATACTGTTCCAAATAAAAGAAGATAGTATTTCACGTACAATATAAACTGCTAATTCAATATCAATGGTTGGAATTGGACCAATTGGTTATACTTGCAATTGTGGTGGCGGCGGCGGCGGTTGCTTAGTCTCCTGTGATGCATCATCAACCACTATCTTCTTCCAGAACCAGTGCTGCTCCCAAAGCAGGTAGATTTCCTCGATCGGCACTTGCTTCGTCTCCGGTAAGAGGAAGTAAATGAACAAAGTCATGATCACAATCAAGCAAGCAAAGAGGATGAAGACCCCAAATCGGAGATGGCAAAGTGCGGCGAGGAAGCACTGAGCAACAAGTGCGGTACAGAAAAGGTTAACGCAGACGACGATGCTCTGACCCGCCGATCTTGTTTCCAAGGGGAAAATTTCCGTCGGCACTAGCCACCCGAGCGGCCCCCATGACCAGCCAAAAGCTGCTACAAATGCGCAAATTGAGACCACGAGAAGAATGGATATGCCTTTGGATAGAACTGCACCATGACCAAACTCTAAAGCCAGAGTTACACCTACAATCACCTGCAATCACATGTTTACGTGAAATTTTCAAACATTTAAAGTTTCATTTGGGACGATTTTCTTACTGTTTCTTAAAACAGTTTTTTAGCACAAAAATTAAAGCAATAAGAAAGTCGTTCCAAACAAAACCTAAGTGTGGAAAAGCTAAAGCATTACATACATTTGAGATGATCATTTGAATTCCGGCTTCCATGAAGAGAAAACGCCTGCCAAGCCTATCAACAAGAAGCATGGAAACAATAGCCCCAACGACCAGCATTGAGCCAGTGATAATTGAGGAATAGAGTGCAGCACCAGTGCCAAATCCCAGGCTCTGGAAGATCACTGGAGCATAAAACAATATAGAGTTCTGGCCGGTGAGCTGCTGGAAGGCGGGAATGCCAAAGGCGCCAATGATGAGCTGGGGCCGGTTCTTGCGCTTGAGAATATTGCGGAATGGGTGCTTCACCGCCCGAGAGGCGGCACTGGCATCCTTGAGGTCCTCAAGCTCTGCGTCCACCTTCTTAGTGCCTCTCACCTTCTCGAGAATCCTCCTTGCTTCCTCGACTTTTCCTCGCTCGACTAGGCTGTTTGGGGTCTCAGGGAGGAAGAGGCCGCCGACGAACATGAGAGTGGCGGGCAAAGCTGCGAGACCGAGGGATAGCCGCCATCCCCATGGGTGTATTTTTTCAGTGAAATAGTTGATTAAGTCGGCGACAAGAATACCAAGGCAAGTTGTTAGTTGAAAGAGCTGATTCACTGCCCCTCGGATTTTTGGGGGTGATATCTCTGCTAGGTAGAGTGGAACAGCCTGTTACCATAAACAAACATCATAGAAGTGTTAGAACTTCACAAGATTATGAGGCAGACGAAGCAGTTTAATTGGTTTGATGAAACTTTTAAACAATAACTTTTTAAAAGATATTTTAGTCCCATTTTGATGTAATATATATGTCTTTCAAATCCAGCTATCTGAAGGACAAAATAACAAAAAAAGGATTCCTTCTCTAAATTACAGCATTTTATAGATGGAGGATGATGTGAACTATAAGAACTAGAATTGAAAAAGAGAGAAAATCTTTCACCTGATTTCCAAAACCTATACCGATACCGAGAAAGATGCGACCAATTATGAGCATTAAAATGTTGACAGCTGCAGCATTGATAAGGCCTCCAAGGAAGAAGCTGACTGCACCAGTCAAGATACTGGTCCTCCTTCCATATTTCCTTGTCACAGGCGAGGCTGCGAAGGTGGATAGGAGGCCGGCAAAATAGAGAGAAGATGTGAAGAGGGTGAGTATTTGGTTGTCATATTTGCAGTAGTCAGTTTCATGGAGATGGGCATGCTTTCTCTCATAGGTTTTGGGGAAGAACTGTTTCAAGAAATCATCCATGGAAGTCACCCCACCTGAGTTTTCAAAATGAAAAATTGAAATTAAATAAGTTGTCCCCTTTTTTTAACTCCGATTTTCCCATCATCAAAAGGCAACGATGAGATTTGTGTAAATGGAGAACATAAAGATTGCATTGAATACGAAAATAAACATTTAGAATAAGAATATGCTGTTCAAATAAATTCATATTAAAAATGAGAGCATTTAACAAATAAATAAAGGACAAATAGTCACTTCCAATAAAAAATCACCTTATTGTGTAACATTTAAGAGAAGTGACTCATAATAGAAACTTTTTCTGATTGTCACCAAAACAATTCTTAAGGGTACTGTTTTTTTTTTTTTTTTTTTCATAATTCAGTGGACATGCTGATATTTAAATTTTAGTAATAATGGATTGAAACCGCAGCATAGAGTTTGAAGTTGTGACACATTGGTTAAGGCATGAGTTTTGCCCAATCATTTCCTGCATTAGATTTGCTGCAGTTATTTTGTAAAATTGTGAATATTCGCTTAAGGCCTCATTTGAGACATCTTAATTTTGCCTTCTTTGTATCTAAAGTGCAAAATTATTTTTCAGTTGTTGTTTGTATGTGGCATTTTTGTAAAATATTTTTTACAAAATTTTTTTTTTCTATTTTTTTGAAAAACTTTTTAGCATTGACTTATCTTCTAAAAACCTCCATTCTCTCATTAATATTTTTAAAATTACCTTTAACAAAAGGCATCAGTTAACTAAACCAGCCCTAAATGTCATATAAAAACCTCACAAAATATGAAGAACACGAAAATCTGACATTAGGATCTTATTGAATAAATTGTACGCACTTTCAGTTATAACAACATGAACAGAAATTAATAACACTCAAAACATTTAAATTTTACTATTTATAATATCGTACACACTTATGATCTCATCAGACACAGGGACGAAGGAGGCATAGGTGGTGGCTGGAGGCACAAATTGGGCTGAGGCGGCGGCAACGATGTCGATTCAGGAGGATTGGGTCATCCATAGGGGAGGGGAGGATGCGGCTGGTTTAATCCAGAGGGGTATTTTGGTCGAGGTCTCATGGAACTCATGGAGGCTGCCGTGGCGCGATGGTAGTGATTGGTAGGGGCGGAATCAGCCATAGTTTTCAGGGGGTGGGGGACGTAAATTTATATTAACTGTTCGCATATATGTCGGGGGTCCAGGGGGGCAACGCCCCCTGGAGGGGTTCGACCTGCCCGGTCCGGTAGCGGGGTCAAGGGGCAGCGCCCCTGCGGGAGTTTCCATGGGCGCGACAAATTTTGATTTACTATTTCTCTTTGTATTTGGTTTATCATTCCCTAACAATAACACATATACACAATATATTTAATTATATTGGGGGCAATTGCCTAAAGATCATAGTATTTTAACATTTTTAAGGAGGGGCAATTACTTAAAGCCCTTATAATAAAGACTAAAAAATACATAATTAATAGTGTAATGAAAAAAAAAATATGAGACTCAAGTTTTGTTTGAGACAACTTTTTTATTGTTTTCAAAAACTGTGTTTAGTATAAAAATTCAATGAAAGCAATGAAAAAATAATGGCAAAAAACTATCGCAAATGAAGCCGTTGCTCTTAAAGCAACTTTCTAGTATAAAAGTTGAAAGTTTTGTACTAAAAAATTACTTTAAGAAGCAGTAAGAAAGCCGTCTCAAATGAAGAGGCTTCCATTGGGATGACTTTATTATTGTTTTTAAAGCAGTTTTTTAATATAAAAATTTTAATATGAAAATTGCCGTCTCAATCGAACCCTTAAGCGATGTAAATAAGAAGAGCCGATTGGAGTCACCCCTAATTTACATTTGAACTTCATTAATTGATTGAGTTTGAATTCGAGCTTAATTTTGTGAGGTTTTAAGTGTAATTAGCTTAAGAAAGAGATATAATTTTTAAATAATTTTATATTTGAACTACTAAATTTTAATATATTTTAAATATAATTTATAATAGTATTTTTAAGCGAACTGGCTCGTGAACAAATCAGTCGAATTAAAGTTAGCTTATTAAGCTATCAAGATCAACTCATGAGTCATTTATTTAATCAAGCTTGAGTCAACTCACAAATTAGCTTTGACTGGCATTCCTAATGCAACTTGTATGAGTTAACTGAAGGGGGCCAAGTCAATCGGCGATGTTAAAGGTGATAAGACAAACAATAAAGGGCAAAGGGCGAAGAGAGCAAGAGGCACCGTGACCTGATTGTTAGAGTAGTTGTTTTTTTTTTTTTTTTTTTCTATTTTGAATTTTATGTATGGAAATAATAAAATTTAGATGTTAAATATATAAATATTAATATCTTAAATGTACATGTAATCCCTCATTAATATTATTGTTGAAAAAGGATTAGTATTTTGTTGAATCGTGAAAGTAATACGTATGGATCATCTTTATTCGAATTAAAATATAACTGACAAGCGAATTGATAGCCTTCAAAATTCTAAATCGAATCAATCAAGCAATTACGTAGAAAATAGAAATGAATCAAACAGATCGCTCAGCTTGTTTTTTGAGAGCTGGAAATTAAAAAAAAAAAGAATTCTATGTTTTAAATTAATTTAATTGTTTAAATCTGTTTGTTTATTTGGTCGCTCGACTCCATTTGATTTGTCAATTTTTTAAAAAAAAAAGTTCTTCCAAATTTAGGATTGCTTTTTTATAACGATAGAATCAGATGAACCGGCCCAATTTATCTAGTTTACCAATATTGTAAATCTCAGACAAAATCAAAAGAACCAACAGCAATGCCATGAATTGAAATCGAACTCAACTGATCAATTCTTTTTGTTTTCTTTCAATTTCAAGTATTTCATTAACTGCGATTTTAACAAATTAATTGGAACAAAAAAAGGTTGATAAAAGCTTCATAACTTATAAATTTTCAAATTACAAACCTGATAGAATCGATCACCTAAATCAAGAAAATCAGCTCAATCCTAACCCTAATACCAAAATCTAAATCATAATTCAATATTTTCACTCTACAAAGAAAAATGCGAAGCGGACAGTAAGATTCAATTCAATCTAATTTTTGATCAGTTCAATTTAAATTCATGAGAAGATAAATTCCATCTCAACTTCAATTGATTTGAAATAGAAATGAGTTTTACTCATTTAGCACTGGAAACTAAGAAAATAAAACATAAACAATAACCCTAACAAACGAAAGAGAAAGCCATTAAAATGGGGGAAAGAAAACTCACTGGAGACACCAAGATCATATCCAAACAAAGATCCTCCAAGAGATCCCACGATGACCGCCAATATAAAGAAGACGGTGACTCCCCCTTCATAGAACTCCGCTCTTTTGCCATCTGTACCCGGTCCCACTCCTCCTCCCGCCATTAATCCCTAACTCCAATCTCCTCTTTACTTTCCCTAAGCAGACGACTCGAATGAAGCGAAAGAGCGTAAGAAGAACAAGTGAAGGGAGCAGAGATGTAGACGGAAGAAGAAGACAACGACGACGACTTATTTATAAGCGCAATTTTGCGGTGGTGACTTTTTAATCTCATCCCTTAAAATCCGCCGTAAAATAAATGTAAAAAATAGAAAGTTTATCCAAAATGTTATTATTTATCCTTTCCACTGTTTTAAAAATAGAAAGTTTGCTACAAATCTTTATGGATAAAAAAATTGGATAAGAAGTAAGGACTCACAATTTTGATCAAAATTATCCTATAATTTTAAAATTAAAAAAATTAAATATATATATTTTTGTAGACCTGTCAATATTTGATCCGACCCGAAAACCCGATCCAAACCCGACCCGGAATTTTCGGGTTTGGGTTGACCCGAATCCGAATCGGGTCGGGTTCGGGTTCGAAAAACCGACCCGTTTGCAAAAACGGGTCGGGTTCGGGTTGACCCGCCGGGTTGCCGGGTCAACCCGAAAACCCGTATATTTAAAAAAAATATTTGAAATTTCGGATTTTCCTATCACGCCCGCTGCCCCCGCCCGCTGCCCGCCTGCCCCGTGCCACGACTGCCCGGCTGCCCCGCCTGCCCCGCGTCACTGCCCGAGTCTACCCGGCTGCCCTGCACTGCCCCCACTGGCCACTGCCCAATGCCCGCATCGAGCCCCATGCCACGCGTGAGCGTGACATCGCGTCGCGTGAGCCGTGAGCGTGAGTCTGTGACTGACCGCGTGAGCCGTGAGCCCGTGAGCTCACGTCCGTGACCGCCGTTGCCCGCGTCGCTTCCTCGCCGGCACTGTCGCCGCTGCACCGCTGCCGCCGCCATTGCACCGCCACCGCTGCACCGCCTCTGCACCGCGCGGGAACTCGAAAAATCAAATTTAAGCGGGTCGGGTCGGGTTGACCCGAACCCGAAGCGGGTCGGGTTGACCCGAACCCGAAGCGGGTCGGGTGCGGGTTTGGAAAATCGACCCATTTGTGAAAACGGGTCGGGTTGACCCGAACCCGAATAGTGTCGGGTCAATTTCGGGTTGACCCGAACCCGACCCGTGACCCGAAATTGACAGGTCTATATTTTTGCATATCTACATTTTGATAAAATTAAGATTTTATTTAAGATAATTTTTATTACTTTTTAAAATAAAGTTTTAGTACAAAAATAATAACTCTCTTTTAACAAACAATAAAAAAATCGTCCGAAACAAAATCTAAAGAGAATATGAAATGAGTATTTAGCATAGTTCTAATGACATATAATATTTGAGAGATTCGTCTTAAATGATTTGGTCATTCGGGATGACTTTTTTATTACTTCTTAAACAAGTTTTAGTACAAAAATTAAAATTTATACTAAAACTCTATTTTAAAAAGGGAAATTTACATACATACCACTTTATTTCATGCTATTTACATATCTAACATCCAAAACATTAATATTACAAGCCTACCACCCATATACAACTTTAATATCAAATATATCACTCCTATAATTCATTTCTACCATTCATACCATTCTATAAGTTTTAATATTTCATTCCATATACCTAAATTTGTTCTATGGATGATAATCATGTAATATTAATGTTTTGAGTGTTAGATATGTAAATAACATGAAATAAAGTGGTATGTATGTAAAACCCCCTTTTAAAAAACAATAAAAGAAGTTGTCCAAAAAAAATCTAAATTTTATATTAAAAAACCACTTTAAAAATCAGTAACAAAGGTTATATATATATATATATATATATTTTAAAACTTTTATGAGTCATAAATGACGCCATTAATATTAACGATGCGTTAGTGAAAGATAATGCGTGCATTTTCTTATTTTTAGGTCTTGAAAAATGATTGGAGAAATTATTTATTTAAGGTCAAAGATTCAAATTAACTATTTAAAAAAAAAATAGTTCATAATATTTGACTTTTTAATTTTTATTATGAGGATGAATTTCAAAATTATTGTATTAATTTTAATATATATATATTGTCATCACAAAATTAGCTTAATCGGGCACGAATCTCGAGGCAAAAGCTAGTTAGAAACTTCAAAAATTAATTTTGGGAGTATATGAACTCCGATTTCAGCGAGCTTATAATCAAACTGAGCGTCTCGGAAATACGAACCCAACGACACCAAGATCAACTCAATCCGAGTCCAAATGAGTCCGAATCAAGGGTTCAAAGCGCTATTGGAAGGTTCAAACTGCAATTTGAGTTACCAAACGGTCTCCGATTTTGACGAGCTTATACTCGAATCGAACGGCTCGACGAGGCAAATCCAACGAGCCCAAGATCATCAAATTCCAACATCATTAAAGCCTTCAAATGTCCAACGAACGATGCATGATCAAAGGATTCGATATCGGCCGTCCATTCAAACCACTCCCAATTCGCCCTTGAACTCACGCCTATTTACGGGCTATGCCACTCCATAAAAACTAGAAATAGAGCCCTCATTCTACACCAAGGGGACTCAAGTGAAGAGAGAGAAGAAGAAGAGGAGAAAGGGGAAAAGGATATTCCTCACCTCCTCGACCACCGCCGGAGCTCTTCCTGCCGCCTGAAAACGCCGGAACTCTGCCGGATTTTCAGGAAACGCCGGAAATTTGCACAACTTCCACGTGATGCTGAAATTCTTCTCATTTAACGATAGAGTTCCCTCCTGACGCCGAAACTCCGCCCAAGGGAGGCCGAATTTCTCCTCTGCCACCAATAGATGTCGGACTTCTACCCGACGTCGGACCTTTGCTCTTTGCCAAGTCTCTACCTGACGCCAGACTTCTACCGGTTATCGGATTTCGTTGGACATCTATGCGAAGATACATTTCTTTTCATTGCTGGACTTCTACCTGACGCTGTCCTACTGATCTTCGTCGTCAGATTACAGTCCTTCCGACCTTCGTCGCCAGCCGACTACGGTGCTCCTGAGTTATGTCGCCAACCGACTACAGTCTTTCCGACATCCGTCGCCCGTTGACTACGGTCCTCCTGACTTATGTCGCCCGCCGACTACAGTCCTCCGTCGCCAGCTGACTACGGTCCTCCCGACCTACGTCGCCCGCCGACTACAGTCATTCTAATAAAGTGAACATGTCAATAGTGATCCTTTGTATTTACATCATGTAATGTACTCCATAAAATGCATATCAAGCTAAGACCTTCCACCAAGGAAGGGCCTCATTTGTAATCGACTGCAAATACTAGTGGATTCGTTCAAAATGGGCTAGACCCCGTGGTTTTTCCCCCTTTTACAGGGGTTTTCCATGTAAAAATCTTGGTGTCTCATAAATGCTAGACCCTCTCTCCTTATCTGATTGCGTGCCGGATTTTCGTATAATGCTAAGACGTTAAATATGATATTTCTCTACCGCCGCGAATACTCCTGGACGCAACACACTCATTTTAAATAGACAAAAAATTTGAGGTACTTAAATTTTTTAAGAAATTAATTAAAATAAAATTAATTTGCTTTGCCACGTTGAAAGGCTGAACAATTTTTGTTCCATTTTTTTTTATTTAATAATATAAAATAATGAATAATTAATTTTTATTATAATTGCTAATTAAGTACATGAAATAATAAAATAATTATAAATTTCAATAAATATTTAAATATTATAAACTGAAATGTTGTTAATATATTAGTTTATTGAAAGTTTGTAATAAAATGTAACAAAATATATTTAGATGAGAGCAGTCCATCATAACTAGAAGTGCTCCAACTGAACTCCAAATGAAGCCATATTAGTAATTAAAGTAGAATAAGAAGCTTTTGGATAATAAATGACCAAATGATTTTCATAGTTTGCATGCTAATAGCAACACCACTATTGCTTGATTATAAATTTCCATCACCATTGCTAGACTATAGACTCTCAATTATTTTCGCCTAACTACTTCGCAAGCTAGTATCGCCACTTGCTATCACGAGCAATATCGATGATGGTATCGCCAATAAGACTGATGTGCACCATATGCACCAATCTGATGTTGAACTTCTTGGTCAGAGCCTTATTTCCTCAAAGGAGAACGATCAAGCATGTCTCTTGAATATAACTTCATTGCCACAGGATTCTTATAACTTTCACCACATAATCAACCATTTATAACTAGCATCTACTAAATTATATCAACATTTTCATAATTACAAAAAAAGGAAATTAATTTTAGTAAAATTATTTCAATTAGGTCACGCTCTCTGGTTTTTACCATTTGAAATTTTCACACAAAAGCTCGTACATCCCATACAACTCTTCTTATATCTATATGTGTGTAGGATCTTTATTCTTCTTGCAATACTCAGATGTTAACTTTTCTCTCAATCATCACAAAATTTCTCGCATAGAATACAAATAATATGCTTTATTATTATTATTTTTTATATACTTATGAGGAAAATATCTAATGCATTGAATTAATATTAAATTTCTAGATAGAATTCATCCATATGATCAAACTCATATGTTCTTATAAAAAAAAACATCTTAACAATAAAATTTGATGAGCATGTGAGGTTGTTCCCTTTAATAGAATAGATAGAAAATATCAATTATTTCTCTCTTGGCATTTTGTGTGCATGGTCAATAGAGAGAGAATTTTAAAATTTATTATAATAATAATATTGTAATATTCAAAGGTGCAATGATGGTCATTGATGTAAATGGCAATATTTAACAAAAGTTTATAGTTCAAGCATATTGCTGGTCAGACTATGAATGATACTCCTTAGATGGAGGAGTAATTATTCCGTCAGGTTATCGAATGCATCCGAAAACCAATAACAAAACGCTACGTCAGCTAAAGTGCTCGGTACAGCACGTTCGGTATGCTCGGTATTGCTCGGTATTTTTACCGGATGTAATAATTTTTCTAGATGGAGCCATTGTGAGGTGGATATGGTTTTTATGAGCTGTGAACTACTTCACACATTCAATTGGAGCTTATTGCTGGTCAAACAATGCTTATAATGTATTCGATGGCAGGATTAGGAGAGTAGATGTAACGCCTCATAATCAAATTACAGCAGGAAATAATCAATTATGTTCAATATAAGAATTTCTATATAATAATCAAAATTATTGAAAACTAAAATGAGATTTGAGTTAGTTACAATAAATAAAATAAATATTTAAACAAGATTGAAGGATTAAAAAGCCCCGAACAATCTTCTCTTTCTTCTCTCTCTCCTTTTCGGTAAGGCACGGTGCTAAAATTCAAAATTTTCATTTAAAAAAAATTTGGATTATGACAACAGTTGTATCAGATCAGATTTAACTTAAAAAAATGTAGAATATATCTAAACAGATTTGATTAGAAAATATTAGAAATTATCTTTTTTATTAGAATTAAATGAGAATTTGACTCTCAATAGAGAACACCGGAGAAAAAAATTTATGTAGCTGACCCCATATAGTGAGATAAATATTTGATGTTGTTGTTGTTATCATATGTATATATATATATATATATATATATATATATATATATATATATATATATATATATATATATATATATATATATATATATATATATATATATATATATATATATATATATATATATATATATATATATATATATATATATATATATATATATATATATATGTTGGGACTAGGGATCAAAATAAGTTGAGGTGAGCATGAACTAGAGCTCGAGCTTAATTCTGCGAGTTCGAGTTCACTCATGAGTCAGGCTCATAGGTTAGTTAACCATGGAGCAAATGGGGAAACAATTGTGCTTCTTGTTGCTTCCAAACTGGTGAATGATCTAACAATGGAGCTATTGGTTTTGATAGCCTCTATTGGGAGGATCATTTTTCCCATTTTCTGATGCCTTGGTTGTTGATCAGTTGTTCAAATAAATCCTTTATTATAGCTTGGAGTTTAAGGGTATGTTTGAATGCTTCAAATTTAAGAAGTAATGAGGTGATAACAAAAAATAGAAAAACTAAAATTATTATTAGATTCATAACCAATGTATAAATTATTAAAATGTCTTTTAATTTCTCTTCAATCCAAATAAAATCTAACATTTTATGAGAGAAATAAATATAAACTTGTGTCATGATATTTCTGATAAAAAATGATCAGAGTGTATTTTAAATTATTTGGATCTATTTTGAGATGAATACACTTTATAAATAATTTGTATTGCAGCCATCTCTAAATAAATTTGTATGCTTTAAAGTTCATTCTAACAAAAATTTCGGTCATATATCTTAATCCAATATTTTCCTTTAAAATTAAGGGGTCGTTTAGTTTGTTGAAAAAGGAATATAACTGATACGGCATCACAAAATTAGCTTGATCGGGCACGAATCTCGAGGCAAAACCCTACCCGGAAACTTCAAAAATTAAATCTGGAAGCACCCGAATTCCGATTTCAGCGAGCCTACTGTCAAACTGAGCGTCTCGGAAATACAAACCCAACGACACCAAGTTCAACCCAATCCGAGCCCAAACGTGTCCGAATCAAGGACTCGAAGCATTGTTGGAAGGTTCAAACCGCAATTTGAGTTACCAAACGGTCTCCGATTTTTACGAGCTTATACTCGAATCGAGCGGCTCAACGAGACGAATCCAACAAGTCCAAGATTGCCGAATTCCAACATCATTAAGGCCTCCAAATGTCCAACAAACGGTGCACAATCGAAGGGTTCAATATCGGCCGTCCATTCAAACCACTCCCTATTCGCCCATGATCTCACACCCATTTACAAGCCATGCCACTTCAGAAAAACTATAAATAGAGCCCTCATTCTTCACAAAGGGGACTCAAGTGATGAGAGAGAAGAAGAAGAGAAGAAGGAAAAGAAGGAAGAAGCTCCTCCTCGACCATCGCCGGAGCTCTTCCCGCCACCTGAAGACGCCGGAACTCTGTCAGATCTTCGGGAAACGCCGGGAATTTGCAGAACTTTGTAACTTTGTGAGAAGTTGATTGTAAACTGATCGTCTTGATTTGTAAGACGGATCAACCTTTGTACTTCAAACAAACACTAGTGGAACTTTACAACTAGGCGAGGCCCCGTGATTTTTTCTCTCTTTCGGGTTTTCCACGTAAAAACCCTGGTGTTTATTTCTCTTTTTTGTTTGTGTGCTGAATATTCGTGCAACGCTTGGACGCGAATTCATAAACTCTACTGACGCGTATATTCTAGCCCGCAGCAGTTTGGCGCCGTTTGTGGGAAATACTATCCCACAACTTTGAGTATTGCTACAATGGTCAACAGACGTAGCAGTCGCATCGTTGGAGCTTCCCGCTCTAACTCCCACCAATCCAGAAATCAGTATGCGAATCACAGACGCTCAATGTCTGCCTCTTTTCATCCTGGGGGGCAGAATGCTGCCGGAGAAGGGACATCGGGACCTTCTTTAGTAGAAAGAATCTGGAAGATGGAAGAATCTCAGAACAAGATCCTTCAACTCCTGCGATAGAATCGACAGCCGGCATTAGCACAACGGGAGGAAGTTCTTCTCCCTCAGGATCTACTACAAGCTGAAGATGTTCAATTCGAACATCTTTAAGCAGAAATTAATCTTCCTCTACCTAGAAAACATTCTCAGTCACAACAGAATAACAAACTTGCTGATACAGCAAGTTCTACACATCCTCCGCCCTCAACTCGGCAGCCTCGCGTTCTTCCAAATCTCCTAGAAGATTCAGTCCAACCACATATTGCGAAGCTCCCTCGCGACGCCCTGCGTCACGAACTACGAAGGTTGGTAAGGGAAGAATTCCCCTGAGGGGATGCGAGACAAACTCCCCGATAGAGGAATTTCCAGAAGTCATCACCTCTAACTGAAGCCATTCTTCAGCACCCTATTCCAATCGGATTTAAAGTACCAAACATTGAGTCCTACGATGGGACGACAGACCCGTACGAGCATATCGACCACTATATAACCATCATGCATATTCAACGAACCTTGGACGCGCTCCTCTGCCAAGTCTTTCTGTGAACCTCCGAAAGAGCACCGCGTGAACGGGCCGATTGGAAGGGACAGATTGGATCGCGCATACGACTGACCATTGAGGATAGAGGCTTTCACCAACACATCTCGATGGGTAGTAATATACACGACCTAATCACGGGTTTCCCCCACCCGATGAAAGAGCTCGAATGGGGTTTAGTAGATGTGGGACCGAGTTTCCCACGGGCGCAAGCCCCCGTGGTTAATTACATCCTAGGCCGGAGCCTGAGAAAACTCTCGATTAAGGATTATACATTATCCTTTCCTAAAATGGGATCGACACAAGAGTATAGACTAGGAAATCCTACTCAAAGGGAAGACAGGTCCGAAGGGCTGAATCAACATGCGTGGCTCATACCAGCATTCGGAGGCTCTAGGGTACTAAATGGAAACTGGAAAAAGAAAGATCAAGCACTCAATTACATGCGTGAGAGAAGGATGGAGGTGGCGTCATCCTGTAACGCGGATAAGTAGGATTTAGGGTCCCTGAAAAGAAGGGACCTACCTACTATTTAAGGCTTACTACGAGACCGAATGTAGTAGCCTCGAATCCTAAATCTAGATTAGACTTAGTGTTCGACACACACTAAGACCAGTGTCCTAGCTAATGCGATGCAAAGATCTGGACTTATCCCGGCCTGGATTGGGGGAGCCAGCTAACCACCTAATCGCTTCAAAACCATGCTATCAGGTCAATTATGAAAGATGGGTGGGAGGTACAATTTATTGGAAAGAGGACCGACATCTAGAGAATTTCCTAAGTGGTCCTGGACTTATGTTGGGTGAATGCCCCTAACTAATGCAATTAAATTTTAATTAAATTGATTTTTAATGCAATGCATGCTAGTTGAAATGTCAGCTCATGAATGCTATAGAAGTTTAAAAACAGGCTTATAGAAAATAAATTTTTAGAAAAGACTAAGTCTCCCTAGGTCCGGCACTTCATCCTCATAGGCCAGATTATCCGGACTCTACCCGCAGGCATGGAGATGTCTTATTAGAAGGAGAGAGAAGATGCAGTAATATGCATGCGACCCCGGACGATTCCGACAATTCCCTAGGTTCGTTAAGTTTTTATGTTATTTAAAACTTAAATTTTTAAAGATTAATTACGAGTAGAAGAATTTTATAGTCCTTAATGAGCCTAATACGATCCAGGCGAAAACAAACACGACATGCAAGAAATAAACCTAGAAAAAGCAGGTAATTCTACTGCGCAATCAGGTAAACACATCAATATAAATCCAACAAATCAAATAAATGTCCATAGGCCAACTGCCCTTTAATTACAACCCAGGGTATGCAGAAAAGTAAAGTGGCCGGGCACCACTGCCAACAACCCGGATTTCTAAGCCTATGACAGACGCCAACAACTTTGAGTGGGATATTGGGTCTTCAAACCTTCAATATCTTCAGTCTCCTGGGTATCCTCTCCTTGGACTCCTTGGATCACTCCTCCTTGGACTCCTTGGATCCGTCGTGGCTTGAATATCCAAACGAAGAGACAATTCCCCCAGTAGGGGTGTATTGCCTTTTCTCTTTGGATATCTAAAGCCATCTAGCTCGATCTTCCAAATGGAAGAAGACTCTCCCCTTGGGGATATCTTCTTCTTTTAGAATTCGAGATGATAAGAATATCCCAACTCAAAAGTTGTTTTCACAACTCTTAACAATTATTACAGATAAATTACATTAATTGAAAAGCAGAAAAATCTAAAAGGACCTGCATGGTTATCCTAATAAAAATCCCAAGCAGTTCATATATATAAAAAAAAATGCTAACACCATTGACCCTGTGCCAAGCCATGCTCTTAATTTTGAGGGCTAAGCGCTCCACCTGTGCAGTTATAATTAATTTAGCCCTCATTTTTATTTAGGGGGAGCTGAGCAAGCACCTGCATAAAACACATTATTAGAAATCATGACATTGCTCCCCCCTTTTATCAGCATGAGCATGGCCACCTGCACGGAAGAACAGTATATATATAGCGCTCCTAACCTATGGGTAAGTCTAACGCTCACATCCAGAGTGCAGAAAAAGTAAGCATACACACCAATCATTTTTCAAACAGCATGCAGTGAAATCCACGGAAAGCTCCAGCACACAGCAGAAAAGTAAAACCCAGCGGCCTACCCTAAATCTAGAAGTGGTACCCTAGCAAACCATTCTATGTCTGTGTAAGGCTTGTGTAGTTTGGATAGGTCCTAGGCAGGATAGTTAGTTAAAGTTGTCTAAAGTTCAAATCTGTTGAAGGCCAAAAAAGGAAATTTTTGTTGAAATTCAAATATTAGTGAATTGGGGTGCATTTTAGTTAATATAGTTTGTTGATCAATTTTTGGAACTTAGGGTGATGATATTTGAAATTAAAGTTATATTAGCCAATTTTGGAAAGTTCCGGGTCTTCCTAAGAACTAGACTAAGGGTCCAAAAAGTCACTATGGGAAAAAGACTAGGTTTGGGATTCTTAATATCCTAGGAAAATACTAGACCTTAATACAAGTAGTTAGACAGGTAGTAGGCTGGAATCGGAGTTTCCTATCCAAAGTTATGAATTTTCTAAGTTCGGGTAATTAAGGGGTTTTCTAAATTAACTAACAAAGGGGCCTATTTTACTGTTTTGATCCAAACGAGCTCCAAACTGATTGGAATCACTCCCAAAGGTCAGGGATAACCTCAGAAAGTGATCCCAAGTGTTTGGGAAAAATTTGGGATTTTTAATAATTTTTAATGATTTATTAGGGGCAAAATGGTAATTTCCACCTATGGTCAAATTGTGGGTCAACCTGAAGTCAAACTAGGGAGCCCTATTTATCTAAGGTCAAGGATCAGATTCTGAACAAATCAAGCTATTATGGGTAATTTTCTGACCTAATATGTAATTATTGTATTTTTCGGAAGGTCTCGGGGCCTTGTTTAGCAGGTTAATTATGGTTGGTTAGCTAAGGGATCTAACAAGCCCTAAAAAAAAATCCTAGAAAATTCAGGGAGGTTTATGATGTCACTAAGTTTAAATGTTGGAGTTTTGGTGTCAATCGGTGATCTATCCTAGCTCTTAGAAAACTTCTAAATTCGCTAGACGGGTCCTTAATTATTGTCCTTAAGGTGTCACTACGTTATATGGGTTTAAACTGAAGTTCATACTAACCCTCAAGGTAGTAAATGCATGGAGTACATAAACAAAATAAACACGCCATGTCCTTAAATCTAGGAGAGCCTAGACTAAGTGCTTGTGGTGCGATGACCTACACATGCAATCTACGAAAGATAAAAAAGTAAAGACACCTAAAGAGATGATTAGTGAATGATTGGGACTCAACCATTCACTAACCCACTCCCCCATGATTGCTCTTCACACATAAGATCCATGTCTAAAATTTCATACGATAGCGGGTCTCCCAAAGTTAGAATTTAGGTATAAGTAGTTTTAAAATAATTTAAAAATACTTATAGATATAAATATATTTTTGGAAAATAAAATAATTGAAAATAATTCAATTCATAATACATAAGTATAGGGAAACCTGCTGACCACCCAATCGAGGTTTCAAAAAAATAGTTTGAAAATAATTTTTAGTTTAAAACTAATTAGTATGATAATTAGTTTAAATAATATTAAAATAATCGAATCATAGGATAAAACAGAAAACAGTCAAGACAGCCAAAGTCAAGGGCTGGAAATGGTTCCAAATTAAAATACGCACTTTTCTGAAAAGATCAAGGGGTTACACGTCAAAATCCGACTTAAAATGGCGAAAATATGAATTTCCGAAGTTAAAACGTAATAAAATAATGTTTTTAAAAAGTGTTGTTTCACTGTTTTGGAGGTACCAGAAAATCTAAACAGGATTTTCACCCAGAAGTGGTTTCACACTGTACAGAATTTCCGATACACCCAAAACAAGGTGCTGTGCATCGACAGCGGGCCTAAAATGACAAAGTTATGTAATTTCGAAGTTTAAGTACAATAAAAATAATATTTGAAAATAATCCAGTCTGCTGTTTTTCAAAATAAGTACAGAAATACTAAAAATATTTGTGTAATGCAAACTCCAGGATGTGCAGAATCAAAATACGTTCAAAACAAGACGTTGTGCGCAAAAATCCGACTTGAAACGGAAAAGTTATGCATTTTAGAAGTTCAAAGGGCATTAAAGGTAATTTTAAAAATAATTTCAAAAGAAATAATAATAATAATAATAATAACAATAATAAAAATAATGACAACAATAAAATAAATAATGCAAATAAAATAATTAAACTAATAAAATATATATATATATATATATATATATATATATATATATATATATATATATATATATATATATATATATATATATATATATATATATATATATATATATATATATATATATATATATATATATATTTGCTGTTTATTAAATATTAATAACAAAAAAATATTATTTTTAGTTAAAAATAATTTTAAATTAATGGGGACAAAAATACGATCGATTCAACATATTGTACGTAAAAAACGGAGCGAAAACGAATTTTTGGCGAATTTTTGAAATTAAAATAGGTTTAAAATAGTTTAAAATCATTTAAAATTGGATTTGGCGGCTGGCGGCTCTCGGATTGCCACGTGGCAGGCGATCACTGGCTCCGCTGTCCGCGACAATGATTGCCGACAGCGGCAATCATGCCAATGATTGCGGCATGATACCGCCGTAACGGCTCCCACTAATTCATGTCAGCAAGCTCCTGCTGCCGTCGGATCCGCGTGGTCTGAGTGGACGGACAGGATAACGCCACGTGTCGGGCTAAACCGCGGGCGGGGGGTCTCCGGTCAACTTAGACCGTGGGAGGTCTCGATCGCGACCGTCGATCGCGAGATCGACGGCTGTGATCAACCCTGACTGCATGGCGGGGGATCCGAAACCCTAAGAGATGTTTTGGCTTCGTTCTCCCAATCTACTCGATGAAACTTTACGAAATTTTAAACACAGGTAGGATATGTGAAGAGCATTAATGGGGGATCTTTTATTCGAATTAATATTCACTAATAGCGACGCTAATTAACCCTAAGTGTTCTAACTAGGGTTTAAGATTTACCTCAATCCACATGGTGGATTCGGGAGATCTTGGGCTCTTTGGACTCGTGGACTCCTCTAGAACAAGTTCTCAGTTGACGTCGAGCCTTGATTCGCCTTGGATCGGCCGATAGAAGTCCCGAAAGGGATTTGTTCTCGGTCTCGCCGGGATCTCGCCGCCGGCGGGCCTCTGGCCGCTAGGTTTGGTCGGGAAAGGTGGTGGGAAGTCGTGGGAGTGCTCACACAAAATCCCAGAGCCTAATGTGGTCTAGAGAGAGAGTATGAGCAAAAAGATCCATCTAAACCTAATTTTCTCCCTATTTAAACTCCTAAACGACCAAGGGACGGCTAGGATCTAATCTAGATGAATTTAGGAGGGAAATTAGGCTTAAGACCACGGAGTTTTGAATTCCAAAACGTTCCAGATTAATTTTGGCATTAATTTGGGTATTAATGGGCTCTTAATGGGTCATATTTGACCCATTATGACTTGGGTTGACCAAGTCAAGGATTGACTTGGTCAACCTAGTCAATTAGGCCCATGGGAATGAGGGGTTGAGCCAAGCCAAGGTCCAAGTGCACCCAAACTTGATTTGGGCTCTAAATGTGCTAAGTGGTCAACCCGGGTTGACTTGGTCAACCGAGTTGACCCAGGGTCTAATCTCGGGCTCAACAGGCTCGACTCGACTCACTGAACCCAGTGGGGAGGGCCATAGGGTCTGGCTTGGTCAATTTGACCAAGTCAACTCTTTAGGCCCGGGTCTGGGCAAAATCGAGGTCAACACTTTCCTGCTACCCTTAAAAGATAGGCCCGAACGTGGTTTTACTCGCTTCCACCTGGAACGATCCCCTCATTTGTCAAATTGGTCAAAGTATTTGTCAAACAATTTGTGGCTAATCGAAGAATTGCTAAAGATTCTTCCCACCTCTCCGGGATCCGTCAAAATGAGGGAGAATCGTTGAAGGAGTATTTTCAGTGATTTTTCACTGAAGCACGACAGATTCTCGGAGTAGACCCTGAATTACTCAGAGGTGTCTTCCTTGGAGGCCTTCATCCTGACCCATTCTATTCGGCCCTTATGCGAGACACCGTCCATTCATACGCCGACTTGATCCATCGCGTGGAGGCGCAAATCTCTGCAGATGAGGCTATAAATGCTCACAGGAAGTAGTTTGAGCAAATCAATGGGAAGCGCAAAGGTGTACCTGGGATGGATAATTCATTCTCACAACAGAAAAAACAAAGGCAGAATGATCTACCTCATAGGCCTCTATTACCGCAATGGGAACCCCGACAGGAAAAGGAGTATACCCCACTCAACACGTCTCGAGCAAATGTATTGATGGTCATTCGAGATCAAGATTCATTAAAATGGCCAAATCATTTGAAGTCGAACACAAGAAATTCAGATCAGCATTGTCACTTTCATCGTAGTCGTGGTCACACTACTGAAGCCTGTAAGCAACTCAAGGATGAGATTGAAAGACTTATTCTCCAGGGTTACCTTCGATAATTTATTCAAGATTCACCTGCCCGAGAGGAAGCTCATCCCACTGGGGGGCAAAGTCAACAACAAAGATAACCATTGAATAATATTCAAATGGTTGGAGAGATTGAATGATCACGCACTTCGTGCATTTGTATTAATGATAGTACTTATCATGTTGTCTTTTTTTATGTTAAGCAGGGTATCACTTTGACACCTCTAATGTCTTCTTCCAAGTTAAATGTTGTATTGTCACCATACGTAGATCTTATGTGTTGAGTACATTGTAAATTATATTTCCCTAAGTCAGATTAGGAAATTATTGTACTGTTTTACATAATACAGTAATGTGATGTTCACATTGTTGTGATATTATTTTCTTTTATGAAAGATAAAAAATTTTATCAAACTCTTTTTCTATGATTCGAGAAATACACAATCTACATTGTATCTCAATCATCGGATGATCAATCCCAGGGGGATTTGATTCGACCTCATCCACACAGGTTAATGTCATCGAGCAGGGCTCTGACATACAACCTCGGATAGATCTTACATCATTGGTGGATTCTCTCAACATCTTCCACACAGGTTAACGTCGTCGAGCAAAGGCTCCGACATACAACCTCGGATAGGTCTAACATCTTTGATGGATTCTCTCGACCTCATCCACACAGGTTAACGTCATTGAGCAGGGCTCTGACATACAATCTCGGATAGATCTGACATCCTTGGTGGATTCTCTCGACCTCTTCCACACAGGTTAATGTCGTCGAGCAAAGGCTCCGACAAACAATCTCGGATAGGTCTCACTTTCTTGGTGGATTCTCTTGACCTCTTCCACACAGGTTAACGTCATCGAGCAAAGGCTCCAACATACAACCTCGGATAGGTCTCACATCCTTAGTGGATTCTCTCGATCTCTTCCACACAGGTTAACGTCGTCGAGCAAAGGCTCTGACATACAACCTCGGATAGGTCTCACTTCCTTGGTGGATTCTCTCGACCTCTTCCACACAGGTTAACGTCGTCAAGCAAATGTTCCGTCATACAACCTCGGATAGGTCTCACATCCTTGGTGGATTCTCTCGACCTCTTCCACACAGGTTAACGTCGTCGAGCAAAGGCTCCAACATATAACCTCGGATAGGTCTCACATCTTTTATGGATTATTTCGGCATCTTCTACAGAGATTCTTAGCATGCGAAAAAGCTTCAAAAAAGTATATTATGCAATATATCAGAGCATGACTCAAAGATGCATAAACAATTCAATTTCCTCTGAGGGATAACATCTCAACTTCATATTCAATATCACTGGGTTACATTGCAAAAATTGTACAAAAAAGTACATTTTTGTAAAAATCTGAGAGCAAAAAGTACTTTGACATGAGCTGTACAAGTTATAATCATCAAACATCAAGCAGCAAGACAGATTACAAGTTGGTCTTCTTCAGGCCTCAACTTAGTTGATACTATACATCTGTCGCCAGAATATCGGCATAACACACTGCTCTGACACCTTAAATAAGGGATATCTGATGTCAGCAAACTTCCGTATTTATGCTTATTATCTTTGCAAAATGCAATTAGACCACCGTTATCATTGGCTCTTTGCCTGATGTTCGTCGTCGGTCCTTTACTTTGTATAAGCCAGCATCGCCTTCTCACTCGATTGCTACTTGCAACGCACCCTTGAACTCTCACCTTTGGCTCTACACTCGGTCGTTGATTGCTAATGGGCTTTAACTTGATCGTCCGTCGCCAGTAAACTTCTGCTCAAATGACATTGAAATTCTCTCAATCTGCTCATCACTTCTGGATCTCCTCCAAGATGCTATCACCACCAGATCTTCTAAAATCCCCTAACTCCTGCATGAGAGGAGGGGCGATAATTCGAGCAGAAAAAATTTTCCACTCGCAAATAGCAGAAGCCTCAACCGTCAGAAAGCCGGGGGAAAGAGAAGAAAAATCCCTAACTCTTGCACGAGAGGAGGGGCGCTAATTCGAACAGAGGAAATTTCTCACTCGCAAATAGCGGAAGCCAAAACCGTCAGAAAGACGAAGGAGGAGAAGAAAAATACCTTAACTCCTGCACGAGAGGAGGGGCGCTAATTCGAGCAGGAGACATTTTCCACTCGCAAATAGCGAAAGTCTCAACAGTCAGAAAGTCGGGGGAGGAGAAGAAAAATCCTCTAACTCCTGCATGAGAGGAGGGGCTCTAATTCGAGCAGAGGAAATTTCCCATCGCAAATAACGGAAGCCTCAACCGTCAGAAAGCCAAGGGGATGAGAAGAAAAATCTCATAACTCCTGCACGAGAGGAGGGGCGCTAATTCGAGCAGGAAAAATTTCCCACTCACAAATAGTGGAAGCCTCAACTGTTAGAAAGCCGGGGGGAGGAGAAGAAAAATCCCCTAACTCCTGCACGAGAGGAGGGGCTCTAATTCGAGTAGGGGAAATTTTCCACTCGTAAATAGCGGAAGCCTCAACCGTTAGAAAGCCGGGGGGAAAAGAAGGAAAATCCCCTAACTCCTGCACAAGAGGAGGGGTGCTAATTCGAGCAGGAAAAATTTTCCACTTGAAAATAGCAGAAGCCTCAAGTGTCAAAGAGCCAGAGGAAGAAAAAGAGAGAAGGTGCAATTTTTCTAAAAACCTTGGGGGCCTATTTATAGGTTTTGGAGAAAATAAAATGAGGAGAAGTTATTTCCATTTTCGAAATTCCTAATTTTTTATGAATTTTTTGGAATTTTTTGAAATTTTTTTGGCCTAAAAATAGCAAAAACACTATTTTTTTAGCAAATGTTGGTGCCCACAATTGCAGTGCAGCCAACCGGCCGTGCGAAGCAGCGTGGCCAGCTCACCAATCCGAGGCCAGAAGTCGCACATTACGGCCGGCCCCGGCAGCTAGCGCAGCAAGCCAGGCGCGGCAAGCCCAGTGCAGATGCAGCCCGGCGTGGGCGCGGGAGACCAATCGCGCGCGCAGCCCAGGCGGCGTGATCACCATTCTGCGCGGCAAGCCAAGTCTGTCGTTGTTCCGCGCGGCAGGCCCCAAGTGCGGTCGCTGTTCCACGCCGCCGCCGCCGGCGGCTGGCTGGCCGGTCCTGCCGGTGCGGCCGCCCAGACCATTCCTGGCCCGTTTTTCGCCCTGACAAGTCTAAATTCGACGTTTTTGTGGTCCAAGGGACCGTTTTTCGACGTACCAGACTCAATTTGGGCACTTTCAGAGCCGTTCAGAGCACCTGTACACAAGATTAATTTTGACTCGCTTGAAAAAATTCTCTAAAAAATTGTGACACATATTTTCGGGCTCTTGAAGCTACGACGTCCGAAAATAGGGGGGTGTTGACCTCATATTTGTATGAGGTCACTAGGGATCCATCTAGACTCCAGATCAATCCTGACCCTAAATCAATCTAGATTCTAGACCCTAGGATCTACTCTAGACCCTAGGATTCTTCCAGACCAGTCCAGATATTAGGATCTATTCTAGACCCTAGGAGATGTCCAGACCTTAGTTCAATTCAAATTCCAATCAAATCCAGTTCAAATCCAGAATCCAGACCCAAATCCAATGCTAAAAGGCCAACTCCTAAAAGCCTTTTTCAGCAAATTTTCAAACATTTCAAAATCAATCAAATGACCTCCGATTCAGAGTCTGTCAGTTGCATACTAATGGGACATGTCTCTGAAGGCATCCCTCCAAATTTGAGCCCATTCTGAGGTCTCTAACCCCAGAAACTTAATCAAAATCCAAAGGCTGTAAAACCTTCAAATATTTACAGCCTATGCCACTGGACTTGCCATTAAGAGGATTTTGACCTTAGGGCTCTCTTCAAAGCCTCTAATTACTTCCAGACCCTTAATTATAACTCACTGAGCAGTAAACTGCATTTTGGTTGACCCACTTTGACCCCTAGTCGACCAGGGGTCAAAATGACCAAAATACCCCTATGGGGCCCAAATGGTGATTTCAAACCAAATGAACTCCGAATTGAACGCAACCACCTCCAGCAAGTTTCAAATATCAAACCAAACTTGTTGGACCCCTCTCCAAGCTCTGGGTCAACCTGGTTGACCAAGTCAACTTAGTTGACCTAAGAGACCCCTTAAGGGTCCAAATAGGCCTTTTGACCCAAATGACCTCTCCAGGCCATGGAACCACTTCCATTGGTCTTGAAACGTCATTTGAAACCTGTTGGACCCATTTCCAAGCCCTGGGTCAACCTGGTTGACCAAGTCAACTTAGTTGACCCAAGTGACCCCTTAAGGGTCCAAATGGGTGTTTTGACCCAAATGACCTCCCCAGGCCATGGAACCA
Organism: Dendrobium huoshanense; assembly: GCA_016618105.1. Classification (NCBI taxonomy): domain Eukaryota; kingdom Viridiplantae; phylum Streptophyta; class Magnoliopsida; order Asparagales; family Orchidaceae; genus Dendrobium; species Dendrobium huoshanense. The sequence goes on along the minus strand of CM028359.1, from coordinate 21,462,613 downwards.
CTTCCATTAGTCTTGGAATGTCATTTGAAACTTGTTGAGCCCAAGTCCAGACCCTGGGTCAACTTGGTTGACCAAGTCAACCTAGGTTGACCAAACAAGCCCTTAAGGGTTCAAATAGTGATTTTGACCAAATTGACCCCTCCAGACCCTGGGACCACATCCAGTAGACTCAGGATGACATTTTGAATTTGTTGAACCCATTTCCAGACCCTGAACCCAGTCGGTTGACCAGGTCAACCAATTTTGGCTTAAGGGCCCATTAAGGGCCCATTAAGCCTTTTTGACTCAAATAACCAATTCAACCCCTGAAAACATCTCTATCAGTTTTCAAATTTTATTTTAAACCTGACCAACTTGGACCCACCCCTTGAGTCAACCCAGTTGACCCAGTCAACCTAGGTTGACCCAAAATTCCCTTAAGGCTTTAATGGGCTATTTTAGCTCATTCAACCCATTGAATCCATTTCTTAGCTCCAAAATCAACTCCAAATGTGGTCCAACCATGTTTTAAACTTTGGCCAATCCAACCCATTTAGAGTTGACTGAGTCAACTCTATGAGTTGGTCAAATCTATTTCAAACCCCAAATCAATTCAAACCTTCAAATCCTTCCCTTGGCTTTGTTTGTGACCCAATCTACTCAACCCCTAGGACCCCTAGGCTGCCACATCAGCAGTCTTCCATGGTCAATTGACCAGTCAACACTTAGTCAACAAAGCCCCTTTAAGAGGCTTAAGTGATCAAATGGCTTGACTCATGCTAGCCTAAACCCAATCAAATCATTCAATCAGCTCTTGAACTCCTCCCCATGCCAAGTCAGCTGCCACCTCAGCCTCCTTTGACTGGTTGACTGGTCAACTTTGTCAAACCCCATTTAAAACTCCTCAAAGGGGCTTTGTCATGTGCTAAACCCCTTTTCCTCCATTAGGGCTGCCTTAGGCCGACCCTCTTGTGGTTTAAAGCTCACTCAAGGCTCTCCCAACAAGGATCAGGCCTTGGTTTAGCCTTAAAAGGCAATGGTCCCCCCCCACTCACCCAAGACCACCCAATGGGAATGAGGCATGCCCAGCCTTTGGGGCAGCCTCCCAGCTTTCCCAGGGACAGGTGGCAGCGTCTGGAGGGCCCAGGAGTCAATCCCAGCCGTCCCTTTTGGCTGGGGGACGTTTGAATAGGGAAAAGAGGGCCTAATGCCTCTCATTCTAACCCTAACCCTCTCTCTCCACTTAAGCCCTCTCAAGCCCAGCCCCTTCTTCCATTGAGCTCCCCAGATATTTCCCAACTCATCCCCACTCAAATCCGGCCGGTCAAAGCGGTGGCCGGCGATCCTCCGGCGAGCTAACGTTCAATCTTTCCAAGGCTTTTACAAGGCGATTCGTGGAGCATTGGAGCGTGGATTCAACAGGACAAATAAGCGTGGACAGTCTACAAGTTCAGAGAATCCAAAAACGGTCCAAACCGTCCTTTGAATCGCTGTAAAACTCTAACCCTAGCTTAGGACATCTAGTTTAAATAGCTTTTTATTTAATGCATCTTAGGCCGTGAGAATATTTCCCCAATATTTCTGTTCGTATATTTAATTCATATTTAAAATTTTATCAAATTTGGTTGATTGAATCAAACGAACGAGCCAAAAAACCAATTTCTAGGGCGTTCCGCCAGGCTCGTTCAGGTGCACGTTTTTGAGCCGTTGATCGGATGATCAACGGTTCTGATTTCGTAATCACGCGGATCGTCCGGCCGCGTGATTGCTCCTATGGTTCAGATCTCCCGTCCGGCGTGATCTCGACCATTGGATCCAAACCGCGGGTTTGCTTTCTCGCCGTTCGATCTCTTCTCCTGAGATCAAACCGTGGGACTCGATCTGGACCGTTAGATCGAGCAAGCGAATGATCCGACGGCCTTAATCACGCGCTGACGTGGTTAAGTGAATAGCGCGTGGACCCCACTCGGCGCCGCCGCGGTTTCGAGCCAGCGAGTGGCATTGTGCCGCGTGTCCTTCGCCGCCGTCGCGGTTTGATCCCGCCAACCAGAGCTCGCCACGTGCCGGCCGGTTGGTTTAATTAGCTCTAATTAATTTTTAAAATCAGAAAATTTGATTAAATCATAATTAATTAATTATAAGTCCAAAATATTAGTATAATATATCAAAATTTCCAGAAAATTAAGATCTTTAATTTAAAATTAAGTTTGATTAAAAATAATATATATATTTTTATTATTATTAAATACTTCATATTTTGGATTAATAATTAATATATATATATATATACATATATATATATATATATATATATATATATATATATATATATATATATATATATATATATATATATATATATATATATATATATATATATATATATATATATATATATATATATATATATATATATATATATATATATATATATATATATATATTTGATTAAAATATTTTAAATAATTCAGAACTATATTTTAAAATATGTTTTCAAAACTTCAGAGGTGTATTTTTTTTTTACAATATAAAGATTATTTTGAATATTAACTATTCTCAAATTACTTTAATTAATATAAATCTTCAAATTTTGATAAAAATTCGTCTTAAATCATAAATATATGTATGTACATTAAATTTTTCAGAAAATTAATGATCTTAATTTAAAAATATTTTTTTTAATCTAAAACTTTATTTATTTTGATTAATTTAGGTTATTTAAATATTTTTAGTACTTAATTATTACTTAATTAAATATCTTGAAAATCAAAATTTTATTTTCAAATGGTTTTGAAAAATCAGAGGACCTCTCAAGCACTTAAAAAATTATTTTATTTTAATAATATTTTTAAAATTATTCTATTTTAAAACTTATATCTTTATGTATAGATTTCTATATATAAATATATATTTTAAAACCATTTTAAAACTATATTTATTTAAAACCTTGAACATTGAGAGGGCTATTGAAATTTAAGCATGGTTTGAATATGTGAATAGAAGTCTTTGGGGAGTGATTAGTGAGTGATTAGGTCTTAATCATTCACTAATCAAAACTTTATTCTCTTAATTACCATCAATATTTGCATGATTAGGTTGTGCACACACTTGCACCTAGTTTTAAGGCTCTCCTAGATTTAGGATTTGCTTGGTGTGATTGAATTTTGCTCATGTTGAGTTAAAGGGTTAGAGAAACTTTGATTCAAACCTATCAAACTTAGGGACATTAAGGACATAATAAGGACATGTTTAGAAAATTTAGAATATTTTCAATAATTAGGATCCACTTCCATTTGAGTTGAAACTTCAAATATTTAAACTTAATGACATGTACAGCTACTAGGAAAAGTTTCACTGAATTTGAAAATCATTAAGGTCCCTAAATTAATTTTCTTAAGTTTAAGCCCTAATTAAGCCATTAAACCTTCCAGAAAATCTAATAAATTCATTTTAAAACCCAAAAATTATGTTTAACCCCTCTAACTGACCATAATTAAACCTTGACCCATGAAAATTAAAACCAAAATTATTTGACAGCAATCTGAA